>OZ017738.1:349289610-349662110 GCA_963969285.1 Odontomyia ornata | reverse complement strand
AATGTTTCGTCTGGGCTTCCTTGTGTATTCGAATTGTCTTAGTGTCGAATAATAAATAACGATCTTATCTACGCGGAAATTCAAGAGTTGGATTAGATCTTCTATTGACTTGGGGCCCGTAAACAAGTCGTGGAAATGAGCAGTTGCTGGTGCTGTGCTATTTTCGCGGAATTAATTGTTTTCGGCCCATGTTGAGCTTTTGAGGGGGTGCCACCTTTGACTTACGTTTCATTACTCTAGTTTATGTAGTCTGCGAGGTAAAATGCTGTGACACACGGTGGACTTACGGGCGGATAGACAGGACACGATTTTGGTAGGGTTTTGTGAAATTATTTTACGAAACCCTAAAAGGGAGAATCAGCAAAAAGAATATACTGTATTCACAAGATGGTTTATGGTAATGAATTATTGTGTGCAATCTGTTATATACTCCTACTGCACACTAATGGCCGTTCGTTTCAATTTACCAAGATTTACGCCAAGTATAATCATATAGTTGTAGTTGACAGAAATGATTGTTGGCTTGCTGAAGATGGCAGGACGTTTGATTTTTCCATAAAACCTAATTGTCAGCGAACATCCGGAAAGGAAAACGTTTGGGATACAAAACATCAGCAGGCCTATCGAAAGGAACAATAACTGAGTCTTCAAACTAACTTCCACAAAATCCCTAATTGAAAACACCATAAGTTATTTAATTATTGTAATTGAAATAAATTTCAACAAGAGACATTCCAAAGTATATGCTATGATGACAAAACTTACAAAGCTATGTTCCGTTCTGCTAATTTCTCTGCATAAGTGTCGTTTTATTTATTCTGCTGATGCCTCCGATTGTTACTATGTCTTTTAAGTAAAGAAAAATTAAGTCAAATCAACAAAATAATTGAAACAAAAAACTAAATTTTATTACGGGTACAGAAAAAACACACGCTATGTCATGCATTTCATACACATTATTATTGCTTCAACTCCGCCATAGACGGTCCCAAGCCCGTTTGAGAAAGGAGGAGGGGACCCCTTGTTTCTTCAACCCATAGCTTCCATGATTCCACATCCCAAACCCCCCAATTATATGGTAGTAAATGCTCTCGGGGTGCACATTGGGTTTACTGGCTCCCCAATAATGTAACATTGAATGTCGAGAAATGCTCATAACTGTAAATACATCTACAGCTCTGCTACTAAATCATACTTACACCTCCTTTGTGAGGGCCTAAGAGGGTGAAGGCGAGTCTTCCGCGCCTGATAACGGAATCGACGTAATAACTATGCCGCCGGAATGGAGGTAGGGCGACGGGCTAACTCTCCATCCCTGGAAAACCTTTAGGTGTTTTGAAACCTGCAGATAGGCCTCGGAATGGATTGGACTCACGGCAAGGACCTCGCAAACGAAAAAAGGACTATGGCATTGGATCCTGGAATGTCAGATCACTCAATTACCCTGGCGCTGTTAAGGACCTTTCACAACAGGCCAGTCAATATCAATTAAAAATACTGGCAGTCCAGGAAACAAATTGGACTGGAAACGACATTCAAGACATGAGATCGCACACAATATTTAAAAGTGGGAAGCCTACTGGAAAACGAGAATTTGGAGTGGCCTTCATTGTGGATAAGGAGTTCAAATCGCACGTTATTGATTTTAAGGCAGTCTATGAACGGTTGTGTGCGATCCGTATAAAAGCAAAATTCTTCAAGATCTGGCTGATTAATGTTCACGCCCCAACCAAAGAAAAAGTAGAAGGAACGAAGGTATCGTTTTAAAATCACCTGGAAAGACTGGTTGACCCATTGCCCACAAACGACACAAAAATTATTCTGGGTGATTTCAACGCTAAGGTTGGCAATGAGCTATCTCATCGGCGAACGACTGGAGGATATAGCCAGCGCCTGATTGACTTCGCATGTAGCAAAAATCTAGTCATACGTTCAACTTGCTTCCCACATCGACGCATTCATAAAATGACGTTGGTATCACGTGATGGCAACACACAAAACCAGATCGATCATGTTCTGATCTAACAACGTTGGGCTTCGAGCATACTTGACATCCGTACATACCAAGGAGCCAATTGTAACTCAGATCATTACTTGATCAAATTACACTATCGATGTCGTATGTCAAAGCCATATTCAGCGAAGGCCAGCCCGCTACAAAAATTTGACATCGAAAGGCTCCAAACGGCGTCTGTGGCCGAAAATTTGACGGAGACCCTCGACAACCAGCTGGCTCTCATCTTATCAGACGCATCGTTAAAGAGGAGCAACGAGCTCTGGATGGAAGTGAAAGTGGCTATCAGAACCGTGGCAGAACAGACAATTGGACATCAAGCCCGGTGCTAGAGGAATTTTTGTTTCGATGATGAGTGCCAGAATGTGTTAGATAAAAAAAATCAGGCGTACAAAGAATTCTTAGGTAGGAAAACCAGGACGAAGAGAGAACACTATGAAAATCTCAGAAGAGTAGCGAATAAGATAATTAAGATTAAGAAAAGAAAATACTATGACGACCAATTGAGAAGTATAGATGTAAGTTTAGCGAGCAATAACACAAGACAAGCATACAAAGTAGTGAAAAGCCTGAAACGTGGTTATCAGCCCAAAACCACGCTCTGTCGTGATGACAGTGGCAATATAATCGCTGATGAAATCAAGATTAAGGAAAGATGGGCATCATACTTCAACAAACTCCTTAATCCTCCGCACAGCTCCAGAACATCGGAGCCTATAGATGTCTGCGGAGAACTTTCATTGGCCCCACCAACTCTGGATGAAGTTTGTTCCATCATCAAAGCCCAAAAGAGATCCAGTGAAGCTCATCAAATATGGTCGCAGTAGTGTTCATCAAGCTATTCACAAAGTCATTCAGTACATTTGGCAACAAGAACATATGCGGGAAAAGCGGAGCCAATCAAGTATATTCCCCATTTACAAAAAAGGTGACAAGCTACAGTGGGAAAATTATAGAAGCATATCACTTCTCTGTACGGCGTATAAAATATTTTCTAAAATCCTAGAAAATAAAATTGGATCATACGCCAACAGTATTATCGGGGAGTATCAAGGTGGTTGTAGGGCATGTAGATCAACAACAGACCAATTGTTCACAGTCAAGCAGGTACTTGAAAAATGCTGGGAGTTCAACATAGACGTACACCAAATTTTCGTTGACTTCAAGCAAGCATACGACAGTATTGATCGTAACGTACTGTAGCAAAAAATGCTTGGTTTTGGCATCCCAGCCAAATTAGTCCGCCATACCAAAATCACAATGACAGCGACAACCTCCCAAGTCCGCATCAACAACCAACTCATCGATGCCTTTGACACAAATATCGGACTAAAGCAGGGAGATGGGCTGGCCCCATCGCTATTTAATTTGGCTCTAGAGTACGTCATACGGAAGCTACCTGTCGATACGCGAGGTACATTACTATAAAAGTTGAGCCAGGTAGTGGCCTATGTGGACGACATCACATTCTATCACGGTTATTAACAGCTGCCAAAGAACTCTTCCTGAAACTCGACAGCGAAGCAAAACTAGTAGGGCGACAAATCAACGAAAATAAAACAAAGCAGTCGAGGGAAAATACCCCAAGTACACAAAATATCACACTTGGCGAATACAGTATCGAGAATGTTAGTGAATTTGTGTATTTAGGCGCCAAAATAACGAAAACAGGCAATGAAAGAGACGAAATACGCCGAAGAATACAGCTCACAAATAAAATATTTTATTCAGTATTGATGATCTTGAAGACCAGCTGCATACACAGAAAACAAAGCTCCAAGTATACAAATCTGTGATATGGCCTGTGTTATGCTGTGGGTGTGAAACATGGACCCTAACCCAAGCATCCCCAAATATATTGAACGCCTTTGAGCGACGGTTCCTGAGGCGAATAATCAGAGCGAAGCTAGACGGGAACCAATGGCGAATTCGATACAGCCATGAGCTATATGAAATTTTTGACGAACCGGAGGTTTCAAGGATTGGAAGACTGCGGAAGCTGCAATGGGCTGGACACATGAATCGTATAGACGAACAATGGATACCCAAGAAGGTATTCGTTGGGAGAACTGAAGGCCGGCGGCCAGTGCGGAAACCGAGGAAACGCTGGTCTGACTCGGTCGACGAAGACAGTTGACCGCTGCTCGGATTACGAAATTGGAAGACGCGGTCAATGGACCGAGACAGTTAGAGGCGTTGGTTTGCAGCAAGCGAAGGCCCGAAAGGGGCTGTAGTGCTAAGAAGAAGAAGAGTTATTGCGTCCCCTTAAACCTGTCCCATTGCCAAACTACCATCAACCAAGAGCAGTTAAACTGAAAAATATTGAAATTACCACATAAACATCCTATGGAAAGCAAGATGAGTAAAAGTAGCAAAAAAAATATAGGAAAAAATCCCTAATTGTCTTCATTATAGAAAGAAATGCGTATGAAAAAGTTAAAAACAGATTAAAATGTTAAGATAATGCTAAGAATTTTTATATATAAGTTTGAAATTTAAATAAAAATAAAAACTATGAACATTGTGTGTGTGTAAGGCTAACGAACATTAAAATATTCAAGTAAAAACGTAAGGAATCAAATGGAAAAAAATCCTAATCATACTCGTATGATGATTTGTAATTATGTATAATTGCTTTTTAACTTCCATGCTGAGTTTTGATATGGTTAAGCAAATAAGGAGGAAAAATTATTCTTAAATAAATAAAACAATTTTTAGTGAGCCTAAATTGAACCATGGCTTGTAGGTGGCATGTGAAAGCTTGAAATAAAAGTTAAATCGGAATATAATAGAACATAAAGAAAGAAAACACATAATCATAATTAGATCGTTAAAAATACTTTAAATAATATTTTCAAATAGTTCTTATTCTATTACATCAAATCAATTAAATCGTAATTATTTTGCATGTAAAAGAAAATATCTTTCAAAGAAATCGTCTTGCACCAAAACTATTCGTTGATGATCAATTTTTGTATGAAAGAAGAAAAAAGTATGTTTGTCCAGTTTGCAGAATTTAGCCAAAAATTCACTTTCTTTAGTATATATAAATACCGCAAAGCATAAGCTTAGTCTATCCTATAGGTTGAGATTATTAAGTTGCACCTTAATAGCCCATCATTATTATTAAAAATTTGAAGACTGGAAAAATTAAAATGAGTTGCTAGATTATAACGACGTCTTTCCTTTCCAGTATGCCCTTCTCTTCCAGCAGGAGTGATAGCGAACGGTAAGTATGCCGTGACAAGGGTAGGGTTGTAGCAATTCGCGGACGGCCGGTTTCCCGTCGCGTGCGGTACGCGGTACCACAGTTTGATTTGAGTTTCTTTCTTCTTTCTTCTTTGTGGCCCTACAGCTCCTTTCGGGCCTTCGCTTAGAGATAGTTAGAGTATCTCATTGTCATGATCGAATATATCGGCACTCCACAAGGTGATATGATCATTATCACGCTTTGGCCGTGTGTCCGTCCACTCAGCTGCGATACGTTCTGATTTTAAACCAGCACGCATCATAACTGAACAGGCTTATAGTCTGTCGGAAGAACCACTCGAACTAAATCTCATTGACGCCAACGAGACTTTTACCAGAGACCTTCGGCTTACGAGCTTAGTGCTCTAACCACTAAGCCATGCGGCGGATTTTTTTAGAGTCGGTTATTTTGCAGTCGAATTAGAGTAGAAGATTTTTCAGCACCGCGTCAGTAATAGTCGGGAACGCGAAATTAAATCTAGTTTCTGTTGTTGTCTGAAAGAATGGAAGAAATACGGAATATAGTAAAGTAGGTTTCTTTTCCGCATGTTGGTATTTTTAACGCGTTTGAAACGGGCATGCGAACCGGTGGCTGAGTTGTATTTCTGACTTTATCTGCTCATGTAAGACCTGCTATCGCACTCCTCTCCGAACTAGCTAGCTAGCCAGCAGCCACCTCGGAGTAGACTAAGTTGTGTCCGGACTTGTTGACCTGTAGGGTGTAGTCCGTTGTCACGTCCAAAGACATCAGATTTAGAACCGATGGGAGGTCAGTTCCAATTTCGTTCGAGTGTTTTGAACAACAAAATCATTACAGAAGGTTATCAATTCATCATGTATATTTTGTTGTTGCTTTTTTTATGAATGTTCACGCATAATTTTTGAATGGGGATGGACAGAAGAGTCCTGTTTTCAGCAAACGTCTTTCTTCCTGTCAGGTTCCATTTAAAGGACAAGAAATTCAAGTAACCTTCTACCGTTAAAACTAAAAAATTTCCGACTTTCACCCCGATTTTTCAGCATAACTGATCGATGCGTGTAAGGACTTTGATCGTAGACTTTTCAAACTAAGGACAACATATTGATCTAAAATGTATGGGTGCGGAATTGTAATCATTTCAAGGACTGTGTAGACATTAGCAGTTCAATATGATACACTGAGGGCGAGAAATTAAATTTACATGACCTTTCATGCGAAAAGAGCCCATTATTTAGCACTCTTCAAGGATTTGATGGAGATGCTGAATCTTTTGGTGACTGATGATCAAAATGATGATTTTCGTCCCAAACGGTACATTTCAGTCAATCATTTCTACCGGAAATAACCAATAAACTCATTCTAAATGAAGCATAAATACAATTCAACAATAGCTAGAGGGATAATTTCAGTATGCTTTTCTCTTCCGCATTCATTCTTTACTTACTGATGAACTAAGTAAAGGATCCTTCTTACACCCTTAAACGTAAACGTTACACATAGGATTTATAAAATTTCCCAAGGAAATTATAAGGATTGCTGATTGCAAATTATAGAGTTGATTTGTTACTTTCCTGTTAATATTATACTCGTACATTATATGATTTCCATAATAAAGACCGACAAGAAGCGCAACCTTAAAAGGTGGTACTTTTCCTTCTATAACTGATCATAACTTTAAAGATGGACATGAAAATGATTAGTCGAGTTTTCATTGAACTATAGGGTATAATTTTCATGACGCCTTCATGAAAATTCTGTGCCATAGTTAACTAAGAACGAAGGCGATGAGTACCAAATAAACGTGAACGAGTGATACGGTTAAGAAGGCGTAATCCATCGGCTAATCTACAACCTGGGATGATGGTAACACTGAAAGAAGATGATTGTCCGATACAGCAGTGACCTTTGGGATGCATTGTCAAAATATTCAGGGCTGATGATGGACTGGTGCGTATGGTGAGGGTGCAAACAGCATCTGGTGTTCATAAGAGATTGATTCTCAGGTTAGTTCCATTGTCTATTGAAGACTTCTTCAAGCCACCCGATTCAATTCCCATCATTCTGGAAGATCCAAAAAATATTCCCAGACCATCGCATACTCATGCGCAGGACTACCATCAACACCCAAGAGATGTTGCAGGCCCATCACGTCGTCATCATGAAAATCAGTCCGATGACGAGGATGTCTTGCGGACCAACGCGTCCTCCAAGAAATATGCAAGATTAACTGCATCTCTAACGATGCTCACTGTCCTAATAGGACTATTGTTGTTACCACTAATCCTTGGAACTCCAATTCAAGTTACAAGGTTCAACCAGGCACCCGGCATACATTTCGAGCGAATAACAACCATTGAACCCATAGCAGCTGAATGCAGTTTAATAATATATTACGATGTAAATCCAATTTGGAGGGGCCTGGCGGCAATGCACAATGAAATAGACATGTTTACAGCAGCAGCAGCAAAATAACACATGCAGAATTTTAATTAAGCAATTCGACCACTTCGTTGCCAAGTTAGAGCTTAACGAAGTATTTCTGACCAAAAGCGGAGTGGTGATATTGCTCACTCACTTTTTGGAATTGTCGACACCGATTATACTCAGGAAATGGCTAAAACTATCGACCACGTCAAGGCCAATGAAGATCATCTCATGAAGAGCCTAACATCAATACTAGATGCCACCATAAGCATAATCAAAAGGGATCAGGCACAGATCAATGAGACGTTCGGAGAAGTGGGAAAACAAATTCATGAGATAGCACACATGATCCAGGAAAATGATATTCTAGAGCACCAGCAACGAATCATTCAACTGATAAACATACTGTTCATCCAACTAACTCTAAGAGCATCTAGCTTGTAAAAGGTGCAAGGATTATTAGTAGATGTCCTTATTGACACTCATTATCACAAAATCAGCCCAAGGTAGTTAACAGTTGATCAAATCCAACAAGAACTACGTAAAATAAGATCACATTTAGTCCCGCCACTCCAGATACCTATCCAAAGCGATGATCCAGCCAATATTTATAAATTGATGACCATAAAAAGCGTCGCCACTAGAGACTGCTTCATTTTCAACTTAAGATTACCACTAACCAATCAAGATAAACTTCATCTGTTCCAGCTTACACCAATCCCGATCATCATCAACAACACCATAGTTGTAATCGAACCGCGAATCGCGCTATTGGCGGTGAACCATCACAGGGACAAGTTGCCATAACCTCCAAGATGCTAGAAATATGGTTAGAGAGCGAACTGAATTGCCTAATTTGTCCAAGGTTACAAACTGCCCTTACATGATCATCAAGCTATTCCGCTTGCGAAGTTGGCCTGCTTAACAACAACAGTAATACTTTATGCCCCTTGGCAAGAGTGGTCGATGAATACGTATGCGTAAAATTACAGAAGATGAATCATTGGATATTCGCGTTCAGGGAACCAATGAGTCTAAATGCTGTTTGTCGACTCAGAGCCGATAATCTTGAAACAGCCTTCTCAGCCATCGAACTCATTTGCTCAGAGAAACTCATCTTCGAGTCGATCAGTAGCCCCAGGTACTTCACCGATGGTTTCGATTCGATTTGCAAGTCTCCAATACTGATCATCCTTACTCTAGGGATTCTCTTTTCTGTCAAGATGACTACTTCGGTTTTCTCCAGTGCTAGACTGAGCCCGCGAGCAGTCATCCAGTGTCTCACTTGGCGCAGTAGCATACCTAGCCTAAGTTGCGCTTGTTCAACGGTGCGTTCAGCAAATAGAGCCGCAATATCATCTACAAAGCTGATCAAGCGCGACTCATTTGGCATCTCCACTCTCAGTAGCCCGTCGTAAGACACGTTCCACAGGTCCGGACCAAGGATGGATCCCTGAGCAACGAGTCTCGCCACCTTTCATCCTACCGGGAAAACCCCATCCCGTAGGCAAGCACTGAATGTGCTGAGCAGCAAGTCAGAACAATGTTGATAGACAACACCATCTGGACCTGGAGCCTCCCCGTTTTCAATGAAAGGACTGCCTCCTCCAGCTCCGGCTGTGTGAAGAGTGGACAATCGACTTGTGTTTCACCATGGACAGTGTCAACACGGAATGGATGGGCGTGGAAGACCTCATCCATCTTTTCCGCATCATGCTTCCGTAGGGCGCCAAGCTTCCGCATAACTAGCTTGTAGTCAAGACCCCACGGATCCTTGTTCACATTGTCCACTAGGTCTTGCCAGCAGCGAGCCTTGCTATTGTTGATCAATTTGCAAAGGCATTTCCTGGCCGACTTATATGCTGTCACCCGGTTGCTTGCCTTGTCACGGCAGTTGAGCTTCGCGTCGAAGCTTGTGACACTCCCTTCGCTTTTCAGCGATTTCAGTAGACCACCAGTACACGGGGGGCTTGCCGTGCCGGGGTTTTCGATGGGGCATAGAAGCGCAGCAAGCAGTCGTAATGATGCTCATAGTAGAGCTCACCACGTCTTGAGCTGCCAATTCTTTGATCCCTTCCAAAGCTCCTTGCAGCGGCTCACCTGCTGTGAGCACCTCGACGAACCTCTCGACGTCCATCCTTCCGATGTTCCATCCAGTTGTAGAAAGCCGAGAGCACGGACGTTGGGAGGCAACATCAATGATCTCAAGCAGAATACACTGATGATCACTGGCTGAGTAGTCCTCTAATATTTCCATTTGTACTAAGGACTCCGAGGCGAATGTCACGTCCGGTATGGTTCCCTCGCAACCAATATGGTGGAAAGTCGGCGCATTTCCGGTCTTTAGTACGACGAACGCCGTCCTGGCTGCCATTTCCAGGATCGTTTTCCTCGCGGAACTGTTTGAGGCATGCCCCATTCGATGGCTTCAGCACTGAAGTCTCCCCCAACAAGCACGGTACCTTCTGCGTTCGAAACAGCACCCTCCAGAGCATTAAGCTTGGCTTGGAAAGATGATATCGATTCGTTCGGCGTTAGGTACACACTAAAGAAGGTGGTCCCTGTCAAGTCAAATGCGCTTTATTCAATACTTATCGGCGTAAATTTTCAAAGAATATAAAGCAAATTCCAAACAATAAACATACAAAAACTTAATTGCCCAAATGGCTCTCTAAATTTATACGTTATCGTTTAACATATTCCTTCAAAAAAACTCTAGCAAATTCAAATTAATTAAGATTATTACAAATTTTGAAAATCAATTGAAAAAAGGAGAAAAAACCAACCAACACTATCCTAAAATTATTTATAATTTAAACACAACAGTGAACTTTGGTCCTACACATAATATGTTTTAACTTAATTCTAATAAAATTCAATCAAAAACTTTATCTTATACTAAAAAATTCTGTAACAATGTTCCTAACCTAAGCGTTTAACCTTATCTCTAACCTAATATAATAAACGTAACATATACCTAACCTATACCTAATTTTTAACACAAATAAACAACAATACTAAATGTAGCAATAATGAGCTGAAACTCAAAAACTAAATAACGAAAAACACAAAAACTGGAAATAAACACGAATAATTTAAACATTGTCATTCAGCCACTAATACCTGGCCTGTGCCGTCTCAGTTTGATCAACTTCAACGAATCTAGCAAATGGGTATCTCCATTGGAATTGTTGGTCTCGTGAACTCAAACTGGGAGGATATTTTATCTTCTTATCGGTGGCCCGTCGATATATGTGATATATGACTGGGACGCCGTCAGAATCCAAAACATATCGATTCATATCCAAATACACGAATGCTTCTGGAGGAACGAAGCCAGTAGCGAGGCAAGTCGCAATATACCCGTCTGTAGGGTGGAACGGCTGTGTCGGGAAATGGCGGTTACGCAAAAGGGACCGAGACTGCCTGATGATGGGGATATCCTGAGCAATCCGCGAGAACGGGCGAAGAAGCTCCGAGAAGTGAGAGAGGAGGTAATCAGGCGCTTGAAGGAGGCAGCGGAGAAAGGTAATCAGCGGTATAACCTGCGGAGGAGACATCCTCCATTTCAACCCAACGACCTTGTGTGGAGGCGGAATTTTGCCCTGTCGGACGCGGCTCAATACTATTCTGCTAAGTTGGCTCCGGAATACCTGGGACCTTTTAAGGTGGATAAACGCGAGTCCTCATCTCGGTTCAGGTTGCTCGATATGGACGGCAAAAATGCAGGTACATGGCATGCGAAAGATCTTAAATTCTATGTAGAGTGAGTTGTAGGGTAGGCTTAAGATGGCACCAACAGAAACATTGAATTAAAATGTAAATGGATACCTTTTCTTCATCGGCTGATGTCCCATGATTACATATCAGGGAGTTATGTTCAAGTTTTGTTGTTTCTCCGTTTTTTTTTCTTCCCCTCAACCCCAGGTTTTTATTCTTTGGGTAAGGTTTTTCTCCGTTTTTTTGTCTTCCTTTCCTTTATGCCTTATTTTAACTTCTTGCATAAGCAGGCTTAAAAGAGAAATTACGGGTAGAATTAGTTCTCGTACAATAATCGGGGAGCATAGGTTAGGTAAAAGTTTGGATGTAAGTCGTAGGGTAAATAGCGATATGTAGAAGATAGTAGTTAGTAGATAGTAGATGTGACAAGAGGTGAATTAGAAGAAGGGCAGAATACTAGAACAACTTGCGTTGCTTCGAGATTAACATAAATATATAAGTAGGTGGAAAAAATAATATCGAAATCAAGTAAACACGGGTATGAACAAACGAAATTACCCTTTGTCATGCTAGTTATTCCTTCCTTATTCCTTCGGGCCTAACAGGGCTTCCAGTCCCTTTTATTTTCCATACTTCTTTTTTTATGTTCCCTTCCCTGTACGTGTGAGGGCCTGTGGAATGGCTCCTTGTTTCTTCTCTCCCTGGACTAGCGTCCTCAGCAGTATCGGCTAAAATGGATTGAGCGGCGTAAGCATTAGTTTGGTTCAGTACAAGTAGGGATAATGAGCGAGAATCAATCAAGGAGAGGCCCGTTTAAGAAAGGGAATGGAGTATTAATGAAGGGTCGGGCGAAGGTTATTGGGTTTTACCGACTAGAGTTAATATTGATGTTCAAGGGTTAAGAGTAGACATAAGGGGAAAAAAATTCTTATGTATAATAATATGGTGATGGGTACATGATTTTATGTAGACTAAGATGGTATGGTATAGAAGAAAGTATCCAGCATAGGAATTATTTTAAGTAAGAGTTGAGTAAGTTTAGCGGTGGTGGGTCTCTGATTAAGCAACATAGTTCTAAACCTAGGGATAAGCAGTAGTCAGAATAGGTCTACAACTCTTTGGAATAGTTGCTCCCGTACAAGTTGGCGTTTGGAATAAGGGGTATTAGTGGCGTTTTTTTTTGTATAGATTAAAAACTCACTAAGGGTGGTTAGGCTCAAGGATTTGTCTGAACATAGCGGGTTTTCACTTACAGTCACAGATCTTGCGATATGATTCCGAAGAAGTTTCAATATAAAGATATAGACTCACTTCAGCAGTTTGATAAATTCTTCTATTCGATGTATAATGTTTTCAATCCATCTCAGCCTTTCTGTACAAACCAGTACATGCACGAAGACATTTTCTTTCGAAAAATATTAACTTTTCCATAGTACTAGCGCTCTGGTTGTACGAGATCTGACATCCATATGTCAAAACTTGTTGAACCAGGGTCTTGTAACAGATGATTTTGACCTTTTGATCAATGTTTTTGGAATGAAAGAGTTTTCATAGGGCCATGACTACTTTTAGTGCCTTACTGAGCATGATTTTGACATGTTCAGTATAGGACAGATACTGATCGAGATGAATATGAGGTATCGAACACAGAATTTATGTGGAACTCGTTCTGAACTACCCTCGCCAGCCATGATGTGGAAATCTTTCCAATTACGTTTCAGGTCTTGACTGACCCCCTGCAGCGTTGTCCGGAACAAGATTGTTTCACACTTCTGCGCATTGATTTTCGTTCGCCAGTTGTCGGTGTACAGCTGTACATCATTGAACATTTTTTGGAGATTCCTCTGAACTATTGTAGCTTTTCGGTTTGCCGTATAGATGATCAGATCATCAGCAAACGCTACCAATGATCGCGTTGGCGAGCCGTTAAAATCGCCGTTCAATAGCTTGCGAATGAAGATTGAGAAGAGCAGAGGTGCAGTAACTGTTCCCTGCTGTAGACCATTCAAGACCTTGAACTCGCACATTGTTGTCAGATTTCCATCAGTTACAACAAACGATTTTCCGTATAAAATATTGCACACCATGGTGACAAGGTGTCTGGGAAACTTGTCCTGATGGAGTTTAAAAATTAGTCTATATAACCACACCGTATCGAAAGCTTTTTTCATATCAATGAGACATGCTCCAACACATTGTCTATCATTTGAATGCCTGGCACGAAAACCAAATTGGCTATTCGCCATCAACACATTTTCCTCAATGTGGACGTTTAATGCTCTGTTGAGTATCACTTCAAACACCTTGCTGATGTTAGGCAGCAAACTGATTGGGCGATAGCTTTTGGGAAATGAAGATTCTTTTCCTTTCTTCAAGATCGGAAATACCTTAGCCTTTTTCCACTCATTTGGGAAATATGAATTCCTCAACATGTTGTTGAATAATATGCAATAGTTCCTAACAGCAACCTCAGGCAAATGTCGCAGAACTACATTTGGAATACCATCAGTACCACATGATTTCTTGTTGTTTATCCTGCAAAATATGAAACACAAGTCTTTATAGCTGACAAAATAATCAATAAGATTCACGCTCGGTATGAAGACAGATGTTAATGTTTCATTGAAATGAAGAATTGATTGGCCGTTCAAGTTTGATTTGAGGTCGGGAACTTTTGCTTCAACGACCTCTGAAAATATTTCATTCCCTCTCTCAGGGTTTGGTTGATGAACCAATTCAAAATGTTTTCGAATCAGAGCATGTTTCTGGAATCCCTCACATATAATCCTGTTTCCATTTCTATCCGCGGTCGTACTATCAATTTCGATACCAGCCAAAACTGACGATAGATACAAGCCATATGGTAGCAATTTGCATATGTATTAGTCGGCCTACTATGGACAAGCTTCCGGTAGCGGTCACCCAACTGCGGCATTAGAAAATGCTTATATTTCGTCATATATACTATTTTCCGAATAAAAACCGTGCCGAACGCATTCCGTGCATGCTATAAATTCACCTTGTATAGCCCATTGTGCTCCTAAACTTTCCAAGACGAGCAAATGAAGCACACGTTTTGCACCATCGACTGATAGCTCAGCGTTGAGATGTAAACAAACTCCTATAAATTCACTTTGGAAGGCGATAAAAACTAAACGGGTATAAGAACTGAAATAATTTTCACTTCACTAGGAGCGCTATTGTGTTCTCCGCGGATCATCTGGATTTCACTGTAGAAATCCGTCTCTAAACCGTACAAAACCTCGAATTTTTGTTGGCACCTCCAAAATTCTTCATATAACGCCATGTAAGTTAGCCAGCAAAGTCGGCCTACTAATGGTCATGTGTGTGGTAGTAAGCGCTGCTGCCATATGGCTTGTATCTATCGTAAGTTTTGATACCAGCCCTATCGAGAAGATTTATCTCATCACTAGTGACTTCAAGCTTCGATACCTTCACTCGAGATTTCTTGCGGAATATGCTATTCACTTTCGCAAACACGCCGTCTGGGTCCTGTGGGCTAATACCCCTCAATTTTTCCGCCCATTGATTGCTGACGTCACTCCTGAAGTATGAACGGATTAAGTTCCGGACATTCTTCAGGTGTAATTTCAACAAAGCCAACGAGGGATGGTTGTAGTCCAATAATTGCCGCTAAATATTGTTGACGCGTGTGAGAAAAAGGCATTTCAATTTTTTCAACCATGCGATGGTTGGTGTTTCATATCCTTCCATATTGTTCCGATGTTTACTCTTGGGAACTACTTTCTCCATCGTTTCCAACGTTAGCTTCCTTAACTTCGACAAATAGAGATCTATTTCATCGTTAGTTAGATTCCTGTCATTAGGAACCATTGAGCAAGAGTTGGCATCATCAGAAGGGGGACATTGCTTCTGATACTCCCGATTAAACTTCTTATGAAACTTTCCCCAGTCTGCTTTTTTTAAGTTCAACCGATGATTTTCGTGTTGAACTGGAATGAGGAAGAAATCATCCCTGTGATGATTGATTTGCATTACGATTGCGTTATGGTCGCTATCATAAGGAAGCACATGCAGTTTCCGTTGAGGACCATTAAAGCTGAATTCAAGTCTTGCGTCAACAATGCAGAGGTCCAAATATGAATTTGTCCTAGGGTATGTTGGGAACTCCGACCCATATAGATTGCACCTGTATTCAATTTGGTTCTCTGTTATCCACGATTTCAGGAACACACTTCTTGGATTATTAGTGGCGGTCAGCCATGATGTATGCTTGGCGTTCAGGTCACCAGCAAGAATATAATAACTATGCAGCCTGTTCAATTCGAGTATTTCAAACAAGGAATCGAGCTCCTCGTTGAGCTTGAGAACAGTTCCGTCAATTGCATAGGCAGAGATAACGAAGAGCGTATCCCCACCTGACTGTGAGATTTTGATAACGGACACTTCAAAAGATTCAAAGCTTTTGAATTCGACTTTTTCAATATTTTGGAAACAATAGGGTCTTCTCACCAATATTCCGGTGCCACCTCCCCCATCACCTATAACCCTATCGTTTCTTACGAGTTCAAAATCCTTGAATGTCATGGAGTGCCATGAATTGAGGTGGGTTTCAGTGAGAAGCATGATGTCAGGCTTTGTCTTAACAATGAATTCAAGAAGATAATCACGCTGATGTAAAGTAACAATGAAGTTGACGTTGATCGAGATGAGATGAATCCTATCCATGGGAATGTGACTGGATGACAATTTATTTTGAGGCATTTGAAACCCCTAAACGATGAAAAGCAAGATTAATTTTCATATCTTGTTTATCGATTCTCTCCGACGAAGAATTCAGTTACTGTAAAATTTTGAGAAGCAGCTCATTATTGCCACTTACATTATCTACATTATTTACCGCAGTTTCTGCTGCTCCTCTAGCGGCTTGTGCAAATGATACTCCGGGCTTGACGAAGTTTAGAGCTAAGATAGTGCGGTGTAGCTGTGTTTGCTTTGGTACAAATTTAACTCTCGTATCTTGATATCGGGAGCATCCTCGATATGATGCCGGGTGACCAAAAACACCGCAGTATAATTTCTCTTTTGGCTCCGTCTGAGCATATTTGCACTCACCGGGAGCATGCACGTCCTTGCATTTGACGCATCGGTAATGCATGGCGCAGTAGGCAGCCGAATGCCTAAATCGTTGACAGCGATAGCACTTGTTGATTTCTCGTTTCTGGAGGCGTTCCCACCTCACCATTCAAAATTTACGTATCTGACTTGTTGAAGAGCACTTGGACTGCTCTTATTTGATATCTGCACTAAATAAAGTGGTACATTTTTTTTTTTCTACCGTCGACCTTCTTGTCGCGAATGTTTTTATGGAGATAAATTCGATTTCTGGTGCTGCTTCCTTGAGCAGCTGAAGAAGATCGACGGTATCTTCTCCGCAGTCCAAGCCCTTCAACAATAACGTCTGGTTCTTCTCGCTTTTGGGGGTATATATGAAGTGCGGAACCTCCACAGAATTTAAAGCATTTTTTGCTGATTTGAAATCAACCAGTGATTTTGTTCTGATAGATAACTTCTCGGAATTGATTCGTTTAATCTCGGAATTTATTAATTTGTTTTCGGCTGCCAACAGCCGAACCATGTCCTTTCCGCTTTGACTAAAGACATTAATTGGCGGAACTTTCTCTGTATTCTTGGCTACTTTTTGAGGAGGACCAGCAGAACTACGGGCTGGTTTCTTCTCCTTATTTTTATTTTTTAAATAAAGTATAAAATTATCACTATCTTGACTAACATTACCTCCATTATTTTCATCAACCTCGATTTCTTGTTGGAGTCCCTCCAGCGCTGCATAGTAATTCTGGCTGTCATAAGTGCCTCCACCACTTAATACTTCTTTTGGGATGACTTGATTAACAGTTTTCTTCTGCTTAGCTTGCGTATTGATTTTTCGTACAGGTTCAATATCTTGAACTTTCTTCGCTGTCTCGAACATATCTTCGTACGTTTTCAGTCTAATTCTTAATTCTTGGATTTCAGCTTGAAGTCGAGTCACTTCTTGCTTATCTTCCACTACTTGAGTCTTACGGCCACCATCTGCGGAGTCCTTGGTGCTCGCCTGCGTCCGCCTGTTGACGCTTGCTGCCAATTTCACATTGTTATTCTCCCCAGGGCCCCCCAATGGAAGGAAGCCGCCGGGCTCCTCCATACAGCAGTCCCGAGTTAGTCTTTGGTTTGTTTCCTTTTGTTGATTTATTGATATCATTCGTCGATGCCTTCGACGATAAATGCTTTCCCAATAAAATCAAAATATGCTTTTGACTGGCTCATAAAAATTAATTCAAATTTTTGAAACTGACTAATGAAAAATTAATTAATTTTTAAAATTAATGACAGGAGCGGTTAAAAACACATCTACGCACAACGAGTGCAAGATGTAGAATCGAAGGTGGTCCCTGGGCATCGAACCCACACGAAACCATCCCCCCATCCACAACTCTCCGCTTGGAAATCACTGTTCCGAACCCAGATGAGGGCACTACCAATTTTGTCAGAATACCATAATGCAGGACTTTTATCATGGTGTTGCTCACTCAGCAGCGTAAGGTTGGCTTTCATGCCCCTCGCAAACTGCTCAAGCGGAGGCTTAACTGCAGGATGCGGGTCATCGAAGTTTTGATTTTGCCTTGGCTAGGGCCTCCTGGAAAACTCGGCATTTTCCTGATCCCAAGGAAGGTCCAAAATCAGGTCTTGTATCAGCATCCCTCCAAAGAATACAGTGTGCCTCTTCGTACACTCTTTTCTTTTAGGTCCCATTTCGCCACATTTGTAGTATAGGGAACTCCTATCGGGACCTTCGCATAGTTGTGTGGTGTGACCATAGCCAAGGCATTTGAAACATTGAAGAGGTATTGCTCTTCGCCGTACCCTAGAGACAACCCACCCTATTTGTACTTTGCCCTTGTTCAGGAATTCTTCAGCGTCCTTTTCGTTCAAGACAACTATGGCCACGCGTTGTCCCCTCTTGTTTTCTGATGTCAGTCTCGCTTTGATCCTTCCCACGCTAGGGGACTCCCTTTTGATGGCCTCTTCTACCTCGGCCAGATCCGTAATGACGTCATTGTCTCTTATTTCGATCGTTGCCATCGGCTCGAGCGAGGCTATAGTTGCGCTTTTGCAGAGGGCTTTCTTTACTCCGTCGCAGAATACTTCCTTATTGTCGGCCTCTGCTCCGAATTCGACCAGTATGTAGCCCGACCGCGTTGGTCGTACTGCTTTAATGGCTGATGTCTTCGGACCTTACGTTTCCCCTGATGTCCCGCAGCACCAGCTGAATTGAGGTGCCCTTGAACCCATTTTAATTTGTGGTTTTTGCAGTAACTTTATAACTCGATTTCGTGTTAATCTATTGTATTTGAAAACTGTCACTAAATATATGCGGGACGTAGTTGGCCCGGGATGTTTGGCATTTGCTCTTCCCGTAGAAATCTTGAGCTTCGGTGGAGTACAAACATTCCCAACGAATTTGGTGCATAACATACTTCGAACAAAAAAGAAACGGCACTCAGGAAATCATATTTTAATTCGTTTTTATTATTTACTTAGACTTAAATATCGTTTTTATCAACAACAATTCATTCCTCATATTTTAAACTTATGTTAGAGAGAATAGTGTTGTGTCATCATTTACAGATCCAAATCGTATGACCCAACCAGTTCCATCAAAGTTGACAGTTTTGCGATACCTAATAGCCAATTTACTTCGACGGCCACGGTATGGTGCTGGCTTATCCTGACATAGCAGAAAACATAGAATTACTTTTAAATTCATAGGATATTAAACTCATACCTCTCCACAATATTGTCTAGCGATCTCTTCACCATTCTCCTCGAGTTCAATTATCTGAACATAATCGGAACGGCATGTTGTTTTGGCCCCCAGATCAAATACTTTATCGAATCAAATTTCAAATTGAATTACTTTCAATTTTATAGATGGAAATAATTACCTTCAAACACGATTGCTATTTTCATGTTATTCGGCACCTGAATGTCCCACCGGCAATCAGAATCATTCCGTGCATTTAGGGGATAGAAAGGACTTGTGAAGATTCCTCCATAGTTTCGTAAGCTGCCACCGCATCCAATACCAGTATTAGACGCTATGTATGTCGCATCATAATTCGCATATATGCCTTCATTTTTTACCTTGATTTTTAGGTGGTTTGTATTCGAGAAGAAACTTGAAGCTGGTTCTAGTTGTCCGCACTTTTTAGTCAGTTCTTTGCCGGAGTCACCATCTAATATCTACGATAAAAATAAATTAAATTGAAGAACCGTTGTGAAATTTGTTGATGGGTTCAACTTAAAATAAACCGCTAATTAACAATGGGCGAATTATTCAATGATGGAAATTATATTTGAACAAACATTTTACACACCGTAAAAGATTGTGTATTGCAATTATCCTCCATAGCATAAAATGCATGGAAATAAATACTGAGTGTATAATTTGCCGGGGCCAGAATGTAAAACTCACAGTCGAGGTATGATCTTAGCATTATTCGTCCTTGTGTTCCAGTGTAGTTTTTAACGCACCCTAAAAATAAACGCTTCTATTAAGTACTCTCACCAAAATCAATGATAAATTTATTGCTTTAACCTTCAGTGGGTACAACTTTAAATTTAACTCCAGTCTTCTCTATTGTGCCATCACTTTTGAAATGCACGTACACTGTATTTGAATTGGAGAAATAATCTTCAGGTGTATGATTGCCACAATATTGTAATCGTCCTTCTGGGTTTCGCGACATTGAATCCATGTATGAAGTTATAACACCGTTTTCAATGCCATTTATTACGACATCATGATCCAATCCATTGTCATAAGTCCACGCAGACTAAACAAAAAATTTTTGGGTAAGAATCATGTAAGGAATAATGGAATGTTAATTGCAAGCTTACCTCCTCTGTATAAATCGAAAATACATCGTTAATACATAATCCATTAGCATCCGGTTCTTGGAGATCGAAGCGCTCGAAATGCATGTGCAATTGGTATTTGGAAGAAGTTATCTTCCATAGACATTTCAAGTTTGGAGGATATGTATCTCCAGGAGTTTGCAAAACAATACCCTAAAATGTGATAGAAGAATTAGAAAAGTTAATACTAGCCATTCTTTTAATAATTTTTTAGTATTTTTCTTTTTTTACAATATTGTGCAAGATCATTTCTCATTAATTTCTTGCTGAGTCCGCCGCCAAATGTCATAATTTCATATCTCACTCAGATTTTACGTCTAGTAGTCGTTGCGTATAGACGTGTTTTAATCGCTCCTGTCAATAATTTTTAAAACGTCAATTCGAAGTGAATTTACTTATTAAGTCGTCGAATTTTTTCAACAATTTATCGAGTGTCTGGATTTTACTTGCGAGGAAGTCTCGAAAAGTTCAAGAAAGAAGAAACGTTTTTTCGCCGGGGGCATGTAGGAGCCCGATGACTTCCCACCGCTGGGGACCCGGGGCCAGGGATTGCAAGTGCTACAAATGAAACGACAAAACGACTAAGAAAGCTTTGAGCGTATTACAATCGAAGAATACGGAAGAGTAACCAAAGAAAACGTAAGAATTACTAAAGAAAATGAGGAGATAAGACTCCGAATTCAAAATTTGGAGGAAATGCTCCGGCAATTAACAAACGTCAACAAAACAAAAGTGATGAAGCCACAAAATACGTCCGGGAAAGCGACAATAAATAAGACGAACAAAAAAAAGGAGCCACGCAAAAGGCTCAACAAACAAATAGAGTAACATTACAAGATACGAAGAATTCAACAATCTATGATGCTGATACCATACTAAGCACGGGAGGAGCAAACGACAGCGCAAATTACTAAGCGGACATAGAGATGTAGTGTCAAAAAAACACAGGTAATATTAATGATTCTAGTGATAATTTTATAAAATAGTTAAAATCAAAAAATTAGCAGAAGGAGAAGAAGCCAACCGATGTGTCTGCTGGTTGTCCTATTAATAATAATAAGCTAAGTGAGAAAGTTCCTCCGAGGAATGTCTTTCGGCAGCATGGAGGGGATATTGTTCGGCTATTGGCAGCCGATTATAAGATCGATAATTTTGAAGTTAAGAGAGTGACCGCTGATAAACTCACAATTAAAACAAAACACTGGCTGATGCTCTTAATAGTGCAAAAGCTCCCCACTTCACATACACGTCAAAGGTGGAAAATGTCAGACCTTCCTGTTGAAGGCCTTGGACTGTGGGGAGAATAAAGTTGATCTCCTTGAAATGTTACAAAAAGCAGCACCAGCAGTCAAATTCATTAGTGTGAACAATTTTGCTACAAGGAGATCAACTGGTGAAGACAAAATATTACAATTTGAATCGGTACAAATTTCTAACGATAGCAGTCCAAGTGCCCTCTAACAGGTAAGGTCCTTGAACTTTAGAGTTGTGACGTGGGAACGTCTCCAAAAAACTGAGGTCAACCAATGTTACAAGCGCTAAAGATTCGGTCATTCGGCTGCTAATTGCTGCGTTAAATGCAAAGATATTCATGCCCCCGGTGAATGAAAATTGGCTCAGATGGAGCCAAAAGAGAAATTATACTGTGTTAACTGCGGTATATTTGGTCATCTAGCATCATATCGAGGATGCTCTCGTTATCAAGATACAAAAGTTAAATTTTTCCCAAAACAAACCCAAGTACATCGCAGGGTGCTACTTTTCAACTTCGTCAAACCCGGAGTATCATTTGCACTTGCTGCTAGAGGACCAGCGGACATTAATGTAAATAAAATAAATAATGTTAATAATGTAAGTGGCAATAATGAGCTGCTCCTCAAAATTTACCAAGAGCTTGTATCTCTTTCAGATAGAATAAATAGATAAGATCAACAGATCAATTTATTTTTTCAACGTTTAGACCAACATGCTCCAAAATTGTTTGTCGTCCAGTCACATTTCCATGTATAAGCTTCGTCTCATCTCGATCAACGTCAACTCCATTGTTACTGTACATTGACGTGACTATCTCTTTGAATTCATTGTTAAGCAAAAGCCTGACATCATGCTTCCCACTAAAACCCACTTCAATTCATGGCACTCCATGACATTCAAGGATTTTGAATTCATAAGAAATTATAGGGTTATTGGTAATGGGGGAGGTGGTATCGGGATATTGGTTCGAAGACCCTATTGTTAAGTCGAATCCAAAAGCTTTGAATCTCTTGAAGTGTCCGTTATCAAAATTTTACTGCTAGGTGGGGGTAACCTCTTCGTTATCTCTGCCTATGCAACTGGTCAAAATGTTCTCAAGTTCAAGGAGGAGCTCAATTCCTTGTTTGAAATACTCGAATTGAACAGGATGCATAGTTATTATATTTTTGCTGGTGACCTGAATGCCAAGCATACATCATGGCTGATCGCCAAAAATAATTCCAGAGGTGTGTTCCTGAAATCGTGGATAACAGAGAGCGAAATTGAATACAGGTGCAATCTATATGGGTTGGAGTTCCCAGCATACCCTAGGACAAGTTCATATTTGGACCCCTGCATTGTTGACGCAAGACTTGAATTTAGCTTTAATAGTCCTCAACGGAAACTGCAGGTGCTTTCTTACGATATTCCAAGGCAAACACAATCATCAAAGGTATGATGTCTTCCTTATTCCAGTTCAACATGGAAATCAACGGTTGAATTTAAAGACCAAAACGGATTGGGGAAAGTTCCAAAAGAAGTTGAATCGGTGTTACCAGAGGCAATGCTCTGATTCTGATGATGGCAATGAACAAACAATGAAATAGACGTCTATTTGCTGAAGTTAGAGAAGCAGACGCTGGAAACAATTGCGAAAGTAGTTCCCCAGATTAAACATCGAAACAATATGGAAGGATACGAAACACCAATCATTTCAAGGTTAAAACGATTGAAAAGTCTTAACAATATTTATCAGCGATTTTTGGACTACAACCATCCCTCGTTAGCTTTGTTGAAATAACAGCTGAAGAATGTTGGGAACTTAATTCGTTCATACTTCAGGAGTGAGATCTGCAATCAATGGGTGGAAAAACTGAGGGGTATTAGCCCACAGGACCCAGATGGCGTTTGCAAGAAAGTCAATATCTTATTCCTTAAGAAGTCTCGAGTGAAGGTATCGAATCTGGAAGTCACTTGTGATGTGATAAATCTTCTCAATAGGGCTGGTATCGAAATTGATCCAGAAATTGATTGAAATGGGAACAGGATTATATGTGATGGTTTGCAGAAGCTTGTCCTGATTGGAACACATTTTGAATTGGTTCATCTACCAAACCCTGAGATATTTTCAGAGGTCATTGAAGCAAAAGTTTCCGACTTCAAATCAAGTCTGGATGGGGAATCAATTCTTCATTTCAATGAAACATTAACATCTGACCTCATACCGAGCTTGAATCTTATTGATTATTTTGTCAGCTATGAAGACTTGTGTTTCATCTTTGGCAGGATAAACAACAAGAAATCATGTGGTATTGATGGAGCTCCGAAGATAGTTCTCCTATGTTTGCCTGAGGTTGCTATTAGAAATTATTGCATATTGTTCAACAACGTGCTGAACAGTTCATACTTCTCAAATGAGTGGAAGAAGCCAAATTATTTACGATCTTGAAGCAAGGAAAAGAATCTTCACGCCCTAAAAGCCATCAGCCAATCAACTTGCTGCTGAGCTTCGAAGTGATACTAAACAAAGCATTAAATGCCTACATTCATGCCAGGCATTCGACCATACATGCGATAACGAAAGTAACCTCAGACATCTGTTGGAAACTAAACAACGGAAAATGTGTTGGAGCATATCTTATTAATATGGAGAAAGCCTTCGACACGGTGTGGTTAGTGAACTCATTTTCAAACTCCTTCAGGACAGATTCTACAGACACCTTGTCGCCATGCTGTGCAATATGTTATACGGGAAATCGTTTGTTGTAACTGATGGAAATCTGACGACAATGGGTGACTCCAAGGTCTTGAATGGTCTACAGCAGGGAACAGTTACTGCACCTCTGCTCTTCTCAATATTCATTCGCAAGCGGCTTTGATTTTAACATCTCATCAACGTGACCATTGGTAGCGTGTGCAGACAAAAAGGTTACAATAATTCAGAGTAATATTCAGACAATGCTTAATGATGTGCAGCTCTACACAGACAACTGGCGAATGAAAATCATGCGCAGAAGTGCAAAATAATCTTATTTCAGACAACGCTAGAGGGGGTCAGTCAAGACCTGAAACGTAACTGGAAGAAATTCCATATTAATACTGGCGAGGGTAGTTCAGAACGGGTTCCACATAAATCCTTTGTTCTTTACTTCAGTGTTCATCTCGATCAGTATCTGTACTGTACTGAACATGCTAGTATCTGCACTGTACTGAGCATGTCAAAATCATTTTCAGTAACGTGCAAAAAGGAGTCATGGCCCTTCGACCACTCTTTCATTCCAGATATATTGATCAAGCGATCAATGTTTTCTGTTACAAGACCCTGGTTAGACCAGCTTTAACATATGGATATCAGATCAGTTACAACTAAAGTGCTAGTACTATAGAAAGATAAAGAGTTTTCAAAAGGAAATGTCTTCGTGAATGTATATCGAATAGAAGAATTTATCAAACTGCTAAAGTGACGAGAGTCGATATCTTCATATTGAGGCTTCTTCGGTGTCATATCACCAGATCTGTAACTGTGAACGGTTACGAGAAATTTTCAGAGGTAGTTTAAACTGGATTACCAGAAGCAATGTCCACCTTTTGATGGTCGCAACTCTTTCCCAATGGTTCTTAATGACAGACATTTAACTAACGATGAAATAGATCCCTATTTGCCGAAGCTAGAGAAGGAGACCTTGAAAATCATTGGAAAAGAAGTCCCAAAATTAATTATCCAAACAATATGGCAGGATATGAAACACCAGCCAGGAGTGAAGTTAGCAATCTATGGGTGGAGGAATTTAAGGGTATTAGCTCACAGGATCCAAATGACGTTCACACGAAATTGCGCAGCATATTTCGTAAGTAGTATCGAGTGAATGTGTTGACTCTTAAAGTAGCTAGTGATGATATGAATCTTCTAGTTAGAGCTGGTATCGAAATCAACAGTGCGACTCTGAATGCAGATTGGAATAAGAACAAATGTGAGGGAATGCAAAATGTTTTCCTTAAGTGGAACTCATTTTAAATTAGCCCACCTGCCAAGCCCTGAGAAAAAGAATAAAATACTTCAGAAGTCGTTGAAGCAAATGTTTGTGACTTTAAATCAAGCCTAAACATGGAATCGATTCTTCATTTTAATGAAACATTGACCCCTGACCTCATACCAAGTGGAAATCTTCTTGCAATTTGGTCAGCTATGAAGACTTGTGTCTCGTATTTGCAAGATAAACAATAAGAAATCATGGTGTGTTGACGGTATTCTAAACAAAGTACAACGACAAAAACATGTTGAGCAATTCATATTACCCGAGTGAGTAGGAAAAAGCCAAGGAATTTCCAATCTAGAAGAAAGCAAAGGAATCTTCATGCCAAGGTATTTGATGTGATACTGAAACAAGCATTAAACATCTACATTGAAAAATATGAGTTGATGGTGAACTGTCAATTTGGTTTCTGTGCCGGTTATTTGGCAATACATGCCGTAACTAAAGCACCCTCAGAGATCTGTAGGAAACTTAACCGAGCTTCGTAAGTCAGGTTCGCCGAGTACCTTTTCGCCATGATGTGCGATATGCTGTACAGGAAATTACTTCTTGTTACTGAGGAGAATCTGACGATTTTATGGTCTTGAATAGCCTACAGCACTACTATTGAACGGCTTTGATTTTGTCGCCAACATGGCCATTAGTGGCGTTTGCTGATGATCTGAAAAGCTACAACAGCTCAGAGCAACTTTCAAAATTTTCAAATGTTTAATTATGAAAAGTTCTACATGTACGGTTTTGAACATGTCAAAATCATGCTCAGTAAAGCAAAATAAGTGATCATATCGCTTTGCAATCCTTTCATCCCAGAAACATTGATCAAAAGTAACAAAGTTATCTGTTCCAAGACTCTGGTTCGACCTGTCTTGATATATGGATATCAAATCTGGTATACTGAGAGTGCTAATACAATGGAAATGTTCAGAGCTTTCGGGCATAAACTAGTCTGTACAAAAAGGCTGAGATGGATCGGAAAACTGCTAAAGAGACCCGAGTCGACATTCTCATTTGAAACTGCTTCAAAATCATATTCATCATCATCTTTGGCGCCATATCCTTAGCCGAGCAGCTAATTTCCTCAAATTATCACGGTTCCGCGACCCTGTCCGCCGGTTGTTCACTCCCAGTAAGGATCTGCTATCAGCTTCTATTGTGTCTTCCCATCGAGTCTTTGATCTTCCCGCTGGATATCTACCTTGTGCACTACCCGTCAATGTTCTGTGTTTACTTCCATTCTTTCTACATTTACCTAATTTTACGCAAGAGGAAACAGGTGGATCGTCAAATACTTTATACAACTGATCATTGTGACATCGTCTCCACTCTGTTCCTTGTTTCACTAGGCCGTCGATTTTCCGCAGCACTTTGCGTTCAAATATTGTACGTCCACTACTTTTTTGGATTCGCTCGTGAGGGCCCATATTTCACTTCCGTATGACAGCACAGGTTTGACTAGTGTTTTGAAATGCGGAGCTTATTTTGCCTGTGCACAACTCTGGACATTAGAATGGGAAGTATGGAGTAAAAGGTTATACTTGCGGCATTTATGCGGCATCCAATCTCGTCCTTTTTGGTGCCTCTTCTATTCAGGTTGGCTCCAAGATACAAAAAATTATCTACACTTTCATGGTTGTAGTCGCCTACGGTTGGGTTTTTTTCGAATTACTTCTCCGTTTTGATCATGAATTTAGTTTTAATTTCATTAACTTGTAGGTCAATTTGGTTTGCTTCAGATTCTAAACTTAGAAATGCTTCTTTGGCATCTGAGATTGAATGTGCCATAATATTGATGTCATCAGCATATCCTACGAATTGTGTGGACTTGAATATTAATGTACCCGAGTTTTCAGCTGATGGCATTCTGATGACGTGTTCCAGCGCAATATTAAAGAGCGTTGGGGCAAGTCCATCTCCTTGTTTTAAGTCTGATTCCATTATGAAGCTGTCCGTTGATTCACCATTTATCTTGACCTGGAACTCTGTGTTTAGCTTCGTGACTTTGACCATATGGACTAGTTTTGTTGGGACGCCAAAGTAAAGCATTATTTTGTACAGCGCATTTCTGTCGACAGTGTCGTATGCTTGCTTGAAGTCTACAAAAAGTTGGTGCGCATTGATGTTATATTTCAACCACTTTTCGAGCACCTGCTTTATTGAGAATATTTGGTCTATTGTAGACCGTACACTTCGAAAGCCTCCCTGATATTCTCCTGTAATACTTTCATAGCACGGCTTTCATTTTCTTTCCATGATTTTGGAGAGCACTTTATAAGACATGCACAGTCGAGCAACGCCTCTATAATTTTCACACCTTAATGTTCTCCCTTTTTGGTAATTACTTCTCTGACCATATTCTGCACATTAGCCGACGCAGAAGCTTATTTAGCTGGGGACCATTACCCTGGAGCAGTTCTGCTGATATTCAACCTTTTCCAGGAGCCTTTTTTCTGAGGTCCCATACTACTGCCTGTATTTCGTCTCTGGTTAGTGGTGAAACTGGGACCTCTTGCTCTGCTTCTGGAATGTTCACAGCTTCAGCCGTTGTTTGAGACGCTGTGAATAGCTTCTGGAAATATTGCAGCCATCTGTTTTTAACATCGATTGGGTTGCCTATGATGGCTCCTTGTACACTTTTGCAAAGATTTGTTTGTGGATTGAAGCCATCTCTTAGTTGTTTGATAGAAGCATACACCGATCTGACCTCATGTAGGGTCATGTTTTCGTTTATCTGCTGGATCTTTATGTTGGTGGTCAGTCATTTCTTTCTTCGGTACGTTTTATTAGCCAGACGTTTAACGTTTTTATATTGTTCTTCTTTGAACCGAGTTGGTCGCTGGATGTTTTCTTTGCCTGCTTCCTTTTTTTCATCGCTTCATTACATTCTTCGTCGTTCCATTCATTCCTACTTTTCATTGGCTGGTGCCGAATGACCTCCTCGGCTACTTCTGTCACCGCATCTCATACTGTTGTTCACATGGTTTTGATATCATCATTACTTTCTCCCGACTGCGGGGATATGTTGATGCAATTTTCCAGCGCTGACATGTATGGGACATTACTGAGCTATCATTTAGCTTGTGTATGTGGTACTTTGGAGTAACTGATGTTCCTTGTTTACAGCTATTGGAGATGCGGCATCGGAACTTAGCCCTTAAAACGTAGTGGTCCGAATCACAGACAGTGCCGCGAAATGAGCGTGTGTTGAGAAAGCTGGTGGTGGGTCGTTTTTGTATGAGAACATGGTCGATATGGTTAAATGTACACCCGTCTAGGGATTCCCACGTTCTCTTATGGATGTCCCGATGTGGAAAGTGTGTGGAGCTTACTGTGAAGCCTCTACTAGTAGCAAAGTCTATCAGCCACTCTTTGTTGTTGCTGGTCACTGCAAGAAGTTTGTGCCCTCTAGTTGTTCCTTTATATACTGTTTCTCTGCCAATTTTTGCATTGAAGTCACCCAGAACAATTTTAATGTCGTTTGACGCCAATGCATCGACAGGGTGCTGCAAAATTTGTCGTTGATTGCCTCCTCGTTGTCATCTGTGGGCACAGGGCAGTTGATCAGCCAGATATAAAAGATTTGGGTCTTGATGTGAATCGCATAGAGCCTTTCGTTAACAGGCTGGAGGTCGGTGATAGTTTGTTTAAATATGGTGTTAACAATGAAAACCACTCCAAACTCATGGCTTCTTTGCAGTTTTCCGCTTTTAAACACGGTGTGCGTTCGCATGTCAAATATTCCTTCGCCGTACCATCTGCACTGCGAGGATGTTGATTTTATATTTCTTTATTTCGTCCAGAAGTCGTTTTAGCGCGCTGGTCTGTCCAATGTTCTAACATTCCAAATTCCAAAAGAATATTCCTTTATACATTGCGATAGTCATTGTTCTTCTGGTTCTATTACAAGAAAATACTAAGTGGTGCGTTATCAGTGCTTCGACTAGTCAGTTTTGGCTCACGAGTAGTATTTTGTTTCCCACATACCCGCCGGCTAGCTGGTTAAGGCACCTTCTATGCGCTTCCTGAGGACGTGTCCGATGGGGGATGAAAGCCCTACACGGATCAAAATCATATTACAAACCAGAGATACAGATTTCAAAATCATATTACAAAATCTGTATCTCTAAAAAAAAATCTCTGCATTCCACAGCCGTTTCACCTTGCAGATGAGCACATTGACACTTATCTCACCACCTTCATTCTTTAAGAAATATTCGTGTATTTGGATATGAATTGATGTTTTTTGATTCTGTCAGTATTACGGTTATATATTACAAATAAAGACACGCCAACAATCAAAAAATTACATATCCTCCAAATTTGAGCTCGAGAGATGAACGATTTCAATGGGAACACTCATTTGCCAGGTTTATTAAGGCTGGTTGAGTTGAGATGGAGCGATTTAAGTATTGGTTGCTGATTGACAATGGCTAAATTATTTGTGGCTTACGTCTGTCGTTATTTTATTTTGATTTTCAGCTCTTTATAGCTACATTTTGTGGTATTATTTTTTTCTGTTTTGCAACTTTTTTTCATAAATTAAGGATAAGTCTTAACTGGTAAGTTAGGAATATTGCGAAGTAAATATATTAGAATCAGATAAAGTTTTGGATGATAGTCTGTTAGAATTAAGTGAAAACAAATTAGATTGAAGCTAGAAGTCTTCTATTTGTTTTGTGTTCTTTGTATTTAATGTAATTTTTAAAAGAGTTGTTTGGGTTTTCTCCCTTTTTCCGGTTAATTGATATGTTATAATTCCAATTAGATGCATATAAAATATTGTTTGTTTTGACTAATTATTTGGTCACCATATTTTTTAAATTTAGAATACTAAGTGGGCCATTAAAGTTTTGATTATTTTATGAAACTTATATTATATTAAATTTTTTATAAAGTTTATAATGATTTATGAAGTGAAACGCATTTGACTTTACCTGGCTCTGGAAAATCAAAGTTGTGCAAAATAAATTTTAAATAGTCTGGACACATTAAAGCTTCGGCACTCCCAGTTTCATTGCTAAACTGTAGATGTTCATTACAAAAAACCTGATACTTCGAAAAAAATTAATGAAAATAGTTTAGGAATTCTTACGTTTAGGAGAATTTTACTTCAATGAATTTATAGAACGACTCCTCTAGATAACGTATTATACTTTCTTCAAATCACGTCGACGAGTGGCCTACGTCTTCCATCGTGCTAAACAAGAATATTGACCGCCAGTTTCTGGCTATTCCCAGCGAAATGGGCTGTCAGACATGTGCGATCTTATTTTGTCAAGAGATAGTTGCTTAGGTTTCGAGTATCAAACGAATCTACGCATTTGGCGGAAAGAATTTTAATATACGGAATACTGTAGGGAGAAGAAGTTCTTTTTGAGGTATTCGAAAACAAGTATACATGAAAGTTTTTTTGTAGTACGACCTTATGCTGGATAAAAGAACCTGGCCTACGACACCTAGCTAGCACGCACACAGGTATCTAGGCTAGGTTACCTCAGTTAAGCTCAGTTTTCTTTAGAGGTCGCTGAGGCTGTAGAATATTGCTGCGCCCTGTATGGACTTGGAATACCTCCCAGTTTGGCAAAGTCCTGTATGGACCATTTTACTCCTATGTAATAAATTGTTTCACTACAAGGCAATCGCTTCAGATATACCAACTAAGTTTGGTGTTCGTAGCTGCTATAGTTTTGGACAAAAACTGCTGTGACACATATACAGATGGACAGATGTGATTTCGTTAGGGTTTTGTAAATTAGTACAAAAACCCTTAGACGAGTGTTATTGCCAAACGATGCAGCATGCTACCTCGGAAACTATAGGGTCTTTCAATTAGGATGCTTGAACTTTGTCAGCTGATAGCAGCCATTTAGTTAAAGCAATATCTGTCGAGTCAATTGTAAATCATTCATTAGTGTATTGAAAATCAATATTCAAGGTTATAGCGTTGAACAGCATGTGCAAGTAATTAAAGTTTATTATTACATTCTCCACGAGCGATTTGAGGGCATGCTATCTCACGGGGTGGTGACATAAATTTGCCACCAAGATCGTGTGATTTGACGCCTTTGGACTACTTTCTTTGGGACTATTTCAAATTACAGGTCTATACGACTAAGCCGCAAACAATTGATGTCCTCACGGTCAACGTTTTAAACGCCATCCAGCCAGCTTTGTGCGATAAAGTAGTCGAAAATTGGGTCTTTTGAATACACGTTACCAAGCAAAGCCGCGGCGAACACTTGAAAGGCACAACATTCCATATTTAATGTCATAAAATATTCTTCAACTTGTTTCATTTACATTTTTCTTGAAAAGTTATCGGGCCTTTCTTTGTTGTGTGAGCAGACGCGTTTTGACTCCTTTGACACATCTTCAGTGTCTTTCAGAAAGCGGCTATTTCAAAAAGGTTCCACTCGGATGACAGTTTCGTTGCTATCGTCACTATATAATGTGTGGTGACCTTTCAGTTTACATTTATTCAAATTATTACTGTATAGCGGAAACAAGGTTGGACCAACTATGGATCCTTGAGAAACCCCCGACTACATTGGCGCTAGATTGCTCAAGACATTATTAACTGATGTTCCTTGAATTCTTCCTTCCAAATATGTTTTAAAAAGTTGTTTCAGTTTGCCTTGAATACCATACGATTCAAGTTTTTGAAGTAACAGGTCATGACCAACCGTATCAAAAGCCTTCTTCAGGTCCACATCCACATCATGCCCATTGAGACGATTGGGATTATAGAAAGTACCGATTTTTAGTTTTTTACCTGCGCAGGTTATTTCAATTATTATTGTATTATATATGTCAGATGTTACTCTCTTTGTCAAGAAATTAATTGTATTTTTTATATGAATTGCTTTACCTCTTCCTCTTCCGGGCTTGCAGGAGAAAACGGAGCTATATCCCGTAAGTTTTTCGAAACGTCTAGTGCGGCTCCCTTCACACTTCACTTCATAAATCACTAATTTATTTAAATTAACTACCATTCCGATCAATTTCAATTCACGAAACGGCTTTTCTTCGTACAGCTTGTTATATGTAACAGTGAGATATTTATTGTGAATGTAGTGTAAGCGTTACATTTTATGAATTCAATACGATTTCGGCCATATGACCACCACGAGCCCGTTTACAGCAGTCGATTCGTTGGAACCAATTTTCCACCACTCTGGCTCACATTTCAACCGGAACGGTAGAAATTTCGCCTTGGATGTTGTCTTTTAGCTATTCTAAAGTTGCTGGCTTATTGGAACCAGTGACTAGATACAGCCCCATAAAAAGATATCCAATGGCGTTAAATTGCATGAACGATGCGGCTATTCGACCAGGCCTTTTCTCGAGATGACACGTTCACCAAATTTGCCTTTCAATAAATCGATTGTGAGGCGTGCTGTGTGGCTAATGGCACCGTTTTGTTGAAACCACATATTGTTGATGTAAAGTTCATCCGATTTCGGCCTCAAATAATCTTCTAACATAACACGATAGCGCTCTCCATTGACGGTAACATGACGGTCGTTTTCGTCCACGAAAAAATATGTCTCACTCGCGCCTCCGGCATGAAAACCGCACCAAACAGTAATTTTTTGCGGAAGCAACGGAATCTTAAGAAGCAAATGTGGGTTTGTTGCTGACCAATAATGCATATTTTGCTTATGAACAAAGCCAATGAGCCCGAAATGAGCTTCATCGCTGAAGATGATTTTTCGATGAAATTTTTTATTTTCTTCAAGCTTTCCCAGAGCCAAATTGGAGAAGTTTCGGCGTTTCGAATGCTCAAGTGGCTTTAGTTCTTCAGTCAATTTGATCTTGCAACCATGTAGTCCAAGATCTTTTCGCAAAATACACCATCGTGACGTTTGAGCAATGCCCAATTCTTGAGAACGACGTGGAATCGACTGATTTGGCTCATTTTGAATCGATGCACTTATGACTGCGATATTTCCTTCACTTCGATCGGTACGACATCTTTTTGGCACCAGAATGTCCAAAAGTGAAAATTTATCAACTATAGCACACACAGCCTGTCGGCAGGGACGATTATTCCGGCCGAAAATTGGAGTAAGCACTCTTAAAGTTGTGACCAGCGACTCAGAATTTCGGTAGTAATTTTTAATAATTTCTAACGTTGCTGGCTCGTGAAATCACCAAGATTAAAAAGGTTGACTTTAATTAACTTTTGACATTGATAGTTTAAAAGTGCGTTCATATAAAGATACAAAATTGTTATCTCGCTAATAGAAAACCCTATAAACCAACCGTATATTGTTTTTGTTGTACTCGAAGATGCGATTTAGCTTTATTGTAACTTCCAAACTATAAGGAAATTTTCTTGGGCTATTTGAATTTAAATTTAAGGGTTAAACAGATTCACCAAGATGTGCATGATACGTATCGTTCCTGAAAATTTCATGGAAACCCTAACAATCCTGTAGTATCTGAGTCGAATGGAAGCGCATATTGCTTCATATCATTGTCGTTGTTGCACCGAAAATTTAAACCTCCATAACTTCGTCAATCGGATAGTATGATCGATGGGATTTAGGGGTACTCTTACAATTTTATGCAAGAAAATGTAAAATTTATAAATCATACTATTATTAACAAAGTTTAGCGAATTTCAACTTACCAGGTATTTGTCGTTGTTGTATTCATAAGAAAATGCCTTCGTGATTTTTTCAGATTTTTCGGTTCACAGGTGTCCAATCGCGAGGGAGGACACAATTTTTTGTGTTCTTCCGCTTTCCATGCCTACCCCATCATACGAGTATGCTCGTATTTTGCAATTTTAATAACGAATATTAAAAGATCTCATCAAGTTCTTTAATTGGATATCATACTCGACTATCTTTGGTGAAAACAATTTTTTACGGGTACACATCCTTATATGGATGGACTCCCTTAAAAGCCTTTGAAATTTTTGTTGACTACGAAACTTTCACTAGCCAGAATCTTCTGAGTTGTTCACAAAATATCGATGACTAAAGCTTCTGTAGTTCCTGAGAAAACTTGCTCTGACGCACTGACGGGTGCACGCATGGACGAAAAGGTCCCGATATTAATAGGGTATTGTAAACATTTTTTTTTTGAGAAAGCCCAACGAATGATACAAGGCAAAATTAAACAGGATGGCCGAAATTTAAATACATTTAGAGGTGGTTGTGCATTTTTTTTATAAAGTGGTTAATTTTCTTGTGGTTTTGTTTATTTTACCTGATTATTGCTATTCAAGATTTGATTTTAAAAATTGTTTTACTTATCAGTCAGTTAGAAATGATATAAATTAAGGAACTGTTGGAAAAGTCGCGTGTAACTTTTAACCCAGCCCCAGGGGTTAGTTGTTATAACACAAGGGGCGAAATGTTACAAGGAAAAAAAATAAACATAATTTCAGACTTTTTATTGACAAAATAAATTTCTTCATCTCAATATTGTATTACATTACAATTTTTTGTGTCATCAAAGTAAAATATCATGGTAACATCTAACTTAAAACAAAACAGAATTCTTTTGTTTAACAAAGTAAGGTATTTTAAGTTTACAATAATGTTTTAGTGTTCTGCCTTATAAAGATAAAATCAAGATAATTTTCAGCCCAATCAAAATTCACTGTCTTCCTTATTTGAAGTAAAAACTACGATTATTAAAGAATCAACTAAACATAAAACTTCAATCAACGAAAAATAAGTTATTCCTCTTTTTCTAAAAAAATAACATTCAAATCTTAAAAGCTAAAAACAAAGGACTTTATTCATTATAGTCGGAACAATCACTCCCACAGTTTAAACAAATATACAGGGTTTTCCAATAAGAGGTGTTAGAAAAATGCCATTTTTTCATATACATGATCGGATGTTTATTTCATTATAAACAGAAAGGTATGCCGTTAATAGTGGAAAATGACATCAGGCAAATAACCACCACGACCACGCCACAGGACCATATCCTTTTCATAAAATTTTCCATAACCAAATCGCAAAATGGCTGCCCTATGTCCTGGATAGCCTCACGAATTCCATCTTTGAGGTCTTGAATCGTCGCTGGGCTGTTGGCATAGACCATCTCTTTCCCGTGGCCCTAAAGGAAGAAGTCGCAAGGTGCTAAATCACAAGATCTCGGTGGCCAATTGTGATCACCTCTTCGAGAGATAACACGGTCCGGAAACTTTTCCCGTAAAAGATCAATGGTTTCGTTGCTTGTGTGGCACGTAGCGCCGTCTTGTTGAAATTAAACGTTGTCCAGATCAATACCATCCGATTCTGGCTATAAAAAATCATTAATCATCTCCCGATAGCGCAATCCGGAAAAATAATGTCCAATGACTCTGCCGGACCATAAACCGGGCCAAACAGTCACACGTTGAGGATAGAGAGGCTTTTCAACAATAAATCTGGGGTTTTCCGAGCCCCAGGTGCGACAATTTTGCTTGTTGACAAAGCCACCGAGGTGGAAATGAGCCTCATCACTCAAGATGAATTTTCCATGGAATTCCGGATCATTTTCATGCATTTCAAGGACCCAATCAGCAAAGACACGACGTTGTTGATGACGATTGGCTTGAGTTCTTGTGTTAACTGAACTTCATAAGTCTTAAGACCCAAATCTTTATGCAAAATACGGTGTAATGACGTTTGTGGAATGCCTAATTCCAAAGAACGACGAGGAATGGACAAACGTGGGTTTTCTTCAACACTTTCGGATACAGCAGCAATATTCTCGGCTGTTCAAGAGTGACGTGCACGGGTTTTATTCTTCACATCACTAAGTTGTCCCAGCAGCTCAAATTTGCCCATCAATTTCTGTATTGCGGTGCGAGAAGGTGCTTCAAGACGACCCAAAAATGTTCGAGTTTTACGAACCGTTTCTGCCAAATTTTCACCATTTTTAAAGTGAATTTAAATAATTTCAATGCATCGTTGAAGCGTGTATTGTTCGATTTTCATTAATGGCGTAGTTGCTACTTGTCAAATGTCAAAAAATGACAGCTTCAAAAGTGACATCTACCGAAATAGCGGGCTATTCAAAATAACACCTCTTATTGGAAAACACTTTAGGATAGAACATTTCCTTTAGCACATCTGATATGGAACTATTTCTTACATACTACGCATTGTACCCATTCCTCACCAGCTCTACTCATGTCAAATGGTTCCCAACATATCAGGCAAAATTATCATATTCTGCACTTTCTTCATCAGAGTCTTGTAACATCTTCCTCTTTATAGGAGTCTTTCTTGTTTTCTTAATTGTTTTTTTCACCTTACTTTTATTTCCTTGTCTGGTTATATTATCTGAAATCTGTTTTCATAGTTATATTTCGGTTTTTAGAAATATTTTCTTTTCTCTTGCTTAGTTCAAGTGCCAGCACATTTTTCTCTGGCGTATCAGTTAAAATAGCTGATTAACGAGTTTTTCGTGTAAACCATTTTACTCAGGGAATAGCTTTTGGATAAGGCCGAACGGTCTCTGGAGCGAAAACAGAATTGTCAATAGGAGATGGAGTTCTAGGGGGTGAAAAAAGAGTTTTCTGTGGAGTAACAAAAGTTTTTTCGATATTTGTTTAAGCCATATCAGCTTTTTCTCTGCCCGTTACAAAAACAGATAAGTAATCATCATCCTGAAAAATATCTTTATTGAATGGTGCCATACCCACTTTTTAAATCCATTGACGATCAAATATCGTGAATAGTCATTATTTTACCGGGATTGCTATTCAGCCAGGTATCTTGTTGAGCAGCACAATAATTTTTAAATGGTCTATAAACTCCCATATCCAAACGTTGAAGCTTATGAGAACAATGTGGTGGATAGGACAGCAAAACGATGTTGTTTTCTTTCGGCATCTCGACACGTTCAAACTCCAATAATAGAAGTAAAGGGTTGGATGGAGATGGCTTCAGATATTCTATTAAATGCTTCATGAATATTTGGAATTCAATCTCAACCACCCATCCGCTCAAGTTGCCAGTGCCAATGCAATCTGGAGGTCCATCGCAAACAAAATATTCCCTATATTTAATTCATGGGAAGATAAACATACGTGGCACAAAGTTGCTCCGTGCATTTATATTTACACCGTTATGAGAACCTACTCGTTTAGACCCTTTTGGAGCCAAAATTTTTGTTGGTTTCTGTACGATCATCACACATGTTTCGTCGACATTCCAAATATGTGACAAAGGGAGTTTATGCCTGTCCAATACGTCCGCCAATTTTGAAAGGAAATTACCAGCATTGGTTTTATTAAAAGATGTGGCTCTGCTCAGGCTAGTAGCTTGTGGCAATCTCACAGACAAAGACTCGTAGCGTTTAAACATGCTGTCAATCAATCAATGCGCACTTCTTTATTTTTTAGCGACAATTGAGGCATAACAATATTGTACCTTTGTGCACAAGTAAATGCTAATTGCTTGATTTCTTTTGGCGTCAATCCTTAGTAAATTTAGCTACATTTTACTCGATAACTTACCAAAATTGCTTCTTGCTCATCGCTAAAAACTTTTCTGTTCTTTTTGCAGCCAACTGTAAGGAATGCCATAAGTTTGCCCTTTTCGCTTTTCCACATATTTTGTCAGAGATATATGACATAAGCCAAAGTTTTTTACTATTCCACGAATTGTTTTAGTTGCGTCCTCCTCCAAAATAGCTCCTGCTTTGTTGTAGATGTCTTTGGATATTGTTCCACGTTTACTTTTCCTTTTATACGTCCTCGTCCTATATAAAACAATGCAATTATGTAGATCGAGTTCAATCAAAGACAATCACTACGAGGCTGCAGCACCAAAACTAATCTTTCAAGGTTAAATTGCAGAAACGCGATAAATTATAACTTCACAAAAGTAGATTCGTTGTAAACTTACAGCATTAGGGCATAAATGTAACACACATACACTTCATTGCTTTCACAGAAAACAAGAAGTAAATCAATTTTACTACAAATCAAAAACGTCACTCACCCGCGATTTGATGGGTGTACTGTAGTAATCGAGCAATCACACAAGCAAACTGCTTGATAACCTTCCTATCTCCTATCCAAAATTTTAATGGCATATTTAGAAAAATATTTAATTGCTTCCATTCATAATAGTAATTTGTAAAATTTTCCTTTATATTAAATCTAAATTTTTCCCTTTAATTATATTCTTTAACTTTTACTACTATTAGAATCTTTACCGTTTTTCTTTACTTCGTTAATTTTTCTTGAAAAAAATTCTGCCAATTAAAATTTTGAACATGGGAACACTGATTTAGTGCACCCCAACGAGTGAGCAGCTGATTTGATTTACCGTAAACACGAGAGGAGAAGGAGGAAAGACAAGTTTTAGGGATGGATCCAGGAGTTTTACTCGGGCCGCGCCACAGGGAAGATGCGAAAAACGATTGCCATATTTTTTTGGCCGCGTTTTAAAGTCGGGAATATATGTTAAATTAGATTATGTTAGATTCCAAAATCGTTTTAAAGTTTATAAAGCGTGCATATGTGTAGTAAAAATTGATTGGTTTACTGCGTGAAGTGTTCAGGAGCACCCCTTTGAATGTGAAAATTTGCGGCTCCATTTGTCTTCCGTTCCGCATATAGGATCTCGACACCCAACTCGTGAAATCCATTCGAAGTAGGATTCGTGGTTGCCTCCGAATTCTTTGTGATAATTCATTATAACGAGTGAAAGTGATATTGTTAGAAAACAAATGCGGTGCAGTTCTAACCGGCAAACATATCACACAACAATGCTTAGTTCCCCGTAGTCGTGGATTACTGTGGTAGGATTTCTACCAGTTTCGTGATGGTGTTCTCTTGAAAGATTCAATTTTCCCCAAATTACCTACCCATTAACAGAACTTCAACAAAATGTGTTCCTTTTCCTCCTATTAAAATTTCAAGAAAAGCAATCGAACCGATGATGCATTGATACGAGGGCGTTCCCAAAAATACCCGATATGACAAAGAAAACCGATCCCAAAAATACCCGACCAGACCAAGAAATCCGGTCCCAAAAATACCCGACCCGACAAAGAAAACGTTTCTCGAGCGCCTTCCATAAGAGTGTGTGTGAAGGGTGACTGTGGTGCCGTCATTATTTATTAGAATTGTTGAATTCGTTCTGTGAACACGGGCAGTGAATTAACAAAACAAATCGAAGTTAATTTCTTAGTGAACTTGAAAAGTAAATTTTCCCCTTTAATGAACGGAGTGCCGTACTGTGGTTGCTGCGATTAAGGCAGGGATACCGAAACTAAAGTGTCCGAGTATACAGCACTGCGAGAAAACTTATTGGAAACTTTGGACGGAACCCTATTAAGTTCCTTTATAAATAGCTCTTCAAATTCAGTGAGTCTTGACGTAAATGGAGACACAATGTAATGCATCGTGGTCACAGTCGCGCTTTTAACGAGAACTGTTGAGTGATCGCTTTTAATTCAATTTCGCCGTAGAATGTCATTGAGAGAAGTCCTTAGCAAAGGCAGTCATGTTCAAAGTCGACAATCCGGAAGCCGAGACGCGTTTATTGATGTCCACGTGATTGGATTGGCACGTTTGACTAAGGAAATAAATCAATATCATCGTCTCGTGGATTTATCACGTCCTTAGCCCTAAACTCGCTTCAGTTTCTTGCATTGCGATGAATGGCTCGTATTATCTTTTTGGCTGAGGATATGGTCTTCTCAAAATCAAGCAAGGCACGGCAACGCAATTAGTGAGAAGGGAGTAGCCAACCATATTTGTATAACCTTGCCAAGTACATGCATTAGAGTGAAGCATTTCTGGAGTTCATGACTATTACTAGGCTTCAATTTTATCACAAACCATTGTCATTTTGGTAATGCATGGTTGTTCGGTCGTCAGATAACGGAAGCGTGTATCTACGTATAGGTGACGGTGCCCGAATAGACTTGTTTTTAAATGAAAAGTAGTGGCCATCCAGCTTGAAAATCTGTTAAAATTTCTATTAGGCTTAAATATTTAAATAGGAAAATTCATTGCATGAAGTTAACGGTGTTTAATTTATGAACATTTTTCTTTCCTTTTTGGCCGAAAAGTATACTCAGCATTTTATAATTTACAAAATTTATATTTTCAACAATTAATCTTCATCACATACATATTCGTGAATATAAAATATTGTTTGCGATTGTCAGTCTTTCCATTTCGATTTACCCGACCGGGTTTTTTCCGTTTCTTTGTTTTACAGGGGCTCTTGCCGGGTAGAGTGGCCTTCTGCTCCCGTACCCTTTTATGATATAGGGTTATGTGATTTCATTACATAACGCGTTAGCATAAATCGGTTACGTTAGTATTTCTCATCTGTGGGAAAGAGTCAAACAAAGTACTTCTGTATGAGTTTTTCACTCAAATGGGAAATATTTGGTCCCGTCTACGTTTGGGTCTTGATCCAGTTGGAAGAGTGCGGGGGGGCACCACCTCCGTTTGGATGCCCCACTCTTATTTGTTGGCCTTAAGAATCGTCGGTAACACGGATTCCCTCTAAGTCCGTCTGTCTTCCCCAGGTCCAGTTTGACCTTTACGTCAGTAATTTCCGACCCTTAGTTGATTACCTCCTTTTCGACTTCGGTCGATATTTATTTGACCCCGGAAATTTGTGGATGCGAAATTCTTTTGTAGTGGATCGTTGTGCTGGGGGAAGAACCCGCCCCACGACACCGCAACGCTAGCCTGCCAGCGCATTCACGCGTCCCCACACAAGTCCAATCTTAGCGGATCCCAACATTCTCTTCCACTGAGGCAGCAGACCATCACTGCAGCCCTTTCGGACAATAAATCTAGCGTACTTACACTACAGTACGTACTGACAGCTCTCACACGAATGCTAGCGCGACTGAATAGAGTGATGTGGTGCGTCTTTCTAACGTTAATGTAGAGTTCACTGTAACAACCTGCCCCTATTACAACCACCCCAAGCTCCCCTACATGATAATAAAATTTTTTCCTCCATTTATGGATTCTATGTATGAGTCCAATTGTTGATATTCAGAAGGCATTGTTTGATTTTTTAATTCATTTAAAAACCACGTCTGGCACTCTCCCATGACTTCAATTTTTTTTTATATTTAAGGATGTTGAGAATTTTGAATTAAATAAAAATAAAGTAATATTAAAATTAAAGCAAACACGGACAAAAGAGGACAATTGTAAGCTCCGATAATTTGTTTGAATTATAATTAAGTTCTAATAATTGTAAATAGTCTACTTACCGTCATATCCTCCACCTCATATTTCGTAGGCCCACAGCGAGATGCAACGATTGTAACAGTAGCTTTTATTCCGTTACTCGTTATGAGGGAATCACTGACGAATCTGGCGTAAAGTTTCGATCTTGTACTATATACAGTTGGTGGCAGGTCATGGCCACAATATCGGTTGATGAGTTCTGAAAAGGTACCTGCTCCGTCTCGCAATTCTAAGTAATCACAAGAGCACGTATCAGTTTTATTTACTGAGCATGGCGCAACATGAAAAGCTTCAAAGTCGAGTCGAACATGGTAGCCGTCTGGAGCGTTGAATGTGTAGGAACAATCCATATTAACTGTATACGATGAACCGTAAAATTTGTCAAACACATATGAAGGGTTGGTCATATCCATGTTGATGGTTTGGTCGCATTGATCTTTAAAAAGTATCCACGCGCTGAAGCCCCGACCCACATTTGAAGGATCAGTATGAAAGTGCAGTATTGCGTGGTTACTGTCGATAGATATAATAGGAAGCTTTCCGGTTAGGTTTCCACATAATGTAGCAATTTTGTTGTTGTCTAGCTCTTTGATACCTTTATAGATTTGGACAAAATCGTAGTAGCAACGAGATGAAATTTCCGTTTCAAAATTTTCAAACTTTATTAAAATTTCCTTTCCTCTCGGAGCGGTGATGTTCCATAAGCAGTGTAAATTTGAAGGATATTTCCCTTCCACAGATAACAACGGCGAAGAAATAAATTTACTAGCTGTTACCACTTCACCACATTTATCCAAACTATACTCAAATTTGAATCCTTTGTATTTACCATGTGCATCCGTTCTAAACACGATTGCCAAACGGTTTTTAAAGCGAATTTCAGAAAGAGCTCCTTTCTCACAATATGTTCCCGTCACGTCGTAAGTGTAGCTGTAAGGATTGTATGAATAAACTGTAACATTGTCATACCGACATCTTCCAATCCTCTCGATTAAAAACTCTGTAAAGCGAATCAGAATTGTGCTCTCTGGATCTGGTGCAATAAACGTGTAGTTACAGTTCAAGTTTTCAGGGTAACTTTCAGGATAATTGGGACTGGTCATGATTTTTGGTTCTAAGCCAACATGATAGATGCCTCCACATTTGTTTTCAAAGTGAACAGCGAAACCATCTCCTTGTTTTGAATCGTCAGATCTAAATTTCAGGCGGATTGTTTTCTCTGTAGAATTAAAGCTGGGGGGTTTGGACCTGCCACAAACTCGAGCAATTTGCTCCCAAGCTCCATCCTTCAGATCAAAGATTTCAAGTACATCCTTAGAGCAATTATTGCTTTCCTCAATATAAAATCTTTCTACAAACTCTGCCTGCAGATGATACCCAGCAACGGCTTTTATTGTCCACGTACACTCAACGTTACTTCTGTAATCCTTGCTCAGCCGTGCAGTATAAGGCGCAAAAACAACATGATCTCCACACTCATCCACGTCATCGATCGTGATATCAATAACTGAGCTTGGGTCATAACTATCAGAGTGATACTGGATGAAGGCCTCACTCAAGTTTGAAATATTTGATGCACTCATTTCACCGCAAATCCTTCCGAGGTGTGGACCATTAGGTCCTATGGAGATTGACAGGAACTCTTTGTCGCATCCAAGCTTTAATTTTACTGAGCCTGATATTTTGAAGGGGAATGGATTGTTCGGTGAAACTTTCGCGAACCATGCACAATCTAGAGATCCATATGAGTTGGAAGCATTAGCAACTAGGGGACTTGCTATTCGATAGGGATTTTCCCAAGATATCATGCCTCCGCAGCTGTGACGTCGAAATGTCATATTAAATGAAGATATTCTACTCTGTGGCATTTGGAGCAACTGTAATTTAGTATTTATAAATGGACTCCGTAAAATGGTTTCTGATGAATTTTGGCAGATCCTCAAAGTGTATCGACTTCCGTCAAGCAAAGCAATAGGTGGCCGGAACTCGCAAGGTAGACGCAAGAAATGACGTGAAACCTTTACATCGCTGAACTTCATAGCAAACGTTTCCTTTCCATTCAGCGGCGGAACTTCGTAAAGACAATACATGGATGAATTAGTTATTGAAAGAGATAATACACCCGAAGTTGATTCCAATGATCCTTCACAAATCGTGGGCTCGTCAGAGCTGAAACTCATTTTGATTCCTCTATAACCCATCACTGGTGAAAGCCAACAAGTTATCAGCATGAGATTATCAGATGAATATATTACGGTTGGCGGCTGGCTGTAGAAATAGCCGATGCTAGATAAGTAGCGATGGTCATTGAAGAAGCCAATTCTAGTTGAGCTTCGCCGTACAGGTCCAAGAATAGGACTAGTGATATTTTCACGCCTGCTCACAGGAACGTCAAAATCGACTAGCTCCAACTTTATTCTCCTACCTTTGGGAACGGTCAACCGCCAAATGCAAACTGCCGTATTCGCCCAACCATTTGGATAACCTGGGGTTGTAATGACCCCCTGTTCAGCATTAATGAACCCTCCACATCCTTTCAGAGTTGATGTGTAGCTCAGTTTGAAGCCTCTGTACATCGAATTTGATTTATAGCTGTGCATCCTCAAAATAACTTCATTATTGTTAACCAACAAGTAGGGAAGTGTGTAGCCTCCACACAGATTATATTCCAAAGATTCAGTAGAATTGACTAATCCAGGTGATGCGTAGGTCACTTCCAAATGATCCTCCGTTTTACAGTCGCCAGATGGGAGGTGAATATCAATGAATGTTATGTTGATGCTACTACCTTCAGGAAGAATGATCCTGTACTCGCATACTGAATTACTCGGGTACCCTCCTAACTGAGGGTAGTTCTTTGATTTGATTTCACCGTTCCTTTGATGGAAAGTTCCGCCACACTTTCCTATTGACACGGTTGCATTGAATCCTGTTTTGGGATCAACCACATCAGTGAAGTATTTGATTCTCATTGCGTTTGAATTTGAGTCAATCGTATTGGGCTTGGTACAGAAAATGTCTATTTGTTTAGACAGTTCTGTTGCTCCATCTCTGATCTCTATGTATTCGTTTTCACAGTTTGGTTTCTCTGTTAAATCGAAGTTGTTAAACTTTATCTGAATATGCTCCCCAAGTGGAGCAATAACGACCCATACACAAACTGAATGAGGCGTTGGCATGTGTGGATAGTTGGGACTTGTTATTGTGGTTGAATTCATTGAACTGTCAAGATTTATATTGAATTCACATTCATTCATAACTGTTTCATACATTAGCTTCCATATTCCTGCTGGGTAAGAGCTCTTATACTTGACAAATGCTGTATTTGAAGATGTAACGGGTATTTCGGGGATATCTGTACCACAGTACTTGCCAGCACCTAATATTGGAGACTCATCATCTTCACCATTTTTGATCATAATGTATGAAGCACATGTTCCTTGAGCATTTTTGGGGAGTGATAACTCTTTGAATTGCAATTTGACTTTACGCCCCTGCTGAACTCGTATTTTCCATATACAATCCAATGTTGGACTAGTTTCGATAAATTGTGATGACTCAATTGATCCTGTTGCAGAAGTAAAGTCACCGCCACACTTTCCAGCAACAATAGCAGAGAAACCAGTTCTATTTGCATAGTAGTCAGACCGAAAATTAACTTTTAAGTAGGGAGTTCCTTCGTAGTAGTTGACTTGATTAGTGTCAAGTTTGCAAGCTTTAAGTAGTTCCTTCCATTGCACCATATCCTTGCTACTTGAAACCTGCACATAATCAGCATAACATCCAAAATTATCGTCAATGTCAATCACCATCATATGGATCATAGGATGCAAGACGCTGCTATTAGTTTTGAAAATCCATTCACAATCCAGGTTCTGCTCGTATCCACCCGGATATCCTGGTGAATTCAAAATATAAGGACTGGTACCAATTGATATGACTTCTTTGCATTTAGCATTCTCTGTAGAATTAGCAGCAAGCTCTGCTTTAGAAACAGCATTCCATTTCATTTTAAAGAGTGGGAGAATAGTCTTTATGAAGATTGAACTTGTACTTGAAATGAAGCTGAGTGCATCTCGACCAAGATCTAGAGGTACAGCTGAATCATCGTAACCGTTGTATACCTGAAAAAAATTATAAAAAATTAATGAAAACATTTATTGATTGCAACATCATCATGCTAGAACGTGGTAGTATTTTATGGTAACAAATCATTAAGATATTTCTTACGTATGAGAAGTGTTACTATCATTTTCTGCATGATTTTGATTTTACAGTATTGTTAATAGAAAATAATGACAGATCCTGATGACTTATGTCACAGGCAAAACACAAACATATGAATTGAATTACATTGGACTTTAATTTGTTATACTTGTTAAGTTTGAGGAGTAGTAATAATAAAGGTTTCAAAGATACCGGACACGTTTTCCTTGAAAAGCAAAGTCAGACTCCAGACAGGGATATTATTATTATAGTCATGTTATTTTGTTCCACCCGGACAGGGAAGTGACACGCGTAGCGCAATTTAAGGAAAAAAATTTGGTCCGTCGAACCGGATCACATCGGTCTGTGGATAGTGAAATTAAATTAGTTGAAGTGGTAATTATTGTGTAGAGACATGAGTGATAGTGAGCGTAGATACAAGACCCAGTCAAGCGCGAAAACGCTCGAAGATGACGAATTTAGCTCAACGGAAGGCGCATGTGGTGCGACAGACCAGCCAGAAGTGCAGTTAGCAGACTGAAAACGTGTTAACAAGAAGGCGCGTGTCGCCGTCTCTAGAAAGTTCGTCGACAGTTTGAACACAACTTCATTCGACGACTTACGCAGACAAGTTCAACAGCTGTCAAGTCAGTTGAATTAAATGGCGGCATTGAACGAGAAAACATCGCCATCAAGTGACATGGCCAGATGTTGTGACACCATTTACACCTTTGTTACGAGGCTTACCTAAATTTGATGGAAACCCAGACGAATGGCCTTTGTTTGTAAGTGAATACCGCCAAACGACAGACGCAGGAACGTTTTCATCGACAGAGAATGTCGGAAGGCTACGAGATGCGCTGCGAGGTGAAGCGCTGGATTCTTTGAGATCGCTACTCATTTCCTCTAACAGCGCAGATAGGATCATGGAGCTTCTCGAACGAAGGTTTGGTCGACCTGAGTTTATAATCAATACTCTCATAGTGAAAACAAAAGCATTATCCAAACCGAAAGAAGATCGTCCGGAGACTATAATATTGTTCGCTACTGGAGTCGAAAATTTAACAGTGATGCTTGAGCTAATGCACAGACCAGAATACTTGAACAATCCGGATCTATTGAGAATGCTCAACAAACACTCCCACCGATCCTCAGTATAATGTGGTCAGACTATTTGAGCGAAAGACCGTGCGATGAATAAAAAACCAAGCTACGAGTTTTTAGCGACTGGTTGGAGAAAAAGTCCTACGTAGCGAGCCTTCGCACATCATTCGGGGACAAACCAAAATCATCTGAATTTAAAAACTTAAAATCGAAAATAAACACGGTGGTTGAAACTAATCAAAAGTGTCGTGTGTGCGATGGTGTGTGTAATACAATTGACAAGTGCCCGAAATTCATTAAAATGGACATAGATTGTCGGTGGACAGAAGTAATGAAATGTAGATTGTGCTTTTCGTGTTTTAAATGAAATCATTTGACCAGACTTTGAAAAGACAAAATTAAATGCGGAAAAGATCAGTGTTTAAAATATCACCACAAACTACTTCATCCCACAAACGCGAGAAATAATGACAGTCAAGTGTCATCTGAACTCTATCACAGTGGTTCTAGTTGACTAAATTACGGTTCTAGTTGACTAAATTAAATTAGTTGACTAAATTACGCATTGTACCAGTGTTAATTAAGAGTTCGATTCCAAGAGTCAAAACGTTTGCATTAATGGACTCCGGGTCAACGACGACATTGATAAAATACAGCAAAGAAATAGCATCGTTGAAATTGGAGATTGCCATTGACAAACAGAGCAATTTGCTCAAGTTGAACCCCGGACTCGATAAATATGCTGCACTTTGTATATTTGACCGTCTCGACTTAGCCTCTTGTTTGCCGGAGTCACAAAGACGACCCATAATTCTATAGCCAGGCAATAAATTTGTCGAGCTGATCGTAGCTGAGTACCATGAAAATTTCTTACACCAAAACGAACATAAATTTATGTGTAAGCTCCGAAGGAAATTTTACAGTCCAAGGTTGAGATATGTTGACAAATTATTAAAACGTAGCTACAGTGCATGTATGATTAGGAACGCAATTCCAAGGACGCCTCAGATGGGTCAATTGCTGATTGATCATATCAGTTTGTTTGTACGTTCATTCAATTACACCGGTTTAGACTACTTTGGAGCTTTGCAAGTTGCAATGGCGAGACATAGGAAAAAGCGAGGGATAGCTTTCTTTACATGTCTAATTACACGTGCGATACATTTTGAATCCCGGAAGATATGTCAAGTAGCGCCTGCCTAACGTGCATAGCCAACTTTGTAAATAGAAGAGGAGTTTCACGATATATTGGCAGTGATCGTGGTACCAATTTTGTTAATCAAATCATAAAGTGGTCGTTGTACCAATTTTGCTAAAGCTGCAAAGGATATTAACAACCCAACGTACAACAACAATGACATACAAGCAGCTTTAGCTCGTAAAAATATTCAATTGTTATTCAATTATCCTGCGAATCCCAGCAAGGGAGGCTATTTGAAGGACCCATGCTAGCTGTCAAACGAACTCTGTCCTATACTCACGTCAATGAGGCGCCAAAGGTTGAAGTTATTTATCACATTTTAATCGAAGCCGAATATCTGGTGAATTCTAGACCCCTTATCAATGTTATTGAGGGCTCTGCAGAAGCCGATCCGGGAACACCAAATGACTTCTCGCTAGGGGCAGATAGTTTAGGCTAAACAAAAGGACCATATGGCGACGCTCTCAGCAAGGAGGTATACCGAAAACGCTTGGCACAGGTACAGAGAAGAGGAGCACTGAGAATTGCATCTTCGTATCCGACAGTCTCTGATTCGGCGGTGAGAGTTATTGCAGGCGTGATACCTGTCGCCCTCCTTGCTAGAGAGTGCCACGCTATTTACCTGCACCGAAACGAGCATGCAAGGGAGATGGTTGTCCGCGAGGAGAGACAGCGCTCGTTCAACGATTGGCAGCAGTATTGGGTCAATTGCACGAAGGGAAGGTGGACTGCGCGCCTCATCCCGGATGCGAGACCGTGGCTAAGTCGAAGACATGGTGAGACTGATGTCTATCTGACGCAGCTTTTGAGCGGGCATGGGTGTTTTCAGTCTTACCTGCACAAGATTGGTAAGGCACAGTCCCCCGATTGTCGGTTTTGCCCAGGAGAGGAGGACAATGCCTGTCACACATTTTTTGCATGTACAAAATGGATCAGGCTGCGAAGAGACCTCTACAGGGAGACGGAAGAGCCCACCCCGGACAATATAGTCGCGGTGATGCTCGAATCGGTTGACAAATGGAACCAGGTGGCACATTATGCCTGGGCAGTCCTAAAATATAAAAGGGACTCACAGCAGCCGGGGGCATTGGGGCTGGGGGATCGCTTTTCTGGCACTTCCGCTTCCCCTCTCCCCTCCCACTAGGAAATGGATCCCCCAACTTGCAGGCGCCTTAAAGCGTAACAAACCGAGACCTAGCCCGAACTAATGTGTCAAACGGTTCCAGGCTGGGCTCTCAGGTTGGCAGGGGAGGTGTTTAGTGAGTAGTCCAGCCACCGTTTTGCGAGCATGGAAGTCCCACACCCTGTGCGTAAATGACATTCATCTCCCTACCACAAAAAAAAACAAATATATATATATATATATATATATATATATATATATATATATATATATATATCTACATATCTATATATCTATATATATATATATATATATATATATATATATATATATATATATATATATATACATATATGAATCATGTCGCACTCACTACAAACGATCTTGTGAATGCCTCGTTTTTCGTCCTTGTGCTTCGGGTCCTTCGCTGATCCGAAAGCTGCTTCTAGGCTGTATTTTCTTTTGGTAAGAGCTGGGGTGTTTTCCGTCTTTCTCATTAGCTGCTCAAGCTTTTCCGAGATTTTTGTGTTATAAATTTTAAAAGAATATAAAGCAAATTCCAAACAAAAACATGCAAAAACTTAATGGCCCAAATGGCTCTCTAAATTTATACGTTATCAGTTAAACACATTTCATCAAAAAAAATATAGCAAATTCAAAGTAATTAAGATTATTACATATTTTATGATTTGATTGGAAAAAGGAGGAAAACCCAACCTACACTATTCAAAAATATTTATAATTTTAACACAACAGTGAACCTTAATCCTACACCTAATATATTATAACCTAATTCTAATAAAATTCAATCAGAAAATTTATCTTATATAAAAAAACACAATATCCTAACCTACGCGTTTAACCTTGTCTCTAAACCTAATAAAATAAGCATAATATATACCTAGTCGATCCCTGATTTTTAACACAAATAAACAACAACACTCAATGTAGCAATAATGAGCTGAAACTCAAAAACTTAGCAACGAAAAACACAAAAACTGAAAATAAACACGAATAATTTAGACATTGTCGTTCAGCCACCAATACCTAGATTGCTCCGTCTCAGCTCGACCAGCTCCAATGAAACTAGCAAATGAGTATCTCCATTTGAATTGTTGGTCTCGTGAACTCAAATTCAGAGGATATTTTAACTTCTTATTGGTGGCCCGTCGATATATGTGATATATGATTGGGACACCATTAGAATCAAAAAACATATAGATTCATGTCCAAATACACGAATGCTTCTGGAGGAACGAAGCCAGTAGCAAGGCAACTCGCAATATACCCGTCTGCAGGGTGGAACGGCTGTAAAATTCAAGGGTTTTCACTCACAGTTACAGATTTTTCGATATGATTCCGAAGATGTTTCAGTATGAAGATATCGACTCTTATCACTTTAGGAGTTTGATAAATATTTTTTTTCGATATATAATGTTTCCAATTCGTCTCAGGCTTTCTGTACAAACCAGTACATGCTCAAATACGTTTCCTTTCGAAAACTCTTAATCTTTCCATAGTACTAGCACTCTGGTTGTATCAGATCTGACATCCATATGTCAAAACTGGTCTAACCAGGGTCTTGAAACAGATAATTTTGACCTTTTGATCAATATACCTGGAATGAAAGAGTTTTTGTAGGGCCATGACTACTTTTTGTGCCTTACTGAGCATGATTTTGACATGTTCAGATACTGATCAAGATGAACACCGAGGTATCAAACACAGGATTTATGTTGAACCCTTTCTGAATTACCCTCGCCAGCCATGATGTGGAAATCCTTCCAATTACGTTTCAGGTCTTGACTGACCCCTTGCAGCGTTGTCCGAAACAAAACTGTTTTGCACTTCTGCGCATTGCTTTTCATTCGACAATTGTCAGTGTACAGCTGCATATCATTGAACATTTTTTGAGATTGTTCTAAACTATTGTAGCTTTTCGGCCTGCCGTATAGATGATCATATCATCAGCAAACGCTATCAATGATTCTGTTGGAGAGACGTTAAAATCAAAGCCATTCAATAGCTTGCGAATGAATATTGAGAAGAGCAGAGGCGCAGTAACTCTTTCCTCCTGTAGACCATTCAAGATCTTGAGCTCGCGCATCGTTGTCAGATTTCCATCAGTTGCAACAAACCATTTCCCGTATAACATGACAAGGTGCCTGGGGAACTTGTCCTGAAGGAATTTAAAAACTAGTCCATCTAACCACACAGTATCGAAGGCTTTTTTCATATCAATGAGACACGCTCCAACACATTCTCTATCATTTAGCTTCCAACAGATGTCTGAGGTTACTTCCGTTATTGCATGTGTGGTCGAATGCCTGGTATGAAAACCAAATTGGCAATTCGGCATCAACTCATATTTCTCAATGTGGGTGTTTAACGATTTGTTGAGTATCACTTCAAACACCTTGCTGATGTTAGGCAGCAAGCTGATTGGGCGATAGCTTTCGGGGCACGAAGATTCTTTTCCTTTCTTCAAGATCGGAAACACCTTAGCCTTTTTCCACTCACTTGGGAAATATGAATTGCTCAACATGCTGTTGAACAATATGCAATCATTCCTAATAGCAGCCTCAGGCAAATGTCGTAGAACTACATTTGGAATACCATCAGTACCACATGATTTTTTGTTGTTTATCCTGCAAAATATGAAACATAAGTCTTCATAGCTGACAAAATAATCAATGAAATGCAAGCTCGGTATGAGGTCAGATGCTAAAGAAGAATTGATTGGCCGTTCAGGTTTGATTTGAAGTCGGAAACTTTTGCTTCAGCGACCTCTGAAAATATTTCATTCCTTCTCTCAGGGTATGGTAGATGAACCAATTCAAAATGTGTTCAAATCAGGGCAAGTTTATCCAATCCATCACATATAATCCTGTTTTCATTTCTATCCGGAGTCGTATCGGGAAGATTTATCTCATCACTAGTGACTTCAAGATTTGATACCTTCACTCGAGACTTCTTACGAAATATACTATTCACTTTCGAGAAAACGCCATCTGGGTTCTGTGGGCTAATACTCTTTAATTTTTCCACTCATTGATTGCTGACCTCACTCCTGAAGTATGAACGGATTAAGTTCCGGACATTCTTCAGGTGTAATTTCAACAAAGCCAACGAGGAATGGTTGTAGTCCAAAATTTGCCGATAAATATTGTTGACGCATGTGAAAAGAAGGCCTTTCAATCTTTTTAACCTTTCGACGGTTGGTCTTTCTTATCCTTCCATATTGTTTCGATTTTTAATCTTGCGAACTACTTTCTCAATCGTTTCCAACGTCAGGTTCTCTTATTTCGACAAATAGAGATCTATTGAACAAGCGTTGCCATCATCAGAAGGAGGAGGTTGCTTGTGGTAATTCCGATTAATTTTCTTTGAAACTTTCCCGAATTCATTTGTTTTAAATTCAACCGATGTTTTTCGTGTTGATGTGGCATGAGAAAGACATCATCCCTTTCATGATTGATTTCCATTACGATATCGTGTAATGGTGGGTTCGGGCCCCACGTTGATTGTAATGAATTTCGAAATGTCCGTGTAGGACACGGGTGCCGATGGTTTGGCACAAGTGTCAGCGAGCTAAAACAACACCGAGCTCAGCTAACTAGCTTCGCTTAACGACCGCGTACGCGTGCTTGACGACTAGCATTTGCGGGATCATATGAGGCGAGTTCTTGTCGAGCCACGAAGCTACACTACAAAATACTTATCACGCGTACTCTACTCTACAAGACGCATCGATCAATTTTTATTGTCTTTAGAAAAGTTCTATTAGGTGTCAATTAATCTACTCTACAGAAATTCAATATTGTTTTGCCTCGTTAAAGTTAGCGGACACGGAGGCTTGAGACAAACGCAAACATTACACAAAAAGCAACCGTTACTTTCACCGAAGAAGGTCGTTGCATTACAAGGGGAATGTCAAACCTAAAGATGTTAAAGTGGCTGAAGTGAACCACTCATCTCTGCCTAAAGGATGGAAACTTGACGGATGCAGTTTACTTAACACTAGTAAAACAACAAACTAAGCAGTTTCGACGGGGTCACCTTATCTCTTCAGGAGCAGCCACTCCTGATCACCACGGGGCTGCTCGACTGCTTATGTTTACTACAGGGCAGTCTCTTTGATGCCGACCCAGGCATGGAGAGACTGAAGGATTTCGCTCTACACTAGTGAAGAAACAATTGTTTCCGCAGTGGAGAGATGGTTGTTATATTTTTAGGCCCCTCTCCTTGAATACAAGTCCCTGTCTTCTACGAAAGTATGCTAATAAAAACCGCTAACCAATCATAAAAACAAATCGAGTGTCGGTCCGGACTAATTGATGATGCGGATTTTATCACTGCTGGTCATCAGATTAGCTCCCAGCAAAAACTGACGCAATTCCAAGCAATGTATTTGAAAACCCCTGGCACCATCAGTTTGTTCAAAATTAGAACTGTCCGACTTCAAACTGTATAAAAATGTGCAAACCTTTCTTTTGGTAACATTTAGGGACGCACTACTCTATAACATCATCTGCATGTTCAGGCGACTGAGCCACCACGAACGAAGAACTCCAGAAGATGCTATAGACCTTATTATACCGAAGACAAGACAAACAACGCCAAAAGAGAGTTTATCGGTGACTCTATCTTTACTTTATGGAACCCTCCAAAGTATGCTACGTTAATATCAAATGGTGAGGGTGACAATAAAAATTGAATCGGTTCATCTGCCGACAGCAAAATTAAAAATGTGAGAACTCGAAGGAGAGTGGTGTTGTTTCCCCTTCGGGCCCCACGTTGGGCGCCATTGTAATGAATTTCGAAATGTCCGTGTAGGACACGGGTGCCGATGGTTTGGCACAAGGGTCAGCGAGCTAAAACAACACCGAGCTCAGCTAACTAGCTTCGCTTAACGACCGCGTACGCGTGCTTGACGACTAGCATTTGCGGGATCATATGAGGCGAGTTCTTGTCGATCCACGAAGCTACACTACAAAATACTTATCACGCGTACTCTACTCTACAAGACGCACCGATCAATTTTTATTGTCTTTAGAAAAGTTCTATTAGGTGTCAATTAATCTACTCTACAGAAATTCAATATTGTTTTGCCTCGTTAAAGTTAGCGGACACGGAGGCTTGAGACAAACGCAAACATTACACAAAAAGCAACCGTTACTTTCACCGAAGAAGGTCGTTGCATTACAAGGGGAATGTCAAACGTAAAGATGTTAAAGTGGCTGAAGTGAACCACTCATCTCTGCCTAAAGGATGGAAACTTGACGGATGCAGTTTACTTAACACTAGTAAAACAACAAACTAAGCAGTTTCGACGGGGTCACCTTATCTCTTCAGGAGCAGCCACTCCTGATCACCACGGGGCTGCTCGACTGCTTATGTTTACTACAGGGCAGTCTCTTTGATGCCGACCCAGGCATGGAGAGACTGAAGGATTTCGCTCTACACTAGTGAAGAAACAATTGTTTCCGCAGTGGAGAGATGGTTGTTATAATTTTAGGCCCCTCTCCTTGAATACAAGTCCCTGTCTTCTACGAAAGTATGCTAATAAAAACCGCTAACCAATCATAAAAACAAATCGAGTGTCGGTCCGGACTAATTGATGATGCGGATTTTATCACTGCTGGTCATCAGATTAGCTCCCAGCAAAAACTGACGCAATTCCAAGCAATGTATTTGAAAACCCCTGGCACCATCAGTTTGTTCAAAATTAGAACTGTCCGACTTCAAACTGTATAAAAATGTGCAAACCTTTCTTTTGGTAACATTTAGGGACGCACTACTCTATAACATCATCTGCATGTTCAGGCGACTGAGCCACCACGAACGAAGAACTCCAGAAGATGCTATAGACCTTATTATACCGAAGACAAGACAAACAACACCAAAAGAGAGTTTATCGGTGACTCTATCTTTACTTTATGGAACCCTCCAAAGTATGCTACGTTAATATCAAATAGTGAGGGTGACAATAAAAATTGAATCGGTTCATCTGCCGACAGCAAAATTAAAAATGTGAGAACTCGAAGGAGAGTGGTGTTGTTTCCCCTTCGGGCCCCACGTTGGGCGCCATTGTAATGAATTTCGAAATGTCCGTGTAGGACACGGGTGCCGATGGTTTGGCACAAGGGTCAGCGAGCTAAAACAACACCGAGCTCAGCTAACTAGCTTCGCTTAACGACCGCGTACGCGTGCTTGACGACTAGCATTTGCGGGATCATATGAGGCGAGTTCTTGTCGATCCACGAAGCTACACTACAAAATACTTATCACGCGTACTCTACTCTACAAGACGCACCGATCAATTTTTATTGTCTTTAGAAAAGTTCTATTAGGTGTCAATTAATCTACTCTACAGAAATTCAATATTGTTTTGCCTCGTTAAAGTTAGCGGACACGGAGGCTTGAGACAAACGCAAACATTACACAAAAAGCAACCGTTACTTTCACCGAAGAAGGTCGTTGCATTACAAGGGGAATGTCAAACCTAAAGATGTTAAAGTGGCTGAAGTGAACCACTCATCTCTGCCTAAAGGATGGAAACTTGACGGATGCAGTTTACTTAACACTAGTAAAACAACAAACTAAGCAGTTTCGACGGGGTGACCACCTTATCTCTTCAGGAGCAGCCACTCCTGATCACCACGGGGCTGCTCGACTGCTTATGTTTATTACAATCGTTATGGTCACTATTGTAAGAAAGTACCTGGAGTTTTCATTGAGGACTATTAAAGCTGAGTTCAAGTCTTGCGTCTTGCTCCTACCTTTAAAGATTGCACCTGTATTCAATTAAGTTCTCTATTATCCAGGATTTCAGGAATACACCTTTTCGATTATTGTAGGCGCTCAGCCATCATTTACGCCAAGCATTCAGGTAACTGGCAAGAATATAATAACTATGCAGCCTGTTCATTTCAACCATTTTAAACAAGAAATTGAGGTCCTACTTGAATTTGAGAACATTTCGACCAGTTGCATAGGCAGAGATAACGAAGGGGTTATCCCCACCTACCAGTGAAATTTTGGTAGCAGACACATAAAAAAATTCAATCTTTCAGTATCTTGGAAAGTATAAGATTTTCTAACAAATATCCCGATGCCACGTCCCTCAACATCGTTTATCCCTACGGTTCCTTACGAATTCAAAATCCTTGGCTGTCATGGAGTGTCATGAATTGAGGTGGGTTTCAGTGAGAAGCACGATGTCAGGCTTTCGATTAGCAATGAATTCAAAGAGATAGTCACGTTGATGTAGAGAAACCATGGAGTTGACGTTGATGGAGATGAGATGAAGCCTATCCATGGAATGTGACTGGATGACACGTTATTTTGAGGCATTTGAAAGATGGAAACTTTGAAAAACGAAGTTAATTTTTGAATGTTGTGTATCGGTTCTTTCCGATAAAGAATTAAGTCACTGGTAAATTTTAAGAAGCAGCTCATTATTGTCACTTACATTATTTGCATTATTATCTGCTGATCTCCGGATGGCGAGTGCAAATGATACCCCGTGCTTGACGAAGTTGGAGGGTATGACATTGCGTTATACTTGTGTTTGCTTTGGAAGAAGTTTTACTTTTGCATCTTGATACCAGAAGCATCCTCAATATGATGCTGGATGATCAAAGACATCATAGGTAGCGCAGTAAAATTTTTTGTTTAGGCTCCATCTGAGCCAATTTGCATTCGCCTGTGGCATGAACATCTTTGCATTTTACGCACCGATAGTGTATGGCACAGTTTGCAACCGGTTGACTTCTCTTTTCTGAAGGCGTTTCCAGCTCACCACTCTGAAATTTAGGCACCTTATATGATCAACGGTATCCTCTCCGTACTCCAGAACCTTCAAGAAAAAGGCCTGATTTTTTGTTGACTTTTTATGTTATAGGTGAAGTGTGGAACCTCCCCTGATTTCAGCGCATCTTTGGCTGACTTGGTCTTGTTTTAATAGGGAATTTTTCTACGTTAACTCCTTTGATCTCGAAATTGCTTAGTTTATTTTTGGCTGACATTAGCCGAACCATATCTTTTCCAATTTCCAAATAAAGGGTTTTCCAATAAGAGGTGTTATTATGAATAGCCCACTATTTTGGTAGATGTCACTTTTGAAGCTGTCATTTTTTAACGTTTGACAAGTAAAAACTACGCCATTTGTAAAAATGGAACGATACACGCTTTCAGTACGCATATAAATAATTAAACTTAACTATAAAATGGTGGAAATTTGGCAGAGACGGATCGTAAAACTCGAACATTTTTGGGTCGTCGTGAAGCACCTTGTCGGACCGTAATGCAGAAATTGATGGAAAAATTCGAGCTGTTGGGACAATTTAGTGATGTGAAGAATAAAACCCGTGCACAGAACTCATGAACAGCCGAGAATATTGCTGCTGTATCCGAAAGTGTTGAAGAAAACCCAGGTTTGTCCATTCCTCATCGTTCTTTGGAATTAGGCATTCCACAAATTTTTTTTTTGTATAAAGATTTGGGTCTTAAGACTTATGAAGTTCAATTAACACAACAACTCAAGCCGGTCGATCATGATCAACGTCGTGTCTTTGCGGATTGGGTCCTTGAAATGCATGAAAATGATCCGGAATTCCATCGAAAAATCATCTTGAGTGATGAGGCCCATTTCCACCACGGTGGCTTCGTCAACAAATAAAATTGTCGCATCTGGGGCTCGGAAAACTCAAGATTTATTGTTGAAAAGCCTCTCTTTCCTCAACGTGAGACTGTTTGGTCCAGTTTGTGGTCCGGCGGAGTCATTGGACCTTACTTTTCCGAAAATGAGGCTGGAGCAACAGTTACGGTGAATTGATTGCGCTATCGAGAGATGATTAATGATTTTTTATGGCCGGCATTGAATGGTATTAATCTGGGCTACGTTTACTTTCAACAAAACGGCGCTACGTGCCACACAAGCAACGAAACCATTGATCTTTTACAGGAAAAGTTTCCGGACCGTGTTATCTCTCGAAGATGGGATCACAATTGGCCACCAAGATCTTGTGATTTAACATCTTGCGACTTCTCCCTTTAAGACCACGTGAAAGAGAAGGTCTATGCCAATAGCCCAGCGTCGATTCAAGACCTCAAAGATGGAATTCGTGAGGCGATCGAGGACATAGGGCAGCCACTTTGCGATTTGGTTATGGAAAATTTCATGAAAAGGATGTAGTCCTGTAAGCGTGGTCGTGGTGGTTATGTGCCTGATGTTATTTTTCACTATTAACGGCACACCTTTTCCTTTATAATGAAGTAAACATCCGAATTTGTATAAAAAAATGGCATTTTTCTTTTAATACCAAAATAACACCTCTTATTGGAAAACCCTGTACATTGATTTGCGGAACTTTTTCTGCCTTATTGGTGGTTTTTCAGAGGAACCAGCAAAACTGCGCGTTGGTTTCTTCTCCTTATTTTCATTTTTAAATACTGAATGAAATCTGTATTAGAATTACCTTTAATACTATCTTCAACTTCCATTTCCTCATGTAATCCGTCCAGCGCTGCATAATACGAGTAGTTTTGCCTATCGTTGGTGGCTTCAGTACTTATGGTTTCTTCTAGGATAGTTTGTTTGTAGTTTTCTTCACCTTTATTTGCTTTTGCGGATCTTGAGTCTTCATCCCTTTCTTAAATAGATTTTCGAGGGATTGTAGCCGTAGCCTTTGTTCTTGATTTTCTTTTCGAAATCCGATCACTTCTTTCTCGTCTGCGATTATTCGCAGAGTTTTACTGTCTATGTCTTCTTTTGTTGATGATTGCCGGCAATTTCGTATTCGATGTCTCCCCGGGTTCCCCCAATGGTGGGAAGCCGTCGGGCTCGTCCATACCAGCAGTCGCGAATTTACCTTTGGTTTCTTTGCTTTTTCTAATTTATGGAAGTAAAATAATATTCATTATAAATTCCTTGGGCCGATAGCTTCGATGATATAAGCTTTTTCCAATAAAAATTAACTATGGACTGAAGTTTTAAAAAATTAATATATTGTTTGAAAACTTTTGACAGTAGCGATTAAATACACATGTTTTCGCAACGAATGCTGGACGTAGAATGGGTCAAACACTTGCATTCGCTGTGATTGGTCAAATTTTCCCATAAATTCAGACAGAATATTTTGAAAATCACATTCAATTAACTGATTGAATAATTTCTCTAGAAATACACTTACTCGTACATAGTTTCAAATGTCACCTTTGCTGTATCAAAGTTCAAAACTTTTGCAAGGTACATAAAAATAAGAAATATATTCGGAGTTCAAACAATTAAAGTTAAAAGTTCCATAGCTATATCCATTTGTACTCTAAAATCGTTCTTTTCGCATGTATGACATGAAGAAGAGAATTCTCAAAACAATGGATGTATTGCATTTTTATTTATCAATCGCCGAATGAAGACTTGTATCCCCTAAAACTGGTATATATCAGCCAAAGATTATTCTATTGAAGTTGATATAGAAGTGCCAATAAGTATGCAATGCTTGTAATACCTTTCACAGTTATAAGCAGAAATCTTTGCACTTTTAACACACATATCAAGAAAATAGGTACGAATTATTTGAATTGCCACTCAATGAATTAAATTCGTTGTTTAAACCATTGGAAGAACTAAACAAATGAGCATGTGTGCATACAATGGTTTCTGAAGGGAAAGATCACTAAAGAGTATATGCAAGAAATAAATTGCTTTCTGTGCATCCAGACAAAGGAAGCTGATTCCAAGCACGTCACTGGTTGTATTTAATTCCTGATTTTCAAAAGAGCTCTTTCAAGTCGAATATGAATTTCGGAGCAGCTGTCAAACTTCACAACTGCCATCTAGATGACAATGAGATTTAAAGATTAGAAATACTTAGATATGAAGATAAGAATCACTTAGCTATTGTTACCCTTCCACTTAAAGGGTTAACGCGCTGTCCAGCCTTGCGGGCCCGGTTCGCTCCGTCGGAGACGGCGCAGGCGCCAACTCGCTGTCCCTAGGCTGGAAGGAGATAAAAATAAGATCGTCCGCGAGTAAACGATCGGACAGCGCACTAGAGGAATCTAATACATAAATGTAAGAGCCAAAAATGATAAAAAGAAAAAGGTACCTTTTTTCCTATTAAACGTTAAACTAACCCTATCCTGGGGCCCCAGCAAACAATCGTCCGTGGATACTGGCGCCAACCTCGGGAGCCGGATTCTCGTTCAGATGAGTTTTATTTTTTTCCACTCGAAATCGTTCTTCCGTGCCACAGGTGTTGCACCGCGTTATGATGAGCGTCGTGATAACTTCCAAACTTTGATTTTTTTTCCTTTGATCCTCCCTCGCTCGTTCCAAATCCACCAAAGAGGGCCTCCGTTATCCCTCAGCCCTTTAAATTGGCTCGCCTTAACGGACGCCCGCTGCATTGGAGGTGGTTGGCCTCCCATTCGTACGACGAACTTCTATTCTGCTTTTGGCGCGGTTCGTAGCGCGGCTACCAACCATCTTCGCTACCTCAGCTCCGCACCCATGGTTGCTGTATGCGAGTTGGTCTGCATTACCCATTATTTCGGATCAGCTGGGCAGTCCCAATATGTGGGTCACTAGAACATCGCAGAATGTCATCGCCGAATGACATTTTGTAGTTGTCAGCGGAAAGTAAATACAACGCAATTTCCGATCAATTAACTTATGCCCTTTAAATTGTGTTTCCATCCTGGAAATGTCGCAAGAATTGGACGTCCTGCATCCAGTCGCTGGTCCTGAACTAGTGTCCCCGAAAGAAATGTTTGTCCGCTTCATTTCGCCGCGTTATCACTAATATTTTGCGAGTGTGTGGTTTGCTCGTCACAACAAGCTGCGTGTCAGGATTTTGGTGAAAAGGCTTGGCAATTTCCGAATGCCGGTCGACTTGAGCGCAGTACAGGTGATATGTGTACCTGGTCGTGATGCCTGTATTACATTGTGAATATTGACCAACTTGGGAGTCGCCCCGTTTTGGCGTCGCACCAGAGACACAGTCAGGGAAGTGTAAGTTGGAGCCGACAATTCCCTTGAGGTAAGTTTTTCATTCGTACACGACTGCGATAGCCTCGCATGTTTATGTTTCCGTTTGCGCGATGCATCCCGTCACGGTTTTGATGTTGATATTACATTTGGTTTCGGCTTTGATTTTTTTTACTGTCCTGATGCTGGTTGTGTTGATCCATCTGGTGCGGTGACCAGGAGTGGGCCCCTTAAACGCCTTCCGAGTCGGTGATAGCCTTTGTGGAGCGCTTGCGTTAGATGCGTTGCCATAGGCTATCCTTGTTGGGAAGAGTGATGGTCGACCGGCCCCCTTCTGATGTCGTTCGTCATCCGTTGCTGCCGTTTGCTTCATACCTAAGTTAAACGCCCTACTCCAGCTCGACTGATAAGTAACATTGCTTGTTATACAACAATAACATTTTTCTTTTGTATTAAAGTATTTGTGTCAAAGTTAAGACAAAAATACAATGGGTCAACTGTTACCTCGACGCTCAAGCGGGGTTGGGGTGTGTTAATGACATGCATCCCGATCTCCTTAGTGGTCGTGGTGTGGACTCCGGGTGAAAGCTGGTCATCCGTAACATTCCCCCCCCCCCTACTTCAAGTGAATTTCCCTGGAAATTCACTCCTTCGTTATGCCCTACTGCTACCGGCTGCACTTCTAAAGTAACTGGCTACTCGCAACTTCCTTCAATTTCCAAACCTATTCCCATATACACTGATGTCTTAATAAAGTTCCAAATCTGTGGCTAATTCAAAACTCCCTACTTCTTACCGAGCTTTATCCCTATCTCTATTTATGCCTCCTCTCTACCTATGCGTTTAAGTATAACTGTATGGGTATATATATATATATATATATATATATATATATATATATATATATATATATATATATAGCTTTGCTATTAATGTGATAATCCCTTTCATTATATGAGCCATACCACTTATTGCTGCTCCAACCCCAATGACACTACCTATCTACTTCTAACAAGTGCTAATCCTATATCCTTTTATGGTAATTACCCTCCACCAACCATCCCTAATCCTCTATATTATAACTAACCGTCTAAGTAACTATCCCTCCACCAATCATCCCTAATCCCTTATCTTATAACTACCTGTCTAAATAACTATCCCTCCACCAATCATCCCTAATCCCCTATCTTATAACTACCTGTCTAAATAACTATTCTAATGTCTCACTACTCGTTTTTAGATCGCAAACTCTATGTGACGGAAGAGAAAAAACACCCACGCAAATGGAGTACGCGTGTCCTACCTGTGGCGGTTCCAGCGACGTGCAGCTATCGGAACAACACGCCCCGACAACGTGGACATAACCCGGACGGCGCGGAGCAACTTAACTACTCCCGAATACTTAAATCTAGAGGTAAACATTTGCGATTGAAATTAAATGTCTGTTGTGTCGTTATATCCCGTTTATTTCTGCTTTCCTCTCCCTTTCTCTGGTGTTTAGCGACTTAGTTTTATCCCGCTATTCGATGAACGGCTTCAAATCCTTGACGTGCCAGGTACCCGCGTCTTTGCCTTTCTCTTCCCGTAACTGGTAAGTCCAACCAGACATTTTCTTCCATATCCTAAACGGACCCAAGTACTCAGGAGCCAACTTGGCTGAGTAGAATTTGGATGCGTCGGAGATGGTATAATTCCTCCTCCATACTCGGTCCCCCACTTGGTAACCTATATCCCGCTTCCTGAGGTTATACCGGTTAGAGTTCTGTTCGGCAGCTGCCTGCATACGCTGCGATACTTCCGTCCGCAGTATCTCTAGCTCCCTTGCCCGTTGCTCAGGATCCATCTCCTCTTGAGGTCGCTCTGGCCCTTCACCCTGCTCCTGCAGAATCCGTATTTCCGTGCCAAAATTGTAAAAGTAAGGAGTGACTCGCATGGTTTCGTGCCTATAGGTTCGTAGCGCGCAAGCGATTTTTGCCAATTGTCGGTCCCAGTCCCGATGATTTTCCGACACGTAGGATCGTAACATGCGTTTGATGTCTTGATTCCTACGCTCGGCAGGGTTCGCCTGGGGATGGTATAGCGCAGTAAACTTAATCCGCGTTCCGTACCCCTCGACTAATTGCTGTAGGCCCTTCCCGCGAAATTGGACACCGTTATCGCACACTAACCACCTCGGAACCCCAAACAGCAGGAATACATGTTCCTCCAATAACCTGTAGATCTCCCTTGCCGTGGCCTTCCGTAGTGGGAATAGTAGAGAAAACTTACTCACGTAATCCAGAACGGTCAGAACATAACAGTGTTCGCGTGTAGATCGAGGTAGCGGGCCCACCAAGTCTACACAAATCATCTCCCACGGCCTTGTCGCTTCTCCCGCACGCGAAACCATAAAACCAGGCTGAGCCTTTCTTTCCACTTTGATTGCCTGACATACCTTACATCGGTTCACATAGGTACGGGCGTCAGCGGACATCTTCGGCCAGTAATAGAACTGCGACAGCCGATGAATCGTTCGGTCGATCCCCATATGACCCGCCGTTGGTTGGTCATGGCAACGCATGAGGGCTTCCCGCCTTTCACCCTTGGGCAAAACCCTTTTCCACGAGTCGGCTCCTTCTAACGCAGGATATCGTCCCGGTACATGCTTCCACAACTCTTCGTCCTTGATCCTCCAGTCGGGGTATAGCTCTCCGTTAGTGCGTATCCGCGCCTTCATTCGTTCGTACCAAACATCCCCTTGATTCTTTGCCACCTCCACCGTTTCCACAGTGACTGACCTCGATAATGCATCCGGAACCAAATGCTCGCTGCCTTTGCGGTGCATTACCTCATAATCGAACTGTTGCAGACGGACAGCCCAGCGAGCCAACCTCCCCGTAGGGTCCTTTAGATTGTTGAGCCAAACCAAAGAGTGGTGATCCGTTATTACGCGGAAATGCGAACCCTCGATATACGGGCGTAGCTTCTCCACCGCCCAAAGGACTGCCAAGCACTCCCTCTCGGTGGTTGAATATTTTTGCTCCGCTTTGGTCAGAGCGCGGCTCAAATAACATACCACCTTCTCCCCCTCCGGAAAAGTTTGGCTCAACACGGCTCCCACACCCACATCTGAGGCATCCGTCTGCACATTGAATGGGATGCTGAAATCAGGACACGTCAAAATAGGTGCTGAGGCCAGTTTTAATTTACAGCGTTCGAAGGCTTCCTCACATTCGGTGGTCCAGTCAAATTTTTTATTCTTGCGCAATAAATCGGTTAGGGGTGCTACCAAAGAGGCATGATCCGGGATGAACCTCCGATACGACGATACCATCCCAAGGAACTGTCGGATCTGCTTCACCGTATGAGGCCGTAGTATTTTTAACATGCTCTCGACTTTCTCAGGGTCGACATTCAACCCGTTCTCGTTCACCACATAACCTAGATATTTCAGCTCGGCTCGGCAAAAATGACATTTTTCCCGCGATAGTCTCAGTCCAGCTTGCCGCAGGCGCTTGAATACCTCGGAGAGAATCTCCAGGTGTTGACTGAACGTGGGTGTTACGATAATAATGTCGTCGAGGTATGTGAACACGAAAGGTTCCATTTCCGGGCCCAACACTCTGTCAATTAGGCGCTGCCAGGCCGCTGGCGCATTCGACAGACCAAACGGCATTCTCCTAAATTGAAACAGACCCCGCCATGGGATGGTAAACGCCGTGAACTGACGTGATTCTTCCGCCACTGGGACCTGCCAGTAAGCTGATTTAATATCCAAGGTGGATAGATACCTTGCATCCCGTAGCTTATCTAAAGTGGCGGGAATATACGGAAGGGGATACGCATCCCGTGCGGTAACTGTATTCACCTTACGAAAATCTACACAGAATCTGTACGACCCATCTTTTTTCTTCACCATTAATATCGGGGAAGACCATGCGCTCTTAGAGGGCTCCACTACGCCTAGCGCCAACATCTCGTCCAACTCCTTATTAATGTTCTTCTGCATGGTAGGAGAGACCGGATAATAACGCTGCTTGATGGGCGCTGCATTCGTCTTGATGACGTGCTCCACCAGATTAGTGCAACCCAGCCCCTCCCCCATGTTTTGGAACTCTATCCCAATTAACTGGGCTAACTCCTCTTCTTCAGTCTGAGTCAATACAGATCTACTGTGTAGATGTCCCCCCAACATCACCGCCTCATGGCATGCAGAACCCCACCTGTTATCCCGTAGGTTCAAAAGGACCCCAAACTGCCGCAAAAAATCTACTCCCAAAATAATTTTGTGAGCAAGAGCCGGTACCACCAATACCTCCAGCCACTTCACCCTGCCCTCCAATCGAAAAGGTACCCAAGCCCTCCCCTCTATCGGGCACTGGCCGTTGTCGGCTAGGCTCACCGCCTGATTCTGCGCAGTGATCATCTCCACCCCCAGTGCCCGCATCTCGGACCAACCATCTCCCCCGACAATTGCATTGGACGCCCCCGAGTCAACGAGGCCCTTAAAGCGCTTGCCCAACACTCAAACCTCCAAATGTAGTCGTTCGTCCCCCCGACTATGTGTAAATAAAAAACTCGTACCCGCGGCCCCCAACTCCTCCCCGGCTCCGGTGCTCAAATCGCCGCCTAACGAGCACCGTGCTCGTTTCCCGACGGACCCGCCTGCGCCGGCGCTCGACCCCGCTGAGTAGAGCAATTCGGACAGGTGAATTTTGTTGCTCTAGACCGACCGCAGCCGAAGCATCTACGTGGTTGGCGACATTCCCGGGAGATGTGTCCTATACCGTTGCAGTTCCAGCACTTGACTCCTGCAGCCCTGCCCTCCGGAACTATTTCACTCACTGTAGGGACCTCCTCATAGGCTAAATCTGGTTACAATAGCTTTGACGTCCTACGGCTGGGTGGGGGCACAAACGCATCAACCGCCGCCTTAGTAGCCTCCATTTTCCGTCCCAACTGCACCAACTGCGCAACCGATGACACCTCTCTTAATGATAATTTCACCTGGTAGAACGGGCTGATATTATCCAGCAAAATCTCCAGCTTCTTGGCTTCCGAACAGGGTTCTCCCAATCTGCGAAAGAGTCCATCCATGATGGCCATGTAAACTCCGATGAACTCGTTCCTTCCTTGCGTCCGCTGACGAATTTCTTCCCACAGCCTTTTATTGGAATTTGGGGGTAAAAATTCTGTCCGCAGCTCCTGACAAAGTTCATCCCAAGAAGCTACCCGCTCCCGTACCGAACGAAACCAAATCAGGGCTTTACCCTCAAAAAGCTCCGCGGCCATCCTCATCAGCTGTGGCTTTGACACGCCCTTTGTTAACCGGAACTCCTCTACCCTTTCCAGAAAAGCACTTACCGAACCGGGAGAATCGCTGGAGAATTTGATCCCCCACTTGGACACGTCTGGAACCTTGCCTGTTCCCAGATCATCCCGATGAACCCCCACTGTCTGAGTTGCTAGCCCTTCCGATTCAAGTAGCCGCCCCTCAGTGGTTGCGTTCGGCTCCTCTACTTGTTTCTCCGTTCCCGTGTCACTCTCCCCTTCTACCTTCTCCGTGATCCTTTCGGGAGGACCTGCCTTCAGCCCGGGTGCCTCGTTAACTCTGCCTCCCGGCTTAGCGCTGGTTTTTTCCTCCGTTAACCTCACTTTCGGTGTAGATGTCCTGCCTCCAGGAACTGTTTCCTCCTCCATCTCCTCCAAGTTGCCACCCGCTGTTACATCCAGACCCCCTAACGCCATCATGAAATCTTTTTCCAACCTGTTCATGATCTTTTCCTCCTCGGGATCCTCAGCTTGGATATTCGCCAACCTTCGCTGGCAAAACTCGATCTTGGCCAATAACTTCCAATACTCTCCCGACTCTCTATCACCCGAGAATCCTTCCAACAGGGAGTTAAACTCTGCCCATTTTTCCTCCAGCGCCTTGATATCCTCTGCGGGTGTGTAAGGGTACCCATTGAAATTCACCATACTCGTGTTTTTTAAATTCTCCGCCCGTACCGCCACCCGTAACTTTGCTCGCATTTCATCCACTGTCCCAGCAGGCAGCCCCCTAATAGCCAATTCATATTGGAGCTCGTCGCTGGCCAGACGATTGATCAGCATCCTTCCCTTCCCTGCCATATTTAACTTATTTCTAATTTATATTAAATTTAAGTATTACTTATTTTATATACCTATATATATATATATATATATATATATTCCGCTACTATTTTCACCTACAAGTACCACTATATTTTTACACTAAAAGAAGTCAATTACACACAATTCACCACTAACGACACATTCAATCCTTAATCATTCATTCCCTCTACTCCCCCAATACTCAACACCCTCCTCACTCACTATATGGTGTATGTATATCACCACCACTCAAACTCAATTCCAATCACTCATGCAACAGTCAGACCCAAAAAAAAACACTCACTCCCAAACAACTCGCTAATTCAAATTTAGCCTTCGCACTTCCCCTCACACCAACACTCGCACTTTTATCCCAACGCACCCCCGCAAATTCACACTCTCACCAACACTCGGACTTTTATCGCAATACACCCCCGCAAATTCACAATCTCACCAACACTCGCACCCCCGCAAATTTACAATCTCACCAACACTCGCACTTTTATCGCAACACACCCCCGCAAATTCACACTAGAAAAACACTATCACTCACTGAATCACACAAACTTCCACTTCTATAACGACTAAACTTGACTCGCCTTAATAAACCACGTTGGGCGCCAATTTGTTACCCTTCCACTTAAAGGGTTGACGCGCTGTCCAGCCTTGCGGGCCCGGTTCGCTCCGTCGGAGACAGCGCAGGCGCCAACTCGCTGTCCCTAGGCTGGAAGGAGATAAAAATAAGATCGTCCGCGAGTAAACGATCCGACAGCGCGCGCACGAGAACTAAACACTCAAAAGGAATAAAATGTTCCACCTCCTCTTCTCACCATAGACAAACCTCCCCCAACTCACCCTTTTTGTCCACCCACGACCTCCTGAAATCGAAATGATAGTCTGAAAAGAATAAAGGAAAAAACAAGGGAAGAACCCACCGCTTGAGCGCCGCGCACAATACAAGTTCTTTTCCGTTAACGATTGATAACTATACTTTTGTTGTTAATTAAAGCACTATATTTACACTAGAGGAATCTAATACATAAATGTAAGAGCCAAAAATGATAAAAAGAAAAAGGTACCTTTTTTTCCTATTAAACGTTAAACTAACCCTATCCTGGGGCCCCAGCAAACAATCGTCCGTGGATACTGGCGCCAACCTCGGGAGCCGGATTCTCGTTCAGATGAGTTTTATTTTTTTCCACTCGAAATTGTTCTTCCGTGCGACAGGTGTTGCACCGCGGTATGATGAGCGTCGTGATAACTTCCAAACTTTGATTTTTTTTTCCTTTGATCCTCCCTCGCTCGTTCCAAATCCACCAAAGAGGGCCTCCGTTATCCCTCAGCCCTTTAAATTGGCTCGCCTTAACGGACGCCCGCTGCATTGGAGGTGGTTGGCCTCCCATTCGTACGACGAACTTCTATTCTGCTTTTGGCGCGGTTCGTAGCGTGGCTACCAACCATCTTCGCTACCTCAGCTCCGCACCCATGGTTGCTGTATGCGAGTTGGTCTGCATTACCCATTATTTCGGATCAGCTGGGCAGTCCCAATATGTGGGTCACTAGAACATCGCAGAATGTCATCGCCGAATGACATTTCCGATCAATTAGCTTACGCCCTTTAAATTGTGTTTCCGTCCTGGAAATGTCGCAAGAATTGCACGTCCTGCATCCAGTCGCTGGTCCTGAACTAGTGTCCCCGAAAGAAATGTTTGTCCGCTTCATTTCGCCGCGTTATCACTAATATGTTGCGAGTGTGTGGTTTGCTCGTCACAACAAGCTGCGTGTCAGGATTTTGGTGAAAAGGCTTGGCAATTTCCGAATGTCGGTCGACTTGAGCGCAGTACAGGTGATATGTGTACCTGGTCGTGATGCCTGTATTACATCGTGAATATTGACCAACTTGGGAGTCGCCCCGTTTTGGCGTCGCACCAGAGACACAGTCAGGGAAGTGTAAGTTGGAGCCGACAATTCCCTTGAGGTAAGTTTTTGCATTCGTACACGACTGCGATAGCCTCGCATGTTTATGTTTCCGTTTGCGCGATGCATCCCGTCACGGTTTTGATGTTGATATTACATTTGGTTTCGGCTTTGATTTTTTTTTAACTGTCCTGATGCTGGTTGTGTTGATCCATCTAGTGCGGTGACCAGGAGTGGGCCCCTTAAACGCCTTCCGAGTCGGTGATAGCCTTTGTGGAGCGCTTGCGTTAGATGCGTTGCCATAGGCTATCCTTGTTGGGAAGAGTGATGGTCGACCGGCCCCTTTCTGATGTCGTTCGTCATCCGTTGCTGCCGTTTGCTTCATACCTAAGTTAAACGCCCTACTCCAGCTCGACTGATAAGTAACATTGCTTGTTATACAACAATAACATTTTTCTTTTGTATTAAAGTATTTGTGTTAAAGTTAAGACAAAAATACAATGGGTCAACTGTTACCTCGACGCTCAAGCGGGGTTGGGGTGTGTTAATGACATGCATCCCGATCTCCTTAGTGGTCGTGGTGTGGACTCCGGGTGAAAGCTGGTCATCCGTAACATTCCCCCCCCCCCTACTTCAAGTGAATTTCCCTGGAAATTCACTCCTTCGTTATGCCCTACTGCTACCGGCTGCACTTCTAAAGTAACTGGCTACTCGCAACTTCCTTCAATTTCCAAACCTATTCCCATATACACTGATGTCTTAATAAAGTTCCAAATCTGTGGCTAATTCAAAACTCCCTACTTCTTACCGAGCTTTATCCCTATCTCTATTTATGCCTCCTCTCTACCTATGCGTTTAAGTATAACTGTATGGGTATATATATATATATATATATATATATATATATATATATATATATATATATATATAGCTTTGCTATTAATGTGATAATCCCTTTCATTATATGAGCCATACCACTTATTGCTGCTCCAACCCCAATGACACTACCTATCTACTTCTAACAAGTGCTAATCCTATATCCTTTTATGGTAATTACCCTCCACCAACCATCCCTAATCCTCTATATTATAACTAACCGTCTAAGTAACTATCCCTCCACCAATCATCCCTAATCCCTTATCTTATAACTACCTGTCTAAATAACTATCCCTCCACCAATCATCCCTAATCCCCTATCTTATAACTACCTGTCTAAATAACTATTCTAATGTCTCACTACTCGTTTTTAGATCGCAAACTCTATGTGACGGAAGAGAAAAAACACCCACGCAAATGGAGTACGCGTGTCCTACCTGTGGCGGTTCCAGCGACGTGCAGCTATCGGAACAACACGCCCCGACAACGTGGACATAACCCGGACGGCGCGGAGCAACTTAACTACTCCCGAATACTTAAATCTAGAGGTAAACATTTGCGATTGAAATTAAATGTCTGTTGTGTCGTTATATCCCGTTTATTTCTGCTTTCCTCTCCCTTTCTCTGGTGTTTAGCGACTTAGTTTTATCCCGCTATTCGATGAACGGCTTCAAATCCTTGACGTGCCAGGGACCCGCGTCTTTGCCTTTCTCTTCCCGTAACTGGTAAGTCCAACCAGACATTTTCTTCCATATCCTAAACGGACCCAAGTACTCAGGAGCCAACTTGGCTGAGTAGAATTTGGATGCGTCGGAGATGGTATAATTCCTCCTCCATACTCGGTCCCCCACTTGGTAACCTATATCCCGCTTCCTGAGGTTATACCGGTTAGAGTTCTGTTCGGCAGCTGCCTGCATACGCTGCGATACTTCCGTCCGCAGTATCTCTAGCTCCCTTGCCCGTTGCTCAGGATCCATCTCCTCTTGAGGTCGCTCTGGCCCTTCACCCTGCTCCTGCAGAATCCGTATTTCCGTGCCAAAATTGTAAAAGTAAGGAGTGACTCGCATGGTTTCGTGCCTATAGGTTCGTAGCGCGCAAGCGATTTTTGCCAATTGTCGGTCCCAGTCCCGATGATTTTCCGACACGTAGGATCGTAACATGCGTTTGATGTCTTGATTCCTACGCTCGGCAGGGTTCGCCTGGGGATGGTATAGCGCAGTAAACTTAATCCGCGTTCCGTACCCCTCGACTAATTGCTGTAGGCCCTTCCCGCGAAATTGGACACCGTTATCGCACACTAACCACCTCGGAACCCCAAACAGCAGGAATACATGTTCCTCCAATAACCTGCAGATCTCCCTTGCCGTGGCCTTCCGTAGTGTGAATAGTAGAGAAAACTTACTCACGTAATCCAGAACGGTCAGAACATAACAGTGTTCGCGTGTAGATCGAGGTAGCGGGCCCACCAAGTCTACACAAATCATCTCCCACGGCCTTGTCGCTTCTCCCGCACGCGAAACCATAAAACCAGGCTGAGCCTTTCTTTCCACCTTGATTGCCTGACATACCTTACATCGGTTCATATAGGTACGGGCGTCAGCGGACATCTTCGGCCAGTAATAGAACTGCGACAGCCGATGAATCGTTCGGTCGATCCCCATATGACCCGCCGTTGGTTGGTCATGGCAACGCATGAGGGCTTCCCGCCTTTCACCCTTGGGCAAAACCCTTTTCCACGAGTCGGCTCCTTCTAACGCAGGATATCGTCCCGGTACATGCTTCCACAACTCTTCGTCCTTGATCCTCCAGTCGGGGTATAGCTCTCCGTTAGTGCGTATCCGCGCCTTCATTCGCTCGTACCAAACATCCCCTTGATTCTTTGCCACCTCCACCGTTTCCACAGTGACTGACCTCGATAATGCATCCGGAACCAAATGCTCGCTGCCTTTGCGGTGCATTACCTCATAATCGAACTGTTGCAGACGGACAGCCCAGCGAGCCAACCTCCCCGTAGGGTCCTTTAGATTATTGAGCCAAACCAAAGAGTGGTGATCCGTTATTACGCGGAAATGCGAACCCTCGATATACGGGCGTAGCTTCTCCACCGCCCAAAGGACTGCCAAGCACTCCCTCTCGGTGGTTGAATATTTTTGCTCCGCTTTGGTCAGAGCGCGGCTCAAATAACAGACCACCTTCTCCCCCTCCGGAAAAGTTTGGCTCAACACGGCTCCCACACCCACATCTGAGGCATCCGTCTGCACATTGAATGGGATGCTGAAATCAGGACACGTCAAAATAGGTGCTGAGGCCAGTTTTAATTTACAGCGTTCGAAGGCTTCCTCACATTCGGTGGTCCAGTCAAATTTTTTATTCTTGCGCAATAAATCGGTTAGGGGTGCTACCAAAGAGGCATGATCCGGGATGAACCTCCGATACGACGATACCATCTCAAGGAACTGTCGGATCTGCTTCACCGTATGAGGCCGTGGTATTTTTAACATGCTCTCGACTTTCTCAGGGTCGACATTCAACCCGTTCTCGTTCACCACATAACCCAGATATTTCAGCTCGGCTCGGCAAAAATGACATTTTTCCCGCGATAGTCTCAGTCCAGCTTGCCGCAGGCGCTTGAATACCTCGGAGAGAATCTCCAGGTGTTGACTGAACGTGGGTGTTACGATAATAATGTCGTCGAGGTATGTGAACACGAAAGGTTCCATTTCCGGGCCCAACACTCTGTCAATTAGGCGCTGCCAGGCCGCTGGCGCATTCGACAGACCAAACGGCATTCTCCTAAATTGAAACAGACCCCGCCCTGGGATGGTAAACGCCGTGAACTGACGTGATTCTTCCGCCACTGGGACCTGCCAGTAAGCCGATTTAATATCCAAGGTGGATAGATACCTTGCATCTCGTAGCTTATCTAAAGTGGTGGGAATATACGGAAGGGGATACGCATCCCGTGCGGTAACTGTATTCACCTTACGAAAATCTACACAGAATCTGTACGACCCATCCTTTTTCTTCACCATTAATATCGGGGAAGACCATGCGCTCTTAGAGGGCTCCACTACGCCTAGCGCCAACATCTCGTCCAACTCCTTATTAATGTTCTTCTGCATGGTAGGAGAGACCGGATAATAACGCTGCTTGATGGGCGCTGCATCCGTCTTGATGACGTGCTCCACCAGATTAGTGCAACCCAGCCCCTCCCCCATGTTTTGGAACTCTATCCCAATTAACTGGGCTAACTCCTCTTCTTCAGTCTGAGTCAATACAGATCTACTGTGTAGATGTCCCCCCAACATCACCGCCTCATGGCATGCAGAACCCCACCTGTTATCCCGTAGGTTCAAAAGGACCCCAAACTGCCGCAAAAAATCTACTCCCAAAATAATTTTGTGAGCAAGAGCCGGTACCACCAATACCTCCAGCCACTTCACCCTGCCCTCCAATCGAAAAGGTACCCAAGCCCTCCCCTCTATCGGGCACTGGCCGTTGTCGGCTAGGCTCACCGCCTGATTCTGCGCAGTGATCATCTCCACCCCCAGTGCCCGCATCTCGGACCAACCATCTCCCCCGACAATTGCATTGGACGCCCCCGAGTCAACGAGGCCCTTAAAGCGCTTGCCCAACACCCAAACCTCCAAATGTAGTCGTTCGTCCCCCCGACTATGTGTAAATAAAAAACTCGTACCCGCGGCCCCCAACTCCTCCCCGGCTCCGGTGCTCAAATCGCCGCCTAACGAGCACCGTGCTCGTTTCCCGACGGACCCGCCTGCGCCGGCGCTCGACCCCGCTGAGTAGAGCAATTCGGACAGGTGAATTTTGTTGCTCTAGACCGACCGCAGCCGAAGCATCTACGTGGTTGGCGACATTCCCGGGAGATGTGTCCTATACCGTTGCAGTTCCAGCACTTGACTCCTGCAGCCCTGCCCTCCGGAACTATTTCACTCACTGTAGGGACCTCCTCATAGGCTAAATCTGGTTACAATAGCTTTGACGTCCTACGGCTGGGTGGGGGCACAAACGCATCAACCGCCGCCTTAGTAGCCTCCATTTTCCGTCCCAACTGCACCAACTGCGCAACCGATGACACCTCTCTTAATGATAATTTCACCTGGTAGAACGGGCTGATATTATCCAGCAAAATCTCCAGCTTCTTGGCTTCCGAACAGGGTTCTCCCAATCTGCGAAAGAGTCCATCCATGATGGCCATGTAAACTCCGATGAACTCGTTCCTTCCTTGCGTCCGCTGACGAATTTCTTTCCACAGCCTTTTATTGGAATTTGGGGGTAAAAATTCTGTCCGCAGCTCCTGACAAAGTTCATCCCAAGAAGCTACCCGCTCCCGTACCGAACGAAACCAAATCAGGGCTTTACCCTCAAAAAGCTCCGCGGCCATCCTCATCAGCTGTGGCTTTGACACGCCCTTTGTTAACCGAAGCTCCTCTACCCTTTCCAGAAAAGCACTTACCGAACCGGGAGAATCGCTGGAGAATTTGATCCCCCACTTGGACACGTCTGGAACCTTGCCTGTTCCCAGATCATCCCGATGAACCCCCACTGTCTGAGTTGCTAGCCCTTCCGATTCAAGTAGCCGCCCCTCAGTGGTTGCGTTCGGCTCCTCTACTTGTTTCTCCGTTCCCGTGTCACTCTCCCCTTCTACCTTCTCCGTGATCCTTTCGGGAGGACCTGCCTTCAGCCCGGGTGCCTCGTTAACTCTGCCTCCCGGCTTAGCGCTGGTTTTTTCCTCCGTTAACCTCGCTTCCGGTGTAGATGTCCTGCCTCTAGGAACTGTTTCCTCCTCCATCTCCTCCAAGTTGCCACCCGCTGTTACATCCAGACCCCCTAACGCCATCATGAAATCTTTTTTCAACCTGTTCATGATCTTTTCCTCCTCGGGATCCTCAGCTTGGATATTCGCCAACCTTCGCTGGCAAAACTCGATCTTGGCCAATAACTTCCAATACTCTCCCGACTCTCTATCACCCGAGAATCCTTCCAACAGGGAGTTAAACTCTGCCCATTTTTCCTCCAGCGCCTTGATATCCTCTGCGGGTGTGTAAGGGTACCCATTGAAATTCACCATACTCGTGTTTTTTAAATTCTCCGCCCGTACCGCCACCCGTAACTTTGCTCGCATTTCATCCACTGTCCCAGCAGGCAGCCCCCTAATAGCCAATTCATATTGGAGCTCGTCGCTGACCAGACGATTGATCAGCATCCTTCCCTTCCCTGCCATATTTAACTTATTTCTAATTTATATTAAATTTAAGTATTACTTATTTTATATACCTATATATATATATATATTCCGCTATTATTTTCACCTACAAGTACCACTATATTTTTACACTAAAAGAAGTCAATTACACACAATTCACCACTAACGACACATTCAATCCTTAATCATTCATTCCCTCTACTCCCCCAATACTCAACACCCTCCTCACTCACTATATGGTGTATGCATATCACCACCACTCAAACTCAATTCCAATCACTCATGCAACAGTCAGACCCAAAAAAAAACACTCACTCCCAAACAACTCGCTAATTCAAATTTAGCCTTCGCACTTCCCCTCACACCAACACTCGCACTTTTATCCCAACGCACCCCCGCAAATTCACACTCTCACCAACACTCGGACTTTTATCGCAATACACCCCCGCAAATTCACAATCCCACCAACATTCGCACCCTCGCAAATTCACAATCTCACCAACACTCGCACTTTTATCGCAACACACCCCCGCAAATTCACACTAGAAAAACACTATCACTCACTGAATCACACAAACTTCCACTTCTATAACGACTAAACTTGACTCGCCTTAATAAACCACGTTGGGCGCCAATTTGTTACCCTTCCACTTAAAGGGTTGACGCGCTGTCCAGCCTTGCGGGCCCGGTTCGCTCCGTCGGAGACAGCGCAGGCGCCAACTCGCTGTCCCTAGGCTGGAAGGAGATAAAAATAAGATCGTCCGCGAGTAAACGATCCGACAGCGCGCGCACGAGAACTAAACACTCAAAAGGAATAAAATGTTCCACCTCCTCTTCTCACCATAGACAAACCTCCCCCAACTCACCCTTTTTGTCCACCCACGACCTCCTGAAATCGAAATGATAGTCTGAAAAGAATAAAGGAAAAAACAAGGGAAGAACCCACCGCTTGAGCGCCGCGCACAATACAAGTTCTTTTCCGTTAACGATTGATAACTATACTTTTGTTGTTAATTAAAGCACTATATTTACACTAGAGGAATCTAATACATAAATGTAAGAGCCAAAAATGATAAAAAGAAAAAGGTACCTTTTTTTCCTATTAAACGTTAAACTAACCCTATCCTGGGGCCCCAGCAAACAATCGTCCGTGGATACTGGCGCCAACCTCGGGAGCCGGATTCTCGTTCAGATGAGTTTTATTTTTTTCCACTCGAAATTGTTCTTCCATGCGACAGGTGTTGCACCGCGGTATGATGAGCGTCGTGATAACTTCCAAACTTTGATTTTTTTTTCCTTTGATCCTCCCTCGCTCGTTCCAAATCCACCAAAGAGGGCCTCCGTTATCCCTCAGCCCTTTAAATTGGCTCGCCTTAACGGACGCCCGCTGCATTGGAGGTGGTTGGCCTCCCATTCGTACGACGAACTTCTATTCTGCTTTTGGCGCGGTTCGTAGCGTGGCTACCAACCATCTTCGCTACCTCAGCTCCGCACCCATGGTTGCTGTATGCGAGTTGGTCTGCATTACCCATTATTTCGGATCAGCTGGGCAGTCCCAATATGTGGGTCACTAGAACATCGCAGAATGTCATCGCCGAATGACATTTTGTAGTTGTCAGCGGAAAGTAAATACAACGCGATTTCCGATCAATTAGCTTATGCCCTTTAAATTGTGTTTCCGTCCTGGAAATGTCGCAAGAATTGCACGTCCTGCATTCAGTCGCTGGTCCTGAACTAGTGTCCCCGAAAGAAATGTTTGTCCGCTTCATTTCGCCGCGTTATCACTAATATGTTGCGAGTGTGTGGTTTGCTCGTCACAACAAGCTGCGTGTCAGGATTTTGGTGAAAAGGCTTGGCAATTTCCGAATGTCGGTCGACTTGAGCGCAGTACAGGTGATATGTGTACCTGGTCGTGATGCCTGTATTACATCGTGAATATTGACCAACTTGGGAGTCGCCCCGTTTTGGCGTCGCACCAGAGACACAGTCAGGGAAGTGTAAGTTGGAGCCGACAATTCCCTTGAGGTAAGTTTTTGCATTCGTACACGACTGCGATAGCCTCGCATGTTTATGTTTCCGTTTGCGCGATGCATCCCGTCACGGTTTTGATGTTGATATTACATTTTGTTTCGGCTTTGATTTTTTTTTTACTGTCCTGATGCTGGTTGTGTTGATCCATCTGGTGCGGTGACCAGGAGTGGGCCCCTTAAACGCCTTCCGAGTCGGTGATAGCCTTTGTGGAGCGCTTGCGTTAGATGCGTTGCCATAGGCTATCCTTGTTGGGAAGAGTGATGGTCGACCGGCCCCTTTCTGATGTCGTTCGTCATCCGTTGCTGCCGTTTGCTTCATACCTAAGTTAAACGCCCTACTCCAGCTCGACTGATAAGTAACATTGCTTGTTATACAACAATAACATTTTTCTTTTGTATTAAAGTATTTGTGTTAAAGTTAAGACAAAAATACAATGGGTCAACTGTTACCTCGACGCTCAAGCGGGGTTGGGGTGTGTTAATGACATGCATCCCGATCTCCTTAGTGGTCGTGGTGTGGACTCCGAGTGAAAGCTGGTCATCCGTAACACTATTTTCTTTTATGCGAAAGTTGCTATGTAAATAATTTATGTTTCTTTTTAGGGTTTTGTAAAATAATTTTACAAAACCCTTCTAAAATCGCGTCCTGTCTGTCCGTCTGTCTGTCCGTCCGTCCGTGTGTCACAGCAGTTTTTCTCGGAAACTACTTAAGCTAGAAACATCAAATTTTGTATGTAGGTGTAAAGTGGTGTTCTCCTCAAAGTTCAAATATAAAAAAAAATTTATAAGGTATTAAAGGGGGGTCTCCCCATGTAGGGGAGTGACCCCCCGAAAAAAAAATTTCATTGAGGGTGCCATATGGGTATCAAATGAAAGGTCTTGATGCGAGCTTTTCAAAACAGGTCTTCGTTTGGCAAAGTTTGCTTCGAGGGGCACACAGGGAGGGGAAATACACGAAAAATTTGTGTCCCCCCCTCACGATTGGACACCTGTGATCCGAAAAATCTGAAAAAAAGCAATAATGTAGGTCTTGATAAGCACAACAACAACAAATACGTTAGAAGTCGCAATTCACTCAACTTTGTTAGTAATAGTATGATTTATCGATTTTATGTTTTCTTGAATAAAATCTTAACGGTACCCTTAAATTCAACGAAATTCAGTACACAGATGACTATTAATAAGATCGATATATTCTGAAGTTACAGCGGTTTGAATTTTCCTGTAGTACTATGGAACAATATGCGCTGCATTTATTACTATGGCAACATACCTGTATGGGTATGGAACAACATGCGCTTTTTACCGACTCAGACACCACAGCATTGCTAGGATTTGCATGAAAATTTCAGGAATGATAGGTGTCGTGAATATCTTTGAGAATCGGTTCAGCTAGTGGTATCAGTAATCGTAAAACAAAATAGTGGCTGTTTTAAATGCGAAGATTGAATAATTTTAAGTTATTTTTTCCCAACTTCAACGTTTAAGGTGCATGCTTTGACACTTGATTCAATTTAATGAATGACTGAAGATGAGTACCTACAATTAATACTCATAAGCGAAACAAGGCAAGGAGGCGGGAGAGAGCTCCTAGCAAATGGGCTTTGTAACCATTCTAGGATTCGAAAAAATTGGCCATTAATCGATGATAACAGTACAGGAGAGTGGCCCCTGAAAAAAATTCATCAAACGTAGCCGATATGAGTATGAAATGAAAGTTTACATGGGAGCTTTTCAAAACAGTTCTTAAACTGACAGTTTTTGCTTCAGTGGAGGCACAGGGGGGAAATACATGAAAAATGTTTTTCCACCCTCGCGAATGGATACTTGAAGTAATTATCAAGGGAGATATTTATGAGTATAACAATAACAAAAACCTCAGAAGTCGGAATTCGTTCAACTTCGTTAATAATAGTATGATCTTCGAATTTCATATTTTCTCCAATAAAATTGTCTTTGACATGTTTCTTGATTTTATTCGATCTGGTGACTGCATTTTGTAAATTGAATACAAAACCCTTCTGACATGAGCGTAGGTCTATTTACCCAACTTGTTTCTGTTCTAATCAAGAGCTTCATAAGAGCCGACGATTTTTCTTCGAACAAAGTAAATTGTAAGATTAGCGAAATCTATTTTGTTTTATTTACAGTAGTTGAGACTCCTATAATTGGTGCCCCTAACTAGAGGACAAGAGGATCGAAGCTTATTGACGAGGAGCAGCGTATCGATACTTTAAGAAAGTGCGCAAAAACCAACCAGGGAAATCATGACCAGTCACCTGATTCTGCAAGAGTCAATGACACCATCAAAGGGACGCTAAAAAGTTGCTCAAAATGGCATGTCAAATGTTGCCTCGTCTAAATTTAGTACGTGATGTCGAGGTACCACCATTTTTGGACTCAAAGGTGAACTTGTGGTTTTCGTATATTGAAGCAACTTTTGTGCACTATAAAGTTTGCACTAACACAGCGATGTTTGATGCAGTGGTAATGACGCCGGACACATCAATATTAAAACATGTAGCTGATATTTTGAAACGACCACCGTCTGGAAGTTAATATCAAGAATTAAAAATGTAGCTGTTCTTCTTCTTCTTAGCACTACACCTCCTCTCGGGCCATCGCTTCCTGCAAACAGCGGCTCCAACTGTCTTGGTCCATTGACCGCGTCTTCCAATTCCAAAATCTGAGCAGCGATGAATTGTCTTCGTCGATCGAGTCAGACCAGCGTTTCCTTGGTTTTCCCACTGGTCTCCGGCCTTCAGTTCTCCCAACAAATACCTTCCGTTTTTCGTCCATACGATTCATATGTCCAGCCCATTGCAGCTTCCGAAGTCTTACAATCGTTGAGGCCCCCGGTTCGTCAAAAATTTCATTCAGCTCATGGTTGTATCGAATTCACCATTGGTCTCCGTCTAGCTTCGCTCCAATTATTTGCCTCAGGACTCGTCGCTCAAAGGCGTTCTATATATTTGCGGATGCTTGGGTTAGGATCCATGTTTCACACCCATAGCATAATACAGGTCTTATGACAGATTTGTATACTTGGAGCTTCGTTTCCTGTGTATGCAGCTGGTCTGCAAGATCGTCAATACTGAAATAAAATATTTTATTTGCGATTTGTATTCTACGGTGTGTTTCGTCTCTTTCATTGCCCGTTTTCGTTATTTGGGCACCTAAATACACAAATTCGCTGACATTGTCGATGTTGTATTCGCCAAGTGTGATATTTTGTGTATTTCGGGGTATTCTTCCTCGACTGCGTCATGAGCTTTGTTTTATTTTCATTGATTTGTAGCCTTACTAGTTTTGCTTCGCTGTCGAGTTTTAGGAAAAGTTCTTTGGCAGTCGTTAATGACCGTGACAGAATGTTGATGTCATCCGCATAGGCTACCACTTGGCTCAACTTGTATAGAACTGTACCTCACGTACTGACAGGTAGCTTCCGTATGACATACTCAAGAGCCAAATTGAATAGCAATGGAGTCAGCCCATCTCCCTGCTTTAGTCCGATATTTGTGTCAAAGGCATCCGTTAGCTGGTTATTGATGCGGACTAAAGAGGTCGTCGACGTCATTGTCATTTTGGTAAGACGGACTAATTTGGCTTGGATGTCAAAGCAAAGCATTATTTGGCACAGTACGTTGCGATCAATACTGTCGTATGCTTGCTTGAAGTCAACAAAAATCTGGTGTACGTCTATGTTGAACTCCTAGCACTTTTCAAGTACTTGCTTGACTGTGAACAATTGGTCTGTTGTTGATCTACCTGCTCTAAAACTACCTTGATACTCCCCAATAATACTGTTGGCGTTAGATCCGATTTTATTTTCTAAGATTTTAGAAAATATTTTGTACGCCGTACAAAATAGTGATATGCCTCTATAATTTTCACACTGTAGCTTGTCACCTTTTTTGTGGATGCGGAATATAATTGGTTGGCTTCACTCTTTCGGCATATGTTCTTAGCGCCAGATGTACTGGATGACTTTGTGAATAGCTTGATGAACACTACTGCCACCATATTTGATGAGCTCCACTGGAATCTCATCGATGCTTCATCCAGAGTTGGTGGGGCCAATGGAACCTCTCCGCAGACATCTATAGGCTCCGATGTTCTGGAGCTGTGCGGAGGATTAAGGAGGTTTCTGAAATATGATGCCTGTCTTTCCTTAATCTTTGTTTCATCAGCGATGATATTGCCGATGACATCACAACAGAACGTGGTATTGGGCTGATAACCACGTTTCAGGCTTTTCACTACTTTGTATGCTTGTCTTGTGTTGTTGCTTGCTAAACTTACATCTATACTTCTCAATTGGTCGTCATAGTATTTTCTTTTCTTAATCATAATTATGTTCCCTCTCTGTAGCTGTTATCTAACAGTAATTGATGTAAATATTGGCTGAACTTGAACTTCGTGACCAGAAACCGTCTCATTTGTACTAGTGTATGCAAGCCATGGCAGGTATGCAATTGCCAGAGAAACTTAACTACTGTGGATGCCATGACTTCTAATTAATGTGCACGCCATTTTGTCCGTTTCAACCAAGAAGTAAATTTCACCACTTCTCAAAATAGCAGAAAAATTGTCGAAGAATTCAACACCGTTGCAGCGAAAATTGCAGCCACATCGAATTTCTCGCAAAGAGATCTACCCCTAGTAGAAGTTTTGGACCGCCTAAGTTAATTAGAGCTGATACTAAAACAGAGAGGGGCAATGTTTAAAAATCGAAACCCTGCTCAATCACGTAGACACTCAAGAACGGAACGGTTAAACAAACGAAGTAAAGGAGAGCCGAAATCTAAATCGTTTTACTTTCATCGCATGTATAATCATCTATAGGCAGCTGTGATAATTTTTTCAGCAGGGAATCTAAAACCATCACCGTCAAACGTGGTCAGTGGTGACATCCACAAAAAAGAACCAGGTATCTGTCGCTGATCAGCAAACTGGATGAGTATTTTTGGCTGATACAGGAGCGATAACTAGCAAAAGCAAGAACGCAAATGTACGATACGAACAGAACAACTATCGACACTTTTGGAGAGTAAAGATTATCTCTCAACTTAGGACTTCATCGAGTCTTTAAGTGCTCGTCGACGTTAACGATAAGAAGTTAGTGGACATACAATAAACCTGCAAACCAAAACACCAGTCACGGGCAAACGCGCATAGCAAAGACAATGAGTTGTTTGAATGCATGGCAGACAAAGGCATATGTTGTATTTCAAGTAGTCCATAGTCTAGTCCTCTTAATTTGATCCCGAAGAAATCGGGTGAATGGAATCATTTTTTTTTTTCTTTTTTTGGTTAGCAGGTGAATGCCATGTGCGCACTGAGTATAGGACTCCCATGCTTGCAAGTGACTGAAGTACCCACTAAACACATCCTCTGTCAATCCGGGATCTTAGCCTAGAACGGTTTGACACATTATTTCGGGCCAGGTCTCGTTTTGTTACGTCATGAAGTGCCTTCAGGATCACTCATCTAGCGGGAGGGGAGAGGGAAATTGCCAGAGAAGCAATCCCCACTCCAACTGCTGTGAGTCCCTCTAATCTTTTAGGACTGCCCAAACATAATGTGCCACCTAGTTCCATTTGTTAACCGATTCGAGCATCATTGCAATTATACTATTCAAAGTAACCTCTCACGTTGCCCTGTAGAGGTCCCGACACAGCCTGTCCCGTTTTGTGCACACAAAAAAAATGTAGTAGGCATCGTTTTCCTCTCCTCGGCAAAACTGATAATCAGTGGGCCTTGACTTACCAATCTTGCGCCGGTAAGACTGAACATACCCATGCCCGCCTTTGGCCATCTAAAGAACCAATTGACGATAGTGACTGTAGCAGTGCTTTTTAAAAATCTCCTTTAAAAGTTGACCATCCACAAGTATTGTGATAGGTCTCCCATAGCTCTTGGCTTTTGACATTCGAGGATGGTACAGACTTTTCATAATTGCACTTCGGAATGTTTATTTTTATTTCTATATTTCTTAAGATAGTCTAAAATCTCCTGAAGACGCTTTTTGTGTTCAGCTTCTGAACTAGATGCAATATGGATGCAGCCAAGATATCCAAAACAGAAATACAAGCTGGAAAAAACGATCTCGATAAAGTTTTGGAAGGTTTGGGCTGAATTTTTAAGTCCAAAGGGCATCGTTAAAAACTCAAAAAGTCTAAAAGGAGTGATGTCCGCAGTTTTTCTGTCTTTGTTTGCTATCGAGACCTGATAATACACTCATACTAGGTGTATGGTTGAAAAAATCGGTTTCGCTACTTAAGTCATGGTTATGCTGGCTACTGGTTAGTGATCGGATATCATGACAGTGTTCAACCTTCTATAATCTCTACAAGGTCTCCATTTGAATCTAGCGGTGAAGTACTTTGGAGTACTGATCGAATCGAAAATGAGTTTCTCAGAGCAAATCAGGCTGCTTCGGGCGTATTGATTTTGAACCGACTTATGGCCAACGTAGGTGGAACCAATTCATCAAGAAGACGCCTCTTGATGAGTGCTGTTAGGTCAGTTCTATCATGGGGTGACGGTCTCAGTAAGGAGATATATGGAAAACACTTGGCATAAATACAGAGAAGAGGAGCACTAGAGATTGCAACTTCATATCTGCAGGCGTGATACCTGTTGCCCTTCTTGCCAGAGGAGCGCCACGCTATTTACCTGCGTCGAAGCGAGGACATGAGAGATACGGTTGCTCGCAAGGAGAGGCAGCGCTCACTCAACGATTGGCAGCTGTCTTTGGTGAATTTTACGAAGGGACAGTGGACTGCGGGCTTCATTCCAGAGCTGAGGCCATAGCTAGTATGGCACGACACTAAGGACATCAGAAGACTTCATCTATGATTCAAATCCAAATAGCGACCTGAATTGGAAATTCTGGCAGGACATGGTCAACACTGGTAGCTCATCACTACAACAAAAGTATTTTTGTGTACAAAGATCTGGCGATATGCAGCCATCTTTTCGGGCTGGTCCATGCAGTAAAAAAGTCGTTGTAGCAGCCTTACGTCGGACCATCCCGTGTCGTCGACCCAATGACCAATAAAATTTTCAAAGTCTATGTGGACAGAAAAGAAACACAAGTAACAGTCGATTATCTTAAAACTGGTTACTTATTAAATCTGAACGTCGAAAAAGCAGCGGCAGTAGCAAAAATATACGTTGGTCCGAACAGAGACATGTAGGAAAGGAATGTGACATTCAATTGCCCTAATGACAATGCTTAAGGGGGAAGTGTTTGTAGCGACTGTCAAACTTCACAGGGCCCATCTAGAAGACAATGACATTTAAAGATTCAAAATACTTGGCAACATTTTATGTGAAAGTTATTGTGTAAATAATGATTTATGTATCCTTTTTCTGTTCAGTCAAGAGCTTCGCAAGAGCGGATCTTTTTCTTCGAATGAAGTGGATTGCAAGGTTAGCAAAACATATTTTGTTTTATTTACAGTAGGTGAAAGTCCCATACGAGTAATACAGAAATACGAGTATAAGCAAGCATACATGGGTTCGCGATATATCCAGACGGGTGAAGATATGGGCTTGTGGAGACACCTAGTTTCAAGAAACCATTTCCGAAAACAAGAACGGCTTTGTATGGGCAAAGATTAATGGGTAATATGTGTATGGCTATTTTGCCCAGCATGTGATGCATCTATGCCAATGCGAAACCCATCGCTGCATAGGAAACCAGACTAATAGTGGACATAAGAGCTGTTAAAGCTCCATGCTAAGTGTCTAGTGACGAGAAGATGAAATCAGTATGGCATAAACCGATACAACTTGAACAAGCTCCAAAACATACATCAAAAGGCAAGGAAGTACGTACAGCAAGCTATTCGAAAGAGCAAAATATATCCTTGAAAAACGTGTGCGAAAAAGCTCATGTTGACCCATGGGGTGGAGAATATCGAGTTTTGAACAGTAAATAAAATATACACGACCGATAAAAAGATTCCGTAAGGACCAAAATTTTTAACGCAATCGTCATAACTGTGAAATAAACTAGGAAAGTTGTGATTTTTTTAGACATTACCGTAACAAAATTGTGCGAAAATTCGAGCGCAGAAACGGAAGATGGAAGCAAAATTTTCTGTCCAAGTTCGCTAAGTTCTGACGTCGCGAATCACGAAAAAGTTCCTATTTTCCGCCAGACAAAGCCATGCGAATGCAAGGATTACAACATTATTTGTGCGGCCTGAAGTAGGTGAATATACATACATCTTTAGATAATCCACGTGCTCACCAGTCATTTTATTGTCCTAAGGGAATTGACTTACAGTCTCCTCGAAAAAAAACAAGCAGGCTGCGACAACAAATGTTCGGCGCGTGGAGAATTGAGATAAACAAACTAAGGACAGAATCATTAACGCATTTGTCTTAGCTGCAGATCATATATCGTCGTCGAAGCGCAACGTATGGTAGCATGTGATTCGTATAACACGAGGTGTATGTATACTTTTTTAGGGTTTTGTAAAATAATTTTACAAAACCCTACTAAAATCGCGTCCTGTCTGTCCGTCTGTCTGTCCGTCCGTCCGTCCGTCCGTCCGTGTGTCACAGCAGTTTTTCTCGGAAACTACTTAAGCTAGAAACATCAAATTTTGTATGTAGGTGTAAAATGGTGTTCTCTTCAAAGTTCAACTACAAAAAAATTTTATAATGTATTTAAGGGGGGTCTCCCCATATAGGGGAGTGACCCCCCGAAAAAAAAAAATTCATTGAAAGTAGCCGATATGGGTATCAAATAAAAGCTCTTGATGAGAACTTTTCAAAACAGGTCTTAGTTTGGCAAAGTTTGCTTCGAGGGGCGCACAGGGAGGGGAAATACACGAAAAATTTGTGTCCCCCCCCCCCCTCGCGATTGGACACCTGTGATCCGAAAAACCTGAAAAAAATCAAGGATGTAGGCCTTGGTGAGTACAACAACAACAAATACGTGAGAAGTCGCAATTCATTCAACTTTGTTAGTAATAGTATGATTTATCGATTTTATGTTTTCTTGAATAAAATCTTAACGGTACCCTTAAATTCTATGAAACAACACGCTTATTTATAAGATTGATCTATCCTGAAAGTTTCACAAAGATTGAATCATATTTAGCGAAGTTATAGCGGTTTGAATTTTCCTGTATTACTATGGAACAATATGCGCTGTATTTATTACTATGGCAACATATGGCTATGGAACAACATGCGCTTTTGACCGACTCAGACACTACAGTTTTGCTAGGATTTGCATGAAAATTTCAGGAATGATAGGTGTCATGTAGATCTTTGAGAATCGGTTCAGCTAGTGGTATCAGCAATCGTAAAACGAAATAGTGGCTGTTTTAAATGCGATGATTGAATAATTTTGAGTTATTTTTTCCCAACTTCAACGTTTAAGGTGCATGCTTTGAACACTTGATTCAATTTAACGAATGACTGAAAATGAGTACCTATAATTAATGCTCATAAGTGAAACAAGTTAAGGAGGCGGGAGAGAGCTCTTAGCAAATGGGCTTTGTAACCATTCTAGGATTCGAACAAATTGTGTTTCTTCCCTCGCGAATGGACATCTGAAATAATTATCAAGGGAGATATTTATGAGTGTAAAAATAACAAAAACCTCAGAAGTCGAAATTCGTTCAACTTTGTTAATAATAGTATGTTCTTCGTATTTCATATTTTCTCCAATAAAATCGTCTTTGACATGTTTCTTGATTTGATTCGATCTGGTGACTCCATTTTGTAAATTGAATACAAAACCCTTCTGACATGAGCGTAGGTCTGTTTACCCAACTTGTTTAAATATAAATGTACATTTCAAAGATACACTTCTAAATCTTGGTTTAGTTCGGATCCATGGCTCATGTACTGCTGAACATTGTGTCGGGCCAGTTAAAGAACGCTTGGCAAGTTTTGACCTTGATCTTAAAACTGATATTATCGGCATTACAACAGACGGTGCAAGTGTCATGAAAAAAGTTGGCAAACTACTATCTTGCCATCAACAGCTTTGTTTTGCACACGGAATACAATTAGCCGTGGCAAATATTATTTATAAACAAGTTGGGTAAACAGACCTACGCTCATGTCAGAAGGGTTTTGTATTCGACCTGTTTCGAAAAAATCTCATCAAGACCTTTCATTTGATACCCATATCGGCTACTTTCAATGAAATTTTTTTTTCGGGGGGTCACTCCCCTATATGGGGAGACCCCCCCCTTAAATATATTATAAAATTTTTTTGTAGTTGAACTTTGAAGAGAACACCACTTTACACCTACATACAAAATTTGATGTTTCTAGCTTAAGTAGTTTCCGAGAAAAACTGCTGTGACACACGGACGGACGGACGGACGGATGGACAGACAGACGGATAGACAGGACGCGATTTTAGTAGGGTTTTGTAAAATTATTTTACAAAACCCTAAAAACGGTTGACGGATGAACAGCTTACGTCAAAAGCCTTACCTGATGTTGAAAATTTCAACAATCAAATTGATTGCGATGAAGATTTAGAAGAAATTCATGATGAACAAGGTTTGAACCTTACTATAGAGCGACAACCTGCTGAATTGATCTCTAGCTATAGTAATGTTATAGATAAAGTTAGAAAAGTGGTCAAAATTTTCCGAGGGTCTCCTACAAAAGATGATATGTATTTACAAAAATACGTCAGAGAAGAGACTGGGAAAGAATTAGCTCTGATTTTAGATTGCCGTACCCGGTGGAATAGTATGTTCGACATGTTAGAGCGGTTTTACAACTTAAAAATGTGCATTGAGAAAGCTCTTATCGACATTGGATCTGAAATAAAATTTTCCGATGAAGAATGGTTCAAAATCAAAAGCGTATTTGACAGCTTGCAACCATTAAAATTGGGCGTCGAAGTGTTGTGCAAACGAGAATCAACACTTCTTACTGCAGATACCACATTTCGTTTTATTATAGAGAAGCTGGAGAAGCAGAATAATTTTTTAAGCGATGAACTCGCCGAGGCTCTAAGAGTGATAGTTAAGGAAAGGCGCAATGAAATCGCAGCAACATTAACTTATTTGCAGCATCCAAAAAAATATGAGCAAGAGCTGAAAACACCCAATCCGATATTTGTAATGCTGAAAAAGAACAAACTACGACAAGACATGAAAAAAATTCTATCCCGAGTCATTACTGTTGAATTTGAAAATTTTGATTGTTAGATGATGTGCCAACCACCATTGCCACATAATTTGACTTTGCTGGAGGAATTAGAAATGCAACTAGAACAAGATAATGTAGATTACATTGAACACATTGCAAATAGAAAAGAGAAAGATTTCGATCAAATCCTCAGAAAAGAAATGACGAATTTTGAAACCGATGGAATTAAAGGGAAATATCTGACTTTGTTACATGATTATTTACTAACCATCAAGCCAACAAGTGTAGAAGCAGAAATAGCATTTTCGGCTGCTGGCTATATATGTAGCTCCATAAGAAGCAGGTTGGGAGATCAAACGATTGGTGCTATATGCTTTTTAAGATCATATTTTCAAAGGGAGGAATGAATAGTTGTTTGATACTGTTAAGATAAATGTAACACATTATTTGCTTTCTTTTAATGAGTGAAAATAAAAATGTTAAATATGCATATATAATTCATATGATTGATTGATTCTATAATAAGCTCACATAATAATTTGAATTAATTTTTGTTAAATTAAAATGCAAGGACAGCTTTGCGTTGATGAATATTGTGGCTAAATATTGTGTTTAGCAGTTCATATATAAAGTCATTCTCAGATAAGCTACTGATATGTACAATAATTAGTTATTTAGGTACAAGGAGATGCTTTAAATTGATATTTTTAAATAAATTTATAATTTTCACTACAAAAATGTTTAATTTTTTGAGTTTCATAGAAAATCAAATTTCTGCGGGGTCCCGCGGGATCCCGCTAGATTTAATACAATCCAGCGATAATCCCGCGGGATTGCAATCCCTAGTTGTGTGTATAATGAGGCATCTTCCATAATTCAAATGCAAATATAATTGCCTAATATAGTTAATATCCAATATTAATGATCACCGTCTGTTGAAATGCAAATATCAAATCATCGCATGTCCGATTTAAATTATTGATAACGAAAAAAATCCGAAGTTTCCGGCAACGCCACTATAATTTTTTTTTTTGTGATTCACCCTTAGTCAAATGATATTGTACCTAAAGTCAAATATTTAAATAGCAACAAAGTAGCCATGCAAATATTTATAACAAAGAAAATATAATCTTATGTTGCATTTTCAAGATTCTTCAAGAAAAGGGATATTCGCGAATTATTTTGCTTTTATGCTTAAAAAGAATCCCTACCGATTGAAAACTTTACAAGACTTCTTTAACTGAATAGAACATAGTTAATTAAAGTAGAACTGTCAAACAGCGTGCTTGAAAAATCGACACAGCATATGTCGAACCGGGTCGTTCTCGCAGAAGCAGTAGTGCAAACTAGTCTGTTTAGCAGTATAAAAATAATAATTTCCCAACTGTATTGATGACTTGGCAATACAATTGGAACACATTTAGTCAATATTTAAGAATAATATAATATAAATATATTCCATAACAAATAAGAAGTTTGCATTCCATAAAATGCTAAGCATCCATTTAACCTGCATAATTTGCTCGCCTATTTTTCAAAATATATGACAGAAACTATGCGGATAATTTCTTTTTTATCGCTTTGCATCGAGCATATCCTGAATAATCTTTCGCACTGTTAAAGCCAATGCCATCATTACTCGTACATTTGGCTTGAGGGGCATAGCAAATTAAATGTCGATGATTTTTGTTTTGTTTTCGTATCTTCTACCCTCGAGCTTGTCCAAGTACAGATTGATCCAATAAGTGAGAAGAAATTAACGAAAATACCCTTTTGCCTTTAAAGGAAATCAATGAAAAATTTCTATAAATTATGTACATCAACTATACCGATCAAACAGAATAGTGAACTCAAATTTGTATAACAAGACAAATCCCCATAGCATGTAATCATTAGCAGTTAGAATTAGGACCAGTAGTTACATTATGCATGAGTATTGAACCTTCATTTTACGTTGATTCTGGACCCCCCAATTTACGCATGTAATCCTTGTGGACATATGGCTACTGAAAAAACAGTCAAATATTGGGCCAACGTAGACATTCCTCACGGTACTACTGGGTTTCAAGCAGTTTGTCCCTTTTGTGCGACACCACTAGACGGCTCCTCTGGATATATTAAATTAAATTTTCAAGATAATTTAGATTAAAGCAACTGAAGATAGAGCAGGTTTAAGTTTTACGGAGTAGTCACAGAAAAAAATTTATAGTATTGCAATCATAGTATATATATTGAGGCATACCAAACAGCAGCTAAGATAAACGTATGCTACACATTCCTTTCTGAACTTAGTCGCCCAACCGTTCAGATGAAATTATTAAAAAGAAAACAAAACAATGGATAGTGCTATAGTTTTTTTATGATCGGAAATAGAAGATAAATAGATACCGTTATCAACCCTTATATAAGTTTAGGCAAAATAGAATAAAAGGACGCAAGAACTAAAGGGTTTGCGATTAATTTTAATTTTGTGTCTTATGATAGAGTTTTGAGAATAATTATTCAAGGAACAGCAAACATAAATTGATGTGTTTGAAAGCAAGTGCAACACTGTACTTACTGTTAGTAACCTAAATTTTCTCTGTAATTAGTTCTTTGGATAAAATCGTTTTTTTAGGTTAAATTGATATTTGCATCTTTCTTGGCTCACACACAACATTTGCATTGAAAATTTGTTCGTTTAACTTCAGCCTCGAAAGTGGTAAAACAAATTAAGGAAAGATCTTTGTTCCAACTCATAAATTGTTGTATTTTATCCAAGAAATGAAAACTTATTACATTCATTTAGGAATAAAAATTGGAGAAAGGAAATCTTAAAGAATTTAGATGCTCTAAATTATATTTTTCAGTATAAAACACGACCACTGAAATTCTTTTTCTATAGACCCATGTGAAAAAATTAAATAGGTTAAGCGTTTAAATAAAACGAAATTATAACAATTTGATTAGAACGTACATATACTATAAACAAAATGAAATAAGAAACCTCAAAAGCGAACATGTATATGTTTTGAAAGAGAATAGAAAGGAAAGGATTTAATTGTCTTTATGTAAATATTTTTTTCTTTCTTGAAAACCCCATTTTCAAGTATTAAACCTTGGATAAAATTGTAACATATACTGTATAATTAGATAATTTTGATAAAAGTAAACTTATGATAACATTGTTAGTATTATTATAATCGATGATGATTTTTACTGCATCAGTTTATAGTTTTCCTTTTTTTATATGAAATCTTGAATGGCATTCAAAAGAAAAATAAGGAAAAACTCAACTTTAGACTTGTTTTGTAGTACTAATATCGATTTTCTGCATTTTTTTAGGGTTTCGTAAAATAATATTACAAAACCCTTCTAAAATCGCGTCCTGTCTGTCCGTCTGTCCGTCTGTCTGTCCGTCCGTCCGTCCGTCCGTCCGTGTGTCACAGCAGTTTTTCTCGGAAACTATTTAGCTAGAAGCATCAAATTTTGTATGTAGGTGTAAAGTGGCGCTCTCTTTAAAGTTCAACGACAAAAAAATTTTATAAGGTATTTAAGGGGGGTCTCCCCATATAGGGGAGTGACCCCCCGAAAAAAAAATTTCATTGAAGGTAGCCAATATGGGTATCAAATGAAAGGTCTTGATGAGAACTTTCCAAAACAGGTCTTAGTTGAGCAAAGTTTGCTTCGAGGGGCGCACAGGGAGGGGAAATACACGAGAAATTTGTGTCCCCCCCCTCGCGATTGGACACCTGAGATCCGAAAAATCTGAAAAAAATCAGGAATGTAGGCCTTAATGATTACAACAACAACAAATAGTGAGAAGTTGCAATTCACTCAACTTTGTTAGTAATAGTATGATTTATCGATTTTATGTTTTCTTGAATAAAATCTTAATGGTACCCTTAAATTCAATAAAATTCAGTACACAGATGACTATTTATAAGATTGATTAACCCTGAAAGTTTCATAAAGATTGAATCATATTTAGCGAAGTTATAGCGGTTTGATTTTTCCTGTATTACTATGGAACAATATGCGCTGCATGTAATACTATGGCAACATATGGCTATGGAATAAGATGCGCTTTTTACCGACTCAGACCCTACAGTTTTGCTAGGATTTGCATGAAAAAATCAGGAAAGATAGGTGTCATGAATATCTTTGAGAGCCGGTTCAGCTAGTGGTATCAGTAATCGTAAAACAAAATAGTGGCTGTTTTAAATGCGAAGATTGAATAATTTTGAGTTATTTTTTCCCAACTTCAACGTTTAAGGTGCATGCTTTGAACACTTGATTCAATTTAATGAATGACTGAAGATGAGTACCTACAATTAATACTCATAAGTGAAACAAGTCAAGGAGGCGGGAGAGAGCTCCTAGCAAAAGGGCTTTGTAACAACTCTAGGATTCGAAAAAATTGGCCATTAATCGATGGTAACAGTACAGGAGAGTGGCTCCTGAAAAAAATTCATCAAACGTAGCCAATATGAGTATGAAATGAAGGTTTCCATGGTAGCTTTTCAAAACAGTTCTTAAACTGTCAGTTTTTGCTTCAGTGGGGCACAGGGGGGAAATACATGAAAAATGTGTTTCCTCCCTTGCGAATGGACATCTGAAATAATTATAAAGGGAGATATTTATGAGTATAGCAATAACAAAAACCTCAGAAGTCGAAATTCGTTCAACATTGTTAATAATAGTATGATCTTCGAATTTCAAAGTTTCTCCAATAAAATCGTCATTGACATGCTTCTTGAGTTTATTCAATCTGGTGACTGCATTTTGAAAATTGAATACAAAACCCTTCTGACATGAGCGTAGGTCTGTTTACCCAACTTGTTTACATATGAACATTGTTTATAAGTAAGTAAAAACATATAAGAACTATTGTACTGTACATTAAAATCGGAAATGTTGAACAAAATCATGAATTACTAGAAATCAAACAACATCTTTCCTTTCCAGCAAACCCTTCTTTTTCAGCAGGAATGGCAATGAACGGTGAGTATGCCGTTACCAGGGTAGGGTTCTCGTAATCCGCGGACGGCCGGTTTCGCGTCGCGTTCAGAACAGGGTACCATAATTTGTTTTGCGGTTTTTTATTAGAGTAGGTTGTTCCAAGTTCGAGTTAGAGTAGGATATTTTTCGGTACCTCGTCGGTGGTACACGGGAACGCGGAATTAGATATAGTTTTTGTTGTTGGCTGGAACCGGTGACAGAATTCTTGTATTTCGGACTTAGTCTGCTCGCGTAAGACCCGCGACCGAACCACTCTCCGAACTATCTAGCTAACCAGCAGCCACCTCGGAGTAGACTAAGGGTGCCCGGACTTATTGACTTGAAGGGTACAGTCCGTTGTCACGTTCCAAGACTTTACGTCTAGAACCGATGAGAGGTCAGTTCAGATTTTCTGTGGGAAATCTCGACGTTTGAGACGTAGACGAGTGTTTTTTAAAGCAAAATCATTACAAATGATTGTGAATAAGACGACTGAGTTTGATGGAATGACGAACAAATGGAATAAGATGGTCATGAAGTTGAAGCACACAATCTTTTCGAATGCGCTTAGTGCATGCTTGCTGGAAATTTTTTTCCAAAATTCATGACGAAGAGAAAGGGATTCTTCTCAAAGAGAAAAGAGAAAAACACCAGATTCATCGTTTCGAGTCAATTTTCGTAATGTGGTAGGTTGAAGAAAAGCCTAGGGTTGTGGATGGACCGCACGACAAAGATTAAAAGCTGTTTCTGCACTGGCTCTCACTTATTGCGCTGAAAATTAAAAGCAGGATTCTTATTTAAGCAGGCATATTCTAGACTAGGATGGTCCAGTGATCTGTTTAAATATTTTGTTCCCAAATGTTATTGAATATTTTGGCCCTCCTTTTGATAAAGCTCAGCATTTTGTAAACTTTAGAATGGACTTCCTCATAATGAAGAACTTTGTTTGAACAAAGTTTAGTATCAAGGACTACGCTGAGGCTAAAACACTTGAGACTCTACATATATTGTATGTTATTAATGTGTTAATCATAGTAGACGATATTGTTTTCCAGGACAGTCTTATAACTTGGTATTTGTCTAAATTTGATATTTGGATAAGAATATTCAATATGGACCGGAGAAAAATTGGTTAGCTTGAGAAGGTGTGACGTGATATACCTTGAAATCATCGGCGTGAAAAATGTGCTGTATATCAAATAATGTCATTGGAAGATCAGATATGAGAATGTTAAGAAGAAGTGGGCCAAGATCGTTACCTTGAGGAACTCCAGAGAAAATATAAATATCACTGGATAAATGTCATTGAAACTTAGCAAGTTGTGTGTGATCTTTCAGGTAGGAATAAATCCAACAAATCAATGGGCCTCGAATTCAGAAGCTACGATCCACAGGATCAAGTTTTTTACTAAAGCTGAATAGCATCGGTTTGTTTACCTTTTTACATGCCACAAAGGGTATGACTATGATAGTGGTAGTAGTAGATCTGTTTTTCCTAAAACCACATTTATCTTTATTTAGACGTGGATTAATTTAGGAATATATTTGCGTCCAAGAGATGGGATAGGCTGTGCGGTAACTTCAGCAATTAAATCTAGATAGTTGAATTGGAGAGGTGCCCACATCGGTTGGCGAATAGAATGATGTGACATATTACTTTTGGGTAGCTCTGATTTCAAAAAAGTAATTTGCCAAACGGTTTCAGGCCAAGTTTACAGGTTGACAGGGGACGTGTTTAGTGGATCGTCCAGGCTAACCGTGTGGAAGCCGCACACTCAGGGCATGATCGGCCTTGAACTCCTTCCTACAAAATACAGAGAAAGAGCTTCTAAAAGAGGTACAAGGTTGCCCGCTATTCAGCAATTGAATAAGTGATTTTCTTAAACAGAGCTTTTATTTTGCTGATGTAATAGAGAATATTACTTGTATTTACAAAGGCAAAGTATTCTTTAGTTCAAATAAAGCTCAAAAATTTCTAGTAATTTGACAATAAAGTAGTTAAACAATCGCAAACAGGTATTTTATGAATAAATTTGTTTATTTTCAATGATGACCACTTAGATTCGGAAATTTTTTAAAACAACTTGATTAACTTCGAATTTTAAGCAAACAGTTTTCATGTAATTGAGTTCAATGTGTTCACCTATTAAAAACCAAGGAACCCATCTGTTTTTATAATAACGAAATAAATAATATACACACTGGTAAAACTTAAAATTATAGACAGCTAAAAGATAAGCTTTGCGACAGCTGAATGAAATCTTCAGTAGAATTGGAAAAATAGCTCAAGAGGTACACTGGGCTATCCATGTGTTGCATTTAGGGTGATACAACATCAACGTTATATGCTCTGACCACAAAGAAAATGTAAACAGCGAAGCTAAGTTTTTAGTACTACTAAAATTACGATGCAACGGCATTACTTCGGACGTCTAATTTTCGATGAAAACAAAATTATGAATTGAATTTTGGCAAGTACAATCCATCCACGTAATCCCACGCATCTGATGATTTTGAGGCCTACGAGGTGTGACAATTAAGTAATGCGACTGATTTCATGAAAACCGTATATTTAAAAATTATTCTACAACTCTGCCATTCCCTTCAAAGTAGTCCCCTTGGGCAGCTATACAACGATTCCAGCGTATTTTCCATGTTTCGTAACATTTCTGGAACGCTTCAACTGGGATGCCCGCGAGTACCCACGTCACGGCCACCTGGACGTCCGTAATCGACTCAAAATGGGTTGCATTGACCACCGATTTTGTTCTAGGGAACTAAAAAAAGTCACAGGGCGATATATCGAGCGAATAAGGTGGCTGCTGCAACATGGCAATCCTTTTAGAGGCCAAATACTGGGGCACACTGAGGGCGATGTGGTACGGTGCGTTGTCGTGATGAAGAAACTTGTTAGGAGCGATGTCTGGGTGCATCCTGTTGACTCGTTTTTGCAATCTTTCGAGTACTTGGCGATAGTAGACTTGATTTACGGTTTGCCCGATGGAACAAATTCTTTGTGGATGATCCCACGGCTATCAAAAAAGGCAATAATCATCATTTTCAGCTTCAACTTGATCATGCGAGCTTTTTTTGGGCAGAGAGTGTGCGGAGACAACCATTGTGAGCTTTCGCGTTTGATTTCCGGGTCGTATCAGAAAAACCAGCTCTCATTGCCTGTAATAACTCGATCAAGTAGCGTGGGATCGTTTTCCACTTGTTCCAAACAGTCTTCTGTGATGGTCATTAGATACTGCTTTTGCTCCTCAGAAAGGTTCTTTGAAACCATCTTCCTGCACAACTTTTTCATCATAAAATTTGTCTGATTGTTTCACGGTTCATACCCAGTTCCGAGGCCAACATTCGAACCGTTAAACGCTGATCTTCACGGATAAGGGCGCGTACACGCTACTCATTCACGTCAGTCTGCACCTCGACTGGTCTCCCACTCCACGCCTCGTCTTTCACGCCCTTCCTTAAAGTCTTTATGACATCGAAACACCTGGGCACGACTAAGAGCACTATCACCATGCACTTTTACAATTTTAGCGTACGTTTTCGAAGCTGTTTTGCCCGATCTGGCGCAAAATTTTATCGTGACGCGTTGCCCTTGATTTCGTTTCTCTATTTTCGTGACAAGCACCACCAACACACGTCTACTCAACACGACATAGCAGGCGACCTAAAGAAATTAGAGCGATGGTAAATATATCAATGGAGGTTGCCAGGGAAGGGGAAAGGAATTTCAAGGTCGCAGGCTTACCACAATCTCAATCTCATTACTTAATTGTCACACCTCGTATTAAGGGAACTTCTATGTTCACTCCAAACCTTATCCATGCAAAATATTGCTGGATATTCTCATATTCGTTTGTTATTATGTGAACCACAGAACAGATATATAGAGAAGTAACGGTTGGAAATAATGCACTCAACTGACCCAAGGAGCAAGGATACCTGAGGTCACACAGACTGGTTCGTCTATGATGTTGTCTCATGCAAAAATTTATGTTGAATGAAAACTAAACAATCAAAATAATTAGATTGAAAGCCAAGCTACGTGGTACGTTTACACACTAAATTCAACCAGCAATAATATTTTGATCGTTTAAATTTGCTATTTGATTACTTACCGCAAACCTTTGGTTGTAAAATCCATTAATGTCTTCGCCTCTGCCTTCAGGGAATGTTGCTTGAATAACGTTGCCTGTTGGAACTGTAATACGCCAGGAGTATGCACTAAAATCAGTGATCATGTTTGGATATCTTGGCGATGTAATTGTTCCATTTGTTCCTTGAATTTCAACTACATGAGCTAAAACGATAAAAATATGGAGATTAGAGAATTCTTTGCCATCATAAGTTTGAAACTCCTTAACCTAAGCCTCTACTCGCAATTATTTTCTTTATTTTTCGCCAACAACAAGAATATTATAGAAGTACGGTTTTGATATGGATTTCAATACGTGCAAAATTCTTTATATGTATATCGCCCTCAAAAGATGTGAAAAAAGTCGGCCTATATGTAGTGATGCATGTGGAAGTACGCGCTGCTGCCATATGTCGTTTGCTTTACGGACGGGACAGAACCGATTCTATTGTTCCGGGTTTCAACATCAGGTCGAATGGCAATTGATCAATTCTTTATGGCGCAAGCCAGAAAAACGAGTGTAAAAAGTCTTATCTGTACAGGAGTAGTAAGTCACGGTCCCTCAACTGTCAATTTTGCCCAGGAGAGGAAGACGATACCTGCCGCATAAAAATTGAACGGCTGGGATAGGACCTCTACAAGGAAACAGTTCACCCTGGATAGTACAGTCGCGGTGTTTCTTGCATTTGTTGACAAATGAAACCATGTGGCATACAGGTTTGGGCAATCCTAAATCATAGAAAGGCTTCACAGTAGCCGGGGACGTCGGAGCTGGGGAATCAATTATCTAGAAATTCCTCTTTCCCTCCCCTCCCACTAGAGAAGGGATCCCCCAGTTGAAAGGCACCTCACGGCGTAGCGAAACGAGACCTAGCCCGAAATAATAGGCCAAACATTTCCAGGCTAGGTTCTCAGATTAAATGACATTCACCTTCCAATCCCCCCAAAAAAAAAACTAAAAAAAAGGTTTCAATGCTCACCACCGAGTTTCTGATCAAACTTAACGAAGACTAGACTGAAAGTTTTCCAACGAAGTCAGGGGCAAGTGGTCAGAAAAACGTCAGCAGAAACCACGGGCAGGCTACTCTTCTAGTTCACACAACTAGCGGTGGATGCCAACGACGTTAGCATTATGTCCTGGTCAATTCAAAATGCGAAAAAATCGTTCATATGGCTAGAGTCAGAAGCGATCATAGTCTGCCTTTTGGTCAATGAAATTTAAACTAAAGTCCTGACCCAAACAAATAAAGACATGCCTGAACGACAACACGTGCCCTCAGGAGACTGCAACTGAAAAGTGTGGATAGAGATGTTCACAGGGAAAATAAAATTCGAGTATAAAAGTCACTGATAAGATTGGTGCTGCTGTATAGATGTGAAACTTGGACTCTTACAAATGTTTCCGAAACGGTTCTGGACGTATTCGAATGTAGAGTGCTCAGGAGAATATATGGCCCAGTAAAGTCTGGAAGAGAGTAGTAATTTCATTACCACACGAGTTCTATGATATTTATGACAACATACCTGTATCCGCATGCGCAAGGCTACGCAAACTACAATGGGCGGGACATGTGGAAAGAATGGAAAAGCATAGGCTCGCTAGACGAACGTTGAAGGGTAAAGCGCACGAGAAACGTCCAGTTGGGGAGCCGAGGAAACAATGGGAAGATTGATTGATGACAACTGCAATGGTTGCTTAGGATTACCAATTTGTGAAAGGGATCGTAGAACCGCAACTGCTACTGGAGGCGAAAGTCCGAATTGGAGCCATGCCATAAATTATGATGATGAAGACTCTTTCATATCATAGCAGAGTCTATCATCTTTGCTTCTTTGAGTTTTTTCAGATATTTTATCGGTTGCTAAATTGCAAAAGTTGATTACCTGCAACTTTTGCAATCTTTAATACAAGTGTAATTAAGCGGAAATTTCTTCTTGTAGTGCATTTTTAATTCACGGATATCATAGTATTCATTTAAGTGGCATCTTATTGCTAAAGTAATATTATAGGAAACGAGATACGAATAATATATGTTAAATAAAATTAACTATTATTAAATTTTTTTAAGAAATTAGATTACTATTATAACATTTCACACACTCACCATAACTATATTGGGCTACGAAGCCTTTGCCAACGTTGTCATCATCACTCCTGAATTTAACCCATAAAAGTGATTGTCCCATCATCACGGTGGGCACTTCATTACCACAAAATATGCCTAAAATTTCTCCAAGTGGTCCCCCATCTCGTACTTCCAAATAATCTTCATCGCAATTATCCGATTTCTCCATATCAATTTCTTCAATTGCGAGCTGCAATTTGTTGCCAGGTGTTGCTTCAATTGTCCAAATACATTCTACATTCACGGGATACGAATCGGGATATAGAGGTGATGAGAATTTTCCAGTAAGTGAAGTTAGTTTTCCCCCGCAAGCATTTTCATAGATCGTGTAAAATCCTTCGAAGCCAGATACAATTGGTACATCTAATCGTATTGTAAGGGCATTGCCTCGTGAGATCATTGTGTGAGGAAATTTATCACAGAATTTTTCCTTTAAAGGTGATTTCTTGGAGTCGCCATCGTAAAACTGAAAGAAATCCGATTGTTAACTTTTTTAGAATGTTTAATTTACTTTCTTATGTCAATGTTAAGAGAAACCCTTGTTATATACAAATTATGTACACAGTATGCCGAGTGAGCAAAATAACGCATATACCTATGAGCCGTGAGAATGTTTGAACAGTTTCGGATACACTCCAATGATGATGCTAAATTAAACAAGTCAAAACGGATCAAAAAAAATAAAATATATTCCATTACATGAAATTTGCCATGAATATTATCGTCATCTATGGCGTGATAGCATAAGCTGGCCCTTGGCCACTAGGATTAATCTCATCCAATCATCACAGCTCTGTGACCTCATCCACCAGTTGATCACTCCCAACAAGGATCTACTGTCAGCTTCTATCGTGTTTTCCCATCGCGTCCGCGTAAGGGTACATAGTTTTACTTCGCTCGTCAGGGTCCATAGTTTTAACTTTCATATAGCAGTACAGATTTGACTAGTGATTTATAAATACGGAGCTTATTTTGCCTGTGCACAACTCTAGACCTTTGAAATGGGACTAGGGAGTAATAACCCTTATTTGCGGCATTTATGCGGCATTTATGCGGCGTCTAATCTTGTCCTTTTTAGCTCCAAGATAATTAAAATAATCCAATACATACGCACAATGCTACCTACCATATGGCTTCTCACCTCACGTCAGTTGTGACGACTTCCCATCCCACGTCAGTTTTTGTCGTGGGATGTGAAAAAGTCGAGTTGACAGCCACATGGTGAGCGTGAGTGTTCGTTTGGTGGTTGGTGATTTGGTGGTAAGAGAATGTCGCACAAATAAGAAACTCGCAAGCCCAAAGAGTATGAAGGACTGTTTGTACGAAGTAAGTTGCAGAATCTTTTTCTAGTGGTCTTCAGAATATATGACGATGATGCAACCACTTCAGGGGTCACACTAGAAGATGCCGAGAAACGAACGATAATTTTAAATACGCCGCAAATACAAAAGTTTTGCAATAATCACTTATCAACAGCGAAATATAGTAAGGTAAGCTTGTTACCATCATTTCTGTTTGAACAATTTCGACGTTACTCCAGTTGTTTTTTTTCCTGTTAGTTGCATTATTACAGCAAATTCCTGAGGTATCGCCGACAGGACGTTACACAACATTAGTACCATTAAGTTTTATATTATCTGTAAGCGCAATTAAGGAAATAGTCGAAGATATTAAACGGCATCGTGTTGAAGACAAAATAAATCACCGTGAAGTAAATATTCTTATAGATGGCATCTCGTCGTCAGTCAAGTGGCAACATCTTAGTGTGGGGTGATATTGTTAAAATACACAATAATACGTTTTTCCGGCCGATCACATACAACTTTCGTCAAGTGAGCCGCAAGTTATGTCATTTATTGAGACTGTTAATTTAGATGGAGAAACAAATTTAAAAATCCGTCAAGGTGCTCCCTCTACCGCCAAATTACTTGAAACGAAGAATATATGTTTATTGACCGGTATACTTGAATGCGAGCTGCCAAACAGGTATTTGTACGAATTCAGTGGAGTTCTCAAAGATGAGGGCAAACTTGCCGTAGCTTTTGAACCTAACCAATTACTTCTACATCGTGCGATTTTACGAAACACTTCATGGGTATTGTTGCCTATACCGGGGACGAAACAAAACTTAGGAGAAATCCTACCTCAGCGCCCCTGCAGCAATCAACCGTTGACATACTGACAAACACGTAAATTTTGATATTATTTTTATACTGATTGTTTTATGCCTTGTTAGTGCCATTTTCAATGAAATATGGATTCAATCGCATTTCCGAAGTGATTTGTATTTGGGCATTGATGATGTGCGGAGGAAAAATTTCGGATACAATCTTCAAACATTCATCAATTTGTAAATTAATTTGATTCCAATTTCACTACAAGTTACATTGGAGTTGGTGAGATTTCTACAGGTTGCATTAGCTTTATAAAATAAATTTGCTTTTGATTGCAACACACCAACCAGATGATTAAAGGTATTGAAAACCTAATGCAAAATCGATGGTTTTGTCGTGTAGTAAATAAAACGGGAAAAAACATACTTGAAAGGTAGAGTAAATCAACTATTGAAAATAACCAAAATTATTGACTAAATATTAAATCCCTCGAATAACACACGTTCACCGTACTTGAATTCAAATGCTCTTAGCTTATTCATGAATTTAGGTACGATTTATGTGTCAATCGGTTGAAACTAATAAGAAGTTCTCTGTACTTGTACGTATATCGCTTCAATATTTTACATAACATTTCCCTTGAGTATCCTTATGAAGAAATGAAAAATCATAGATTGTAGTCAAATGTATTACTCTACCTTTACCCACAACCAAGATGTAAAAAAGCTACCAATAATAGAGAACATATATTTTTACGAGAACGCAAATTCCAACTTAGTTGATCATGCAATGTTAAAACTCTAAAGACAATTTATACATTGGATAGTTGAACGACCATAAAATGAAACAGGACATGACACCACTAAGCTAGCAATTAAAGAGTATAAAAAGACTTACTTCCGCAAACTAGTAATCGTAAAATAAAGAAAAAAAAACTCAAACTAAATCGAGCGAATATCAACTAGGATTATTTTGCGTTAGAATCTTGCGTCATTTTAGTTTTTAATCAAATCTTATTGAAATTGGCAAACAATGAACCAGTTGCGAGTAGTTTAAAATATTAAAAATAAGCTTTTGTCATTGTATATAATTCAAACTATAATTAATCTGTATTTTAAATTTTTAAAGGTAAAATCAAAAATAAAAAGATAAAAAATTAAACCGTAGAACAAAGAAATAAGTTTGTGGGAATTAATATTAAGATGTAAAATGCGCCTTATTATATTCTTCCTCTTGTTTTTACTACTACTATTAAAGCTGCTAAAATAATTTTTGTTACATCTGAAAAAAAAAATAGTATGAATTGCTAAAGAGTAACACGACTTTCCTTTCCAGCCTGCCCTTCTTTTTTTCAGCGGGAGGGAGAACGTACGGTAAGTATGGCGTGAAGAGGGTAGGGTTCTAGAAATCCGCGGATGGCCGGTTTGATGTCGCATGCGGTACGCGGTACCTTCGTTTTCTTAGCGTAGAGTTCTTCGGGATCGAATAAACGTAGAATATTTTTCGGTACCACGTCGGTGAAATTCGGAAACGCGAAATCGAACCTAGTTTTTTTTGTGGTTGACTGGGAGAATGAAAAGAATACGGAATAAAGTAAAGGAGGTTTCTTTCCCGTATCTTTGAATTTTTGACGCGTTTAAAACGGGCACTGAATGGTGGCTGAAACACGTAATTGACCGTAATCCATTTAAAGACCTGCGACCGAAATCCTCTCCGAACTAGCTGACCGACAAGCAGCATCGCGAAATGGATTACGAATGCAGGGACTGGTTGACCGGTTGGTACAATCCGTTGGCACGACTCAGACTTCACGTCTAGAACCAATGAGAGGTCGGTTCCAATTTTGTTCGAGTGGACGTAGACGGAAAAACATTACAATTCTTTCACACATAGTAGATATTTGATTTTCAACATTATTCAGGTTCATTTTTAAGTAATATCCCTTCAATTAATAGAATTATTAGTGAATATTCTGTGAAAAATAGTGTGGAAGAAGATGAATTTGTCGAGCTGTGTGTAGATTTTGCCGAGCTTATATCTAGAGATCGGTTGTTTTTGATATTTGTAGATAAGATATCAAAATTTAATCCTGGATAGGTAACGGTGTGATCCATAATGTGTGCGACGGTATGAGCATGTGTCGAAAATGCTGGTAACAGCTCGTTTTTTTATGAGGGCGTGGTTGATTTAGTCATGCCTACAGCCATCGAGGAATGTCCACGTTCTTTTGTGAATGGCTTGGTGTGGAAAGCACGTGGAGCTTCTGATTTGGTGTTTGCCTGACTTAAGGTTTAAAAGGCATTGTGGGTCTGGGCTGGTCTCTACGTATAGGATTTGCCCGTCTATTGTTCCTTCGCGAGCCAGCTCCCGTCGAATTTGAGCATTAAAATCATCCATAACAATTTCGACGTCGTTTAAGGGCAGTGCATTCATGGCATACCTATCGTGCTGCAAATCGTGTATTCTAGGATGCTGAAAAAATCATCATTGGTGGCTTCCTCGTTTTGTTCAGGTGAAGAATAGCAGCTGACTAACTAGACGTTAAAGAACATCGTCTTAATGTGTATCGTACAGCTCCGCTTGTTAATTTCCTTTTAGTTGATAAAAGTTTACTTGAACTGCGATACGGCAACACTAAACCATACTTCAAACTCCGCCATAGACGGTCCCAAGCCCGTTTGAGAAAGGAGGAGAGAACCCCTTGTTCCCCAGCCCCAGCTTTCATGATTCCTCATCCTTAACCCCCCAATTAAATTGTAGTAAATATTCTTGGGATCGCACATTGGGTTTACTGGTTCCGTAAATAATGGAACACTAAATGTCGATAAATGCTAATAACTGTAAATACATTTACAGCTCTGCTACTAAATCCTACTTACACCTCTTCTACCTGGTCTGCGGAGAGCGTCTATTGGCTCCACCAACTCTAGACGAAGCTTGTTCCACCATCAAAGCCCAAAAGAATAATAAAGCGCCGGGTATCGATGAAATTCCAGTCGAGCTCATCAAATATGGTGGCAGCAGTATTCATAAAGCTATTCACAGAGTCATCCAGCATATTTAGCAACAAGAAAATATGCCAAAAGAATGGAGCCAATCAATTATATTCCCTATCCACGAAAAAGGTGACAAACTACAGCGCAAAAATTAAAGAGGCAAATCCCTACTTTGTACGGCGTATAAAATATCTGCAAAGATCTTAGAAAATAAAATCGGATGATACACCAACAGTGCCAACAGTATTATTGGGGATACCAAGGAGATTTTAGAGCAAGCAGATCGTCAATAGACCAATCGTTCACAGTCAATCAGGTACTTGAAAAATGATGGGAGTTCAACATAGACGTACGCCAAGTTTTCGTTGACCTTAAGCAAGTATACGACAATATTGATCGTAACACACTGTACCAAAAATTATTTGTTTTGGCATCCCAGCCAAATTAGTCCGTCTTACCAAAATGACAATGACGTCGACGACCTCCCAATTCCTTATCAATAACCAACTCACCGATGCCTTTGACATAAATATCGGACTAAAGCAGGAAGATGGGCTGGCCTTATTGCTATTCAATTTAGCTCCGGAGTACGTCATAAGGAAGCTACCTGTCGATACACTAGGTACATTACTATACAAGTCGAGCCAAGTATTAACCTATGCGGACGACATCAACTTTTGGTCACAGTCATTAACAACTGCCAAAGAACTTTTCCTGAAACTCGATAGCGAAACAAAACTAGTTGGGCTACAAATCAATGAAAATAAAACTAAACTTATGACGCGGTCGAGGAAAAATACTTCAAATACAGAATATATCATACTTAGCGAATACAGTATCGAAAATATGAGCGAATTTGTGTAATCAGGCTCCAAAATAACGAGATCCGGTTATGAAAGAGACGCAATACGCCGAAGAATACAGCTCGCAAATAAAATATTTTATTCAGTTTTGACAATCTTGAAGTCCAGCTGGAAGCACAGGAAAACAAAGCTCCAAGTATACAAATAAAATCTGTGTGATGCTATGGGTGTGAAACATGGACCCTAATCCAAGCATACGAAAATGTATTAAGCGCCTTTGAGCAACGGGTGCTGAGGCGAATAATTAGAGCGAAGCTAGACGGGGACCAATGGCGAATTCGAAACATCCATGAGCTGTATGAAATTTTTGACGAGTCGGAGGTCTCAACGATTGTAAAACTGCGGAAGCTGTAATGGGCTGGCCAGATGAATCGTATGGATGAAAAACGGATACTCAAGAAGGTATTCGTTGTAAGAACTGAAGGCCGGAGACCAGTGGGGAAACCCAGTTCATCGCTGCTCGGATTTCAAAATTGGAGGTCGCGATCAATACACCGAGACAGTTGGAGGCGCTATTTGCAGGAAGCAAAGGCCCGAGAGGGCTGCAATGCTACGAAGAAGAAGAAACCATATTTCATGGGGATAGATGGAGTTACTTGTCTTTATCGACGAACCAGGGTCAGCTGCAGTTTTGGTGAGCAAACTGAGATGAGTCAAGATCCCCAAAGATTGAGTTAAATTTGATGCTCTTGCATGCAATATTTAAATCGGTATTGTGGGCCAGATTTACGCTAAATAATCGTTTAAATGTGAATGAGAAGCATTTTTTTAATGGGTTCAATTCATAACACCATCCACTTTAATTTCTTTTCCGTGGATATGCTTATGTTAGTTTTACTCGTCCTCCCTGATTTTCTTCACCCGGATTCATTTAATGTTACAGCCGGTAGGAAAAAATTATTCTAATATTTAATTGTGTGTTTTAATGCGTTTGAGTTCTAAAAATTAAAATAATTTCAATTAAATAAGTTACCTCTAATCCACCACCCATGCAAGGAGATTCAGATGAATCCTGTAGAGATACACCAACGCTTTTCTCAAAATGAGTTGTTGTAAATGTAATGTGCTGACCTGAAAGAAAGAGTTTAAGTATAAATTAAGCTGCTGTTTACCATGAATATCGCAAATATATATTGTTATTTATTTGTTGTTTATTTTTATTTACCTGGATCAGTTATAATCGTCCAAGTACACTCTTCAGTCCTTGTATTTGTTATCATTTTTAGACTACCGGATTCGTTTGCGTAAATTGTTTTACCACAACTCTACAAAGATGAAATTTATTGCAATGATAAAATTGTTCTATCATTTGGGAGCTCACCATGTGATAATCAAGAATAAATCCCTTAGATTGTGTATCTCCATCTGTTTGGAAAACTACCAACATTGAGTTTGTTTTAGTTGAATTGTTCGTAATATTAGGCAAGTCGCTTCCACAGTGTTTCATCAATAGTCGATCGGAATTAATTTCTGTACCATCATAGATCGCTACGAAATCATGCACACAACTAGGTGATGTCTCCAAATCAAACTCGCTAAATCCAAAGATAATCGAATTTGTATCTTCGACCTGTACCAGCCATTGACATTCCATTGTTGGTTCATAATTAAATGGATAATTGGGTGAATGTATTGATCCCATATTTGTTCTGAATATTCCACCACATTCTAAAATAAGGGAAGTTAAATTAAAGGCTTAGGTTTAGATGATAGAGGTTAGAAAAAATTATTAAGCATTTCGTTTGAAAATGCTACAATATTAAACTGGCATAGCAGAATTTTCATCAGGGTTTAAGAGAGAAGAGGATTCCTTCGTGCATGAAGGTGATCATTAAAATTTTGTCCATCAATGGTTCATAAAATACATAATGTCGTTTTATGCGGCAGGAGGAAAATTGAAGAAAAGTATGTGTTCTACCTTCCGCCATTAGATGCTCCTAAATTTTGGATATAGCTTCAAACTAAATAAAATGATTTTTTGAGCCTCTGTCTACAAAATGAGCAGAACTTACATATTTATCACTTCATCACGAAAGCTTTGTTGTGAATTCCCGCCTTTGTCGGCATTCTCTTGTTCACTAGAACCGAACTTCATAAATATCAAGTTCTAGATTCTTGGACACACATTCTTTAAAATATTTAATTATTTTCCCTTCCTTAATCTCTTGTTATCGCCACTTGTAATTTCATAACTTTTCCTTTCCTTTAAATAAATTTCAATCTTTTTAGGGTTTCGTAAAATAATTTTACAAAATCCTACAAAAATTACGTCCTATCTATCCGTCCGTCCGTCTATCCGTCACCGTCCACGTATCACAGAAATTCTTCTCGCAAACTAATTTACATAAGCTAGAAACAATACAATTTAGCTGTGAAGTTGTGCCCTCTTGAAAATTTCAACATAAAAAAAATTGTATAGGGTGTTTAAGGGGGGGGGGGTCTCCCCATACAGGGGAGAGAGCAAATAGTGAAAAATGCGAAAATGTATTTCAGTTCATGGATGTTTGCCAGATGTGCTTAAGATGGACTCATTTTCTAAAGCAGGCTTAGCGGTGTTTTGAGAGTTTTAGAGTGAAGTGAACATTTGTATACACGAACAAATGAAAGATAAAACAAGTTGGGTAGACAGACCTATGCTCATGTCAGAAGGGTTTTGTACTCTACTTACAAAATGCAGTAACCAGCAACGAATAAAATCAAGAAACACGTCATGTTCGAGGATCATACTATTATTAACAAAGTTGAAAGAATTTTGACTTCTGAGGTATTTGTTATAGTTATACCCATAAATATCTCCCTTGATAATTTTTTCAGATTTTTTAGATCCATTCGCGAGGGAGAAAACTCATTTTTCATGTATTTCCCCCCCTGTGCCCCAACTGAAGCAAAAACTGTCAGTTTAAGAACTGTTTTGAAAAGCTCTCATAGAGAACTTTCATTTGATACTCATATCGGCTACCTTTCATGAAATTTTTTTTCAGGGGCCATTCCTCTGTACTGTAATCATTGATTCATGGCCTATTTTTTCGAATCCTAGAATGGTTACAATGCCCTTTTGCTAGGAGCTCTCTCCTGCCTCTTCGACTTTTTCGATTGTATGTACTCATCTTCATGATACCTATCATTCCTGAAATTTTCATGCGAATCCTAGCAAAGCTGTAGTTTCTAAATCTGTAAAAAGCGCATATGGCTCCAAAGCCATATGTTTCCATAGTAATACAGGGCATGTTGTTCCATAGTAATACAGGAAAATTCAAATCGCTATAACTTCGTCAAATACAATTCGATCTTTATGAAACTTTCAGAATAGATCAATCTTATAAATATACATCTGTTTGCTAAATTTTATTGAATTTAAAGGTACCGTTTAGATTTTATTCAAGAAAACATAAAATCGATAAATCATGCTATTACTAACAAAGTTGAGTGAATTTCGGCTTCTCATGTATTTGTTGTTGTTGTACCCATTAAGGCCTACATTCATGATTTTTTTTCAGATGTTTCGGATGGAAGGTGTCCAATCACGAGGGGGGTACATGAAAAGTTCGTACATTTCCCCTTCCCCTCGGTACTCATAAGGCAATTTTAAGACCTGTTTTGAAAAGATCTCATTGAGACCTTTCCAATGACACCCTACTCGACTTCCAATGGTGAAAATTTTTTTTGGAGTGGTCGCCTCCCTATATGGGGAGATCCCCCCTTAAACCCCTTTGAAAAATTTCATCATTTCTGACCTTTCCACAAAGCCTCTATAGTTTCGGAGAAAAAGTGCTGTGACATACAAACGGACGGACGGACACAGGTCGTGATTGCAATAGTGTTTTGTATTTTAGTACAAAACCCTAACAAAAAGTGAAACAGACTGAATAGAAAAGAAAAGCAAAATTAAAGATTTTCCAGACGTACACTATCCGGCGTGCAACTGAGTTTTCGCAGTTGTGTGGACCCAACTAAATAGGAAAGCGCCGTATCCTCTGGTCAATTGCATATCCTATATGGCATCTAGAATTGTGCACTGCTTGTTGAAGCTCATCGCAGTATGAAATGCTTATGGAAACAGTTCTCAGCATTCGTGGCAAGGCTTGCGAGAACTTTGAGCATCATACGATTTCTGTGTTGAGATCAGTGAAGCCGTGGAGTGGTTGTTTGGATCTCGGGGAGAGGGATGGTTGAAAGTTCTCAACATCTAGTAATGAATCAATACACCATTTCATTCATGATGCGTTCTGCTGTGAAATATGCCTACCATCGAGCATTACTTCTCAGAGGAGACTACACCGGTTTATGAAAGTAGTTTTCAGGTTAGCATGAATCCAAAGACACTAAATTTAGGTTTTCAATCTTGGTTGTTACAAGTGGAAGATTTGGTAACTTGATGAAGTAGAGGCAACATAAGAATGTCTAAAAAACTAAAAGTCAGTGTCGTGGCGGGATTGGTATGCTCGGTTAGTGGAAAATTATGTTTTCTTTACAAATTACATGTCGCTCATCAATTGACTTTGATATGATCTTTAACTGATTATAATCTATAAAAATAAAATTTCATCTCTAAGACCATAATCAAGTCGATCACGTTACACTTTAGGAGCTCTACATTATAATGCATATGAACATTTATCTAAATACAATACCTGTTGGCAATGCATGCGCTTTCAAATCAGTTAGAATCGCATCCTCGGTAATTTCCAACATAACTAAATAGCACATTTACTTCCGCTGGTTTATGCTTAAAAATACACATACGGCGAATAAAATTACAAATATTCAAATAAATAAACTCTAGAAAAACAAACTATTAACAAATGCTATCTTCTACTTTAGAACGTATTTCATTGTCATTCAAGAGCGATTTTAAATTATTTAAGAACTGCATCGAATCTATAACGAATAAATGCGTGGGTAATATAAATAAAATAATAATATTCCAAGCAAAAGAAAAGCACCTAATTTATAGTAAATTCGAGTAAAAAGGAACACATAGAAACTGTATTGAGTTTCTATAAATATTTGTTCTGTATATAGTTAACATAATAAATAATATTTAAATAAAATATAAAATAGAATAATCGCAAATAATGATACCGAAAAACAATCGTATAAATAAAATAAATAGCACTAAAATAAATAAAAAACATTTACAAAAAAAACCGACTCCGAAATGCCTTAAAAAGGATGAAATAAATTTTATGGAAGCGGTGCCATATCATGTTTTTCCCGATACTTTTGTGATGGTGCAAGTTTTGGAAGTATTTATGTTGAAATGGGGAAATTGATTTGGCACCGCTTCTTTAAAATTTATTTCATCCTTTTAATAACATTTCGAAGTCGATTTTCTTTTTTTTGTAGAAGTTTTTTATTTCACCCTTTTTAGTGGCAAATTGTTTCATTTCAAACCTTTCGAAACTCAGTTTCTTGAATAAACTGTATTATGTACTTGAATATTAAAATATAAGTTTTTACTACAATGCATAAACCACTATGGCTAAAATCTGCAGCGTTCATAGGAATCGAATTTAATACATGATCTCATCAACCCTTACCTTGGCTTTAAATTTCATAAAAATCGAATATGAATTATAGCTTTGAGAAAATTTTGAATTTCGAACTTGGCCTAGCCGCCACTTTTATATTCTGACCTGACCCTGAAGTGCTTTTTTATCGTTCAACTTTTTTCGACCTTTGAGCGATCGCAATTTTGTTTCAAATTGTTTGACTTTGGATTTTTTATTGTGAGCTTTATCGCACAATTCCAGTTTTGGTACAAACCGGAGCTATACTTTGGTCAGAACAGAAATGTTTTTGAAAATTTGGTGAAAATCGAAGCAAAGTTGCGACTCCAGGACAAATTTTCTTATATCCTATATAGACTTACACATTCAACCAACCACACACACCTACACACCCACACACACACCCACCCACCCCCCCACACACACACATAGATATATATATATATATATATATATATATATATATATATATATATATATATATATATATATATATATATATATATATAGTAAGTCTGTGTGGTCTAGTGGTTAGAGCATGAATGCATAAGCCGAAGGTCCCAGGTTCAAATCTCGTTGGGAGCAACGTGATTTAGTTCAGGGGATTTTTCGGACAGACTACGAGTGTTCACTCAGTGGTGATATGCACCAATTTAATCAGATCATATCATAGCTGAGCAGGCACGCGGGAGCATGGTACTGATCAAACCAACTTCCGAAAAAATCAATACGGTCATGAAAATGAGATACTCTAACTATCTCTGAGCGAAGGCCCGAGAGGGGCTGTAGTGCAACAAAGAAGAAGAATATATATATATATATATATATATATATATATATATATATATATATATATATATATATATAATATATATATATATATATATATATATATATATATATATATATATATATATATATATATATATATATATATATGTATAGATATATGTATTAATATATGTAAACATAAAGTTCACTCCGCAATCAATCTCAAGAAATTTACTTAAAAAGATCCTTCTTAACCGTATCACTCGTTCACGTTTATTCGATACCCATCGCCTTCGTTTTTAGTTAACTATGGCACCTAATTTTCATGAAAGTCTCAAGGAAATTATACCCTATAGTTCAATGGAAACTCAGCTATGCATTTTCATCTTCATCTGTAAAGTTATGATAAGTTATAGAAGGAAAGGTATCTTTTTTTAGGTTGCGATTCTCGCCGGTCTTTAGTATGGATACTCGTATCACTAATTTCAGATTTCTGGGCATATGTTATAATGTATAATATTAACTGGAAAGTAACGAATCAACTCTATAATTTGCAATCATTCAATCCTTAGTATTTCGGAAGAGAAACCCATCTTGAAATGTTTATGCCACATTTAGAATTAATTTATTGGTTATTTCCGGTAGAAATGATTGACTTAAATGTACCGTTTATGCAAGAAATTATGGATACTAATTATTTTTATCATCCTTCACCAAAGGACTCGGTACCTCCATCAAATCCTTGAAAAGTGTCAAGTAATTGGCTTTTTTCATACGAAATATCATTTAAATTCAATTTCTCGACATCAGTGTATCATATTGAACTTTAAATATCTACAGAGTCCTTGGAAAAATTACAATTCTGTTCCGATGCATTTTAGATCAATATGCGCGTCGATAAGTTATGCAGAAATATCGGAATGAAAGTCGGAATTTTTTTAAGTTTTAACGGTAAAAGTCCTTTACCGTTACTTGAATTTCTTATCCTTCAAATGGGACCTAACAGAAAGAAAGACGTATCATTTGTCAGAAGTTATGCGTGAACATACATAAAAAAAAACAAAAAAAAATATACGTGATGATTGATAACCTTCTTTCCTTTGGAAGTCGGTTAAAAAGAAGATCGTCAATCAAACTAAATTAAATTCAATATAATTACTATTTGCATCAATATACATCGGCGTAAAGTTAAAACATAAATAGAAATGATAAAAAAAAAATTCAACTCACACATGTACAAGAAACAATTTGTTTAAAAACGAGAAAAACTCTCAACTGTTAAGAGTGGCAAATACGTAACTATATACCAAATAGAATAATATATCAAAATTGAAACAAATAATAGAGCAAAAAAATTTCTGCATGGAGTAATAAATAGTAAAAAACTTTTAGAAAAAAAAAGAAAACCGACTTCGAAATGCCCTAAAAATGATGAAATAATTTTTATGGAAGCGGTGCCAAATCAATTTCCCCATTTAAACATAGATACTTCCAACATCTGCACCATCCTGAAAAAAATCGAGGAAAAAATAATATGGCACCGCTTCCATAAAAATTATTTCATCCTTTTTAGGGCATTTCGAAATCGGTTTTTTTTCTACTAAAAGTTTTTTATTTCACCCTTTTTAGTGGCAAATTTTTTCATTTCAAACATTTTAAAACTTAGTTTCTTGAATACATTGTATCATGCACTCGTATATTAAAATATAATTTTTTACTGCAATGCAAAAACCACTACGGCTAAAATCTGCCGCGTTTATATGAATCGAAATTAATTCTGGTACATTTAGTATAATACATGATCTCATCAACGTCTACCTTGATTTTAAATTTCATAAAAATCCAATATGGATTATAGTTTTGAGAAATTTTCGAATTTCGAACTTTGCCCAGCCGCCATTTTTATATTCTGATCTGACTCTGAAGTGCTTTTTCTTCGTTGAACTTTTTTCGACCTTTGCGCGGCCGACATTTTGTTTCAAACTGTTCCACTTTCGATTTTTTATTATGAGCTTTATCACATAATTGAATAGTCTTTAGTATGGAAATTACAAATTTTAGTTTTCTGGGCATATGTTATAATGTATAATATTAACTGGAAAGTAACGAATCAACTCTATAATTTGCAATCACTCAGGCCTAATTATTTCTTCGGGGTATTTTATAAATCCTATGTGTAACGTTTACACCTAAGAATTTAAGCAAGATCCTTTACTAAGCTCATCGGTAAGCAAAGGATGAATTCGGAAGAGAAAAGCATCTGGAAATGTTCCCTCTAACTATTGTTGAATTGTATTTATGCCACATTTAGAAGTAATTTATTGGTTATTTCCGGTAGAAATGATTGACTAAAATGTACCGTTTATGCAGAAAATTAAGGATATTGATCATTTTTACCATCCATCACCAAAGGACTCGGTATCTCCATCAAATCCTTGAAGAGTGCCCACTAATTGGCACTTTTCGCGCGAAAGATTATTTAAGTTCAATTTCTCGACATCAATGTATCATATTGAACAGTTAATATCTACAGATTCCTTGGAAGGATTACAATTCTGTTCCGAAACATTTTAGATCAATATGTTGTCCTTCATTTGAAACCTCTACATTCAAAATCCTTACACGCCTCAGTTATGCTGAAAAATCTGGGTGAAAGTCGGAAATTTTTTAGTTTTAACGGTATAAGTCCTTTACCGTTACTTGAATTTCTTATCCTTTAAACGGGACCTAACTGGAAGAAAGAGGTATCATTTGCCAAAAAAGGAGCCTTCTGTCTATCTCCGTTCAAAAGTTATGCGTGAACATACAAAAAAAAAGCAAAAAAAAATATACGCGATGAATTGATAACCTTCTTTCTTTTGGAAGTCGGTTAATAAAACAGAAAACTGAAAGGAATAAAATACGTTCGCTATGAAGTACATGTTCTAATGCAAGGAAGCCCAAGATTTTAGATAGATTATTTAAAATGTTGCTTATTTTATACGATTAACTTAATGTTGTTTCCTAAGCCAATGAAAACCCAAATTCAAATAGTAAATTAACTGCATGGTATTGATATAAAATATATACAGCTAGACAAAAAAATCTCCGTACGACGCTACGTTTTCTTGATTTTTATGAACATCTCTCATGTAATTCAATATTTTTTTACTTAAATGATTGCAATGTTTTCTACAGCTCTTTTGTAACAAAGTTCAGGGATAAATGCAGGAATTTATCCATTTCTTAATATATAGTAATTCATTTTAGTGAATTTTACAAAATTTTATATCAAAAAAGTCTCCGTACGAAATTCTTTGAACAATGCTTTGCATTGTTTCCATAGTTATGTAGACAATGCTTTGCACAAACAAGAGTTCACAATTTTTCCTGGAGTACAGCTAGTATATGTAGTTTCAACCGCGTGCAGATTTGTATCAACTTCAGAAAATCTAATATTCCGCCATGAGTAAAGAAATTTATATAGATACGAGAAAATCGTTCATAAGGCTTTATTACGCAGGCAAGTCGATGGGTAAAATTTCGAAAGTAATTGGTAGAACTAAGTCAAGTGTCCAATATGTTATTAAGCAATATGGAGAAACCGGTTCGTTAAAAAGTAAGCCCCGTTCGGGACGGCCAAAAAGTTTAAGCGATATAGCGCGGCGGTCAAAAGTAAGAAAAACAAGTTGGGTAAACAGACCTACGCTCATGTCAGAAGGGTTTTGTACCCAACTTCTCAGAAATGCAGTCACCAGCAATGAATAATGTCAAGAAGTATGTCAAAGAGATGTGCACGTTCAAAGGAAAATCCATTTTTTTCTACTTTCAACGGTCGCCATTTTGTTTCAAACCGACAAAAATCACTCAAATTATGAATTCTCACAAATATTAATGTTATTGACCTTATTGGAAATTTTCAAGAAGATCAAGTCAAACCTGCAGGGACTGATTCGATGGAAAGTCCATAAAATACCAAAATCATGTGTTATTGTTGTTGTAAGTGGAGAAATTTCAAACGGCTATAACTTCCGTGCATATCATTCGTTCTTCATCAAACTTACAAACTTCAAGAAACCTTTGAAGGACTACGTAAATGTCAAATTTCTTTCAGTTAAAGGGTACCGATGCGGTTTTATTGGGGAAAATGTGAAATTCGAATATCATACTATTATTAACAAAAATGAGCAAATTTCGACTTCTAAGGTATTTGTTGTTGTTATACTCATAAACACCTACCATCATAATTTTTTTCAGATTTTTCGGATCACAGGTGTCCAATCGCGAGGGATGGACACAAATTTTCCGTGTATTTTTTTTTTCGAGGGCCACTCCCCCATATGGGGCGACCCATATTGTAGTTGAACTTCGAAAAGAGCACCACTTTACACCTGCATACAAAATTTGATGTTTCTAGCTTAAGTAGTTTACGAGAAAAAGTGCTGTGACACACGGACGGACGGACGGACAGACGGACAGACAGACAGACAGGTCGCGAAACTAGTAGGGTTTTGTAAAATTATTTTACAAAGCCCTAATAAAAGATAATCCTAGAACCAGCGCATGTAAAATAGCAAACGAGGTCAGAAAAGACTTTAATTTAACGGTAAGTGATGAAACCATTAGAAACGTTCTACGGGAAAGTAATTTCTATGGTCAAAATCCAAGGCGAAAGCATTGGTCTCAAAACTTAATCGCAAGAAAAGATTAGACTTTACGAAAATGCATCAAAATAAGGACGCTAATTTCTGAAATCGAGTTGTATTTTTCGACGAGTGTAAATTCAACATATTTGGATCAGATGGCAAGGGAAAAGTTTGGCGCAAAGCAAATGAGGAATTCAATTGCAAAAATCTAATTCCAACAGTCAAGCATGGCGGTGGCTTCAGGAGTTGGAAAATTGCACTTTATTGAGAGCACAATGGACCGGTGGGATTAGCTAAACATTCTCAGAACGAGTTTGCGCGAAAGCATATCAGATTTAGGCATGGAAAGTAATTTCATTTTCCAACAAGACAACGATCCTAAGCATACACCAATGACTGTTAAGGAATGGCTACTATATAATGTACCCAAGCAACTACACAGGGCACCAGAACATTTATGGGATGAATTGGAGCGTAGAGTACGCAAACACGCAATAAAAACCAGGCAACAGCTTAAGGCTAAACTCATAAAAGACAAAAAAAAAAAAATAGAAAAAAAATTCGGAGTCCTCAAGCATAATTTGTAAAGTAAATATAAATTGCTGAAAAGAATAACCCACTCGGTCTTCTCGTTTCGAGAATTTTTAACGGGTATAGGACACGCCACGTTGGCTGGACACTCCTATCCTGAGCTAGCCATCGGGCTGTAGCTCCTTCTTTTCTCAGACGTTACAGGGGCTCTTGCTGGATAGAGTGGCCTTCTACACGGGTTTCCTATTTATGTTAAAGTCTTATATGATTCGATCATATACCTTATACTTAAATATAAATCTGAAACATTTTATTTTTTAATTAAAGGAAAAATTCATATAAATTGCTTTTGTATAAATTTTTATTTAAATGAAAAATAAATAGCCACGTCCACAATAGATTCTGATCTGGATGGGGTGTGCGAGGGAGTACCGCTTCCACATGGATGCTCCACTCTTAGTGGGGTGCAAGTGCTCAGAGTAAAGACAAAATCGTTTTGCGTCCTGCGCGCGTCAATTGATGTCCCTGCGTATGAGAAATTTTAGAAATGGGAAGACCGAATTTTCACGATCTATATTTTTTTGGGCCACTGTGTTATTCTGAAACAGTTTTCTTATTTTTGAATTATTGTTAAATAATAAAATATTCTCCATATAACTGTTTCTTATATACACTTGAATAATTTAAATTATAATTCGAATTATACATTTATGATTAGTTTTCTTTCATCATCAAAGCGCACGCCGGACAAACGTTGCTTACGGTCAGACGTGGGACCGACGACACTGTGGGTGATTTGCCGGCAGGCAAGGAATGATGGCACATCAGTGTGAACGCTATCGTGTGCCCATCAGTTTCATCAAACTTATCTGGCTCAACACTTGCAGAACAACTGTTGTTTTCCACTTTGCCGACAACTAGGAACTCCTAATATGCCACCAAAGGGACTTGACCAAACACCAGCCACACAAGGGGTGGTGCCCAAGCATAATGATCACAGAGACCGAGGTTCGCCAGTACTAGCTACCTTGACGACATAGAAGGAGCTGGAGCAGTACTTGTAATGAATCTTCTGACGCCGCTGGCGACTCACTAACACACCTTGCCACCGAGTGGCTTGGCATCTCACGTCGGTTATGACGGTTGCACATCCCACGTCAATTTAGTCGTGGGCTGTCAGCTGGATTCTTTGTCTTGCATGGAGGCCGGCGTGATCGACGTGTTCGGGCGCGTAACTTGGGAAATTTAGGTTATTAGGAGGTAAAACAGATTGCGGAAAGCGTTTCCTACGACGGCTTTGGATGCGAATATTAGGCAGAACAAAAGAAATTGCACTTCGCGAGCTTCAACCTTTTTTAATACCGAAATCGGCAAAGTCGCCATCGTCGCAAGCTGCGCGGTGATTGAGGAGGCAGCCACCCCAAGAGGATATCCCGATGGAGGCAGCGACAACACCTAGGAGATAACAATTGGCCGTATATCAAGTGAACCCCAAGTGCTTCGTTCGAAATGTGTGGAACAATGCTAATGGATCACTGTAATGAACCACGCTTTAGGAAATTGAAGTGACAGTGTTATAGTGTTCGGAGTACAACTGTAACTCGGAACCGCGTTTTGACAATTGAATAGAGAAGAAGTAGTAAAATTGAGTGAAAATGTAAGGTGTCTTCCGAGGGAATGTCATCGTCCTGGATTCATGGGGATTTGTACCGCGCAGCCCGAAAATTTTCCTGTTTTTAGCATTGACTTTAATGAACGGTAAATAAACTGCAATTGACATCGCACTACCGCTCTCAAATTAAATGGCGACTCCAGGAGTTACACATATATGATTGGATTTGAGTACGTGGCTTAACAGAAGAGATTATGTTATTGGCTTTTGTTGTGGATCAGAAAATGCATTTGATGCGATTGATCATGATCCAATACTTCGTAAACTAAAATCATATGGTGTCCAAGGAAAACCGAATCAACCACTTAGAAATTATTTGAAAGAAAGATTGCAGAGAACAGCAGTCAATAATGTTTTGGGTAATCCGTCACCCAAGAAATTAGATGTTCCACAAGGCTTCGTACTTTGATCACCATTTTTCTGCTATGTATAAACAATCCACGTATATGTAAACTAAACGATCTATCTATCATTATGTGGGACGCAAAAAAAATGAACTACGTACAGTGAAGGTAATCGACAAAAGTGGCGAAAAAGTAATGTACACTGTAGATATAGCTAGAAAAGACATTAAAGTCAGTGTTTCCGATATTTATTTGACGGACCAACAAGCGAAAACAATTCAAAACCAAAGGGATAATCCAAGTACACTATCGTCGTCAGATAAAAATGCAGTTGATTCACTAACAGAAAAATCATCGCCTGGTGCATCACGATCGACTAGAAAACGACCGGTAACGTCACCAACTACACCAGAAGCAGGATTTTCTGGCGGTCACACAAAGAGAGGTGGCAGAAAGCCGGAAAAGATCTTAAGCAAAAACAAACAAGCAAGGAAAAAGAATGAAAATACAATTAGAGTATAGACACGATATAAAACAAGCAATATAATGAAAAGCAAAAGCTTGACAAGGAGCACAAGTTTAGATTTGTTTGTGTGAAAGGTTTTGAAAACATTTAAAACAAAAGAATTTAACGACCGGTAATCTGGTGACGTCTGTATCTGGAAGCAAGATAGAATTCGTAAAAGTTTAATTAACTATGCTCTGGGCATATATCCTACAACTCTCAAACATGATTTGTTACTTTGTGCATCCATTGATTCTATTTACGAGCACATAATCGCGTTCACGTTCTTAAAGGAATATGAAATAACAATATACAAAAAAAAATGCAAAATAAATAGCTAAGGAAAGTAAAACAAAGCAATGGAAGTATGTATAAATTTCTAAAGAAAGAAACAAGAAAAGAAACAAAAAAAGGTTGATTTGTGTAGAAAACAAAATTGAAAAACTGCACAATATTCAATACTACGACATAAATTTTAAAAACTACAATCATAATCCTTTGACAGCAGCATAATGATTGAATTATCCATTTAACAAAGTAATTTTACTTGTGTTATTATATTAGCTTGCATGTACATAAATGTTTCCCTTTGTGAATTATATGTGCGTGATTGATCACAATGTAGTACGTTGTTCGGGGGGGTCAAGGAGAAAATTGACAGGTTCCATTGGAAAGAAATGTTAATTGAGTTTTAATTTAAATTTGTTCACACTCTCGCCAATAAAAACTACGCATAATGAGAATAATATTAACACGATTACTATACTTTAAATTTTTATTATACAATTAATTAATTACATTAGTGCATGAATGAATGAGAAAGAGAAGTGGAAAAAGTATTAAACCAATCCAAAGTATATTTGCATACATAAGCATTAATAATAAAAAGGAAGAGGACTAAATTAGTTTCAAGACTATACAAATTCGAAGAAACAATTTTCATTTGATCGATATTGATATGAAATTATACTTAGAAGCCAATGTTCTTGTAAGTGAATGATAAGCAAATTAATTAGTCTTTTGCATTGTATTCGTTCCTTTTGTATTTCACATTATTATTATTTGTTATGAGAAAGAAAAACTGTGACTCCTGTTTTTTTTACTAGAATTATCGCACTCTTGAATATTTATGTTAAATTTTCATCCGATAGGTAACTAAGGAAATAAGAAACAAAAGTTAGTAGTTGGGTTAGAACAGATTCGACTATATAATATTCAAATACATAATATGAATTGCTAACGAGAAAAATAGTCTTTCCTTTCCAGTAGCTCTGCTTTTCAGCGGGAAATGAGATGTAGGGTAAGTATGCCGTCGCGAGGATAGGGTTTGTGAAAATCCGCTGAAGTCGGTTTCGCGTCGCGCGCGGTACGCGGTACCTTTGTTGTTTTGCCGTTTTATTAGAGTAGCTTTCGTCGGGATGAGTTAACGTAGTATACTTTTCGGTACCGCGTCGGAAATTCGGGAACGCGAAATAAAAATTAGATTTTGTTCTTTTGACTGGTTATAGGAAGAAATACGGAGTAACGTAGAATAGGTTTCCTCTCCGTATGGTTTTGTTTTGTAACGCGTTTGAAAACGGGCGTGTATAGGTGGCTGAAATATGTAAATGAGCGTAACCCATTCGGAGACCCGCGACCGAAATCCTCTCCGATCTAGCTGGCCGACAAGCAGCCACCGCGTGAATGGGTTACGGTGCACGGATTGGTTGACCGGTTGGTACCATCCGTTGGCACTACTCAGACTTAACGTCTAGAACCGATGAGAGGTCGGTTCCGCGATCGTAAGAAATTTAAAAATCATTACATAGTGTCTGCGGGAGGGCAGCGGACTAGTGTGTCCGCAGATGCGACAGTCCTGCAGGACATGATGGCACTGTTTCAGGGCTTGACCACCTAGGTAGCAGGTCTGAAGAGTAAGAACGAGAGCCCTCCCCAAGCACGTCTCTGAACGCTTCCGCTGTGGGACTTGGACACAAACCCTTGGGATTTTCCTGTAGGTCAGAAACACGAGCCTGAGCGGAACGTGTTCAAGTCCTCTATGAGACCCCATGGTCCCGGTGTACCAGCCACGATTTAGCCCGGTTCAACTATCGATATTAGGTCCGGTGGCTCCTCCGGAGCAACGTGAATCTCAACACCTCCTATGTAGATTGAAGCCGACTCAAATTCCCGGCATCATACAAGGCTGGAATCGCCACTTTATTGGAGGACCACAGTCCGTCACAATCGAGGTCTTTATTGCTCGGGTGGAATCATTGATTCATCAGATGTTGGCGGGAGACCACACGGCGCTGACCAGCTAACTGCCGATGTTGTTGCGAGGGGGCACCGCTTCCAATTGGATGCCCCACTCTTAGTGAGGGTCGTAAGCGCTCAGAGTAAGGACGAAACCATCTCGTGTTTTCTATAGTTCATTCCTTCGGTAGGTTGCCTCGGCCTCGAAACCATCGAAACTATATAATGTGTTCGAAAAATTCATAAATGTGAAATTTTTTTGTAGGTGCCCTTTGTGCTGGGGAAGGAGAACCTGCCCCACGACACCGCAATGCTAGCCTGCACGTGTATTCCCGCATCCTCAGACAAGGCCAATTCCGGTGAGCATTAATATCTTCACGCGCTGAGGCAGCATACCATTGCTGCAGTCCTTTACGGACGTATGGAGCATTCGGAAATCACTACAAAGTGTGATGAGCTTCAATTACGTTAACCCTGAATGGCAGCGGATGATTGGGCGGACAAGGGGTTGAAGAACCAGTCAGGTGTTAGCGGAGTTCGATTATTGGATTACTGACTTGACCGCCAAAAGATTGAAAAGTAAGAAGGCTAGGGTCGATTGCGAAAGAAATCTATCGAATTGAATGAAAAGGAATCTGTGAGTGGATTTAATGGTAAATAGTAAAAAATTTGACTGCGAGCGAGTGTTTTTTTTTTGTGGACGCGAAAGCTTAAAGAGTTTATTATTTACTAGTGATTTAAAAGATAACATAGTGAGTATGAGACGTCAAAAATCAGAATTGATATCGTGTGGAATATAAAGTCTAGGTCAGATGAAACAAGTTCGTGAAAGAATCCAACCCAATGTGACTTACGTTCAACATTATGGATAACATGATCGTTGTGCCAAAGCAAACTCATATAAATAATAAAAATGTTTAAGTGGATTATGATAGTACAGTTAAGTCGAAATCTAATGAATATAGGAAAATAACATTGAGTGCAATGGTATATATAGTGCGACAGTGAAAAACAATCAGAGAAACGAAAAGAATTCAGAAGTCTTTGAAAAAGAAAGGTACCAGAACTTGAATTGATTTATTAAATAGAGCAGAAATGAATGTTAGCTGACGGAGAGAAAAGATGCGGGTATCTGTTACCCAAAACAAGCCGGCAGTTGTTAGCTTTGGTGATAAAAGTGGCCGTTCCATTTATTTTTCCAATTTTAAAATTAACCTCCAGTGGCCCCACCCTTTTTTGTACCTCGCCGACCACAATAAAAAGGAGTAAGCAAATATTTGGTTTTATTTCTATATTTTTTTCTTTTGCGTTATCACACTAGTTTGTTTTTTTGGAAATAATACATGAAAAATTATATTGAGATTTCGTCAGCGAAGTCACTCATTAGATGCTAACTCTGACTTCGATGGATTAGCATGATCTCAATTAGATCTTATGTAATGCTCATAACTTTTAATTTTTATTTAAGTCAATTGCATTTACGAGTTATATCGAATGAATTTTTATGTGAGACTCATCTAGCGCTTATTATGCAGAAGGTTATTAGCTAGGCTTACTAAGCCATCATAGCTGATACACGAAGTTAGATTGCCTTTTCTTTTATTAAAAATCATATTTGATTTTTTGCATGATAATTTTTTTGAAGGGTGGCTTTGAATTTTTTTTCTTCTTTATTTTTACTAAAAATTTATGGTGCTTATTGTAATTAACTGTTTATTAAATAAAATTAAATTATTTTTTCATTTCTCAAAATGGCTCCCTGTATCCTCCTCTTCCCAATTATGGGCTACTTTTCATTTTTCTATGTAAGGTAGCCATGATGGGCAGATGATTTTCCGGAAAACCCACAACACGGCTGAACGCTAGCCAGCCTCAGTATGCGACCCCGGGTTAAAGAATCCTCTGCTAAATTCAAATGCCTGCAACTGCGGTGACTTCCGTGATCGCAACAACTTATATAATATTTTACAATAGTACATAGTGAAAATCAACATTACTTAAACAACTTACTTGCAGGTACTTGTCGGTATACGGCCCGAAATCCTCGCCCATTACTTGAAGCATCCGAGAAAAATTGTACGAAGAGATCATTTGTGTTACTGCGAACGGACGTAGTATTCGATAACTCGCCACAGTAAATTGCAATTTTGTGTTCGGCGTTTCTGCCATTTGCGACCTTTAAATATTATTGATTTATACTATCACTTAATGGATATCAAATTCTAACAAACTCACCAAAACACCATCGTACCCACAAACATCAATTGATTCAACATGTAGATCAGTGATGTTCAGTTCGATTAAATTTCCATATTGCCCGCGGATAATCCATTCGCAATATGAATTATGAGGATAATTGTCTGGGTAGCCAGGTGACGTGAACTCTCCTGAGGGTCTGTCCAAAATACCACCACAGCCTTCAATTTTGTATTCCAATCGGAATCCAGAGCCATGTCCACTCTCATCTGATTTAAAAACGATCTGTATTGCTTCTGCTGAGCTCTTAAAAACATCTTTGGTAATGTTGCATAATTTTTTCACTACATTGAATCGATTGCCATTTTTCTCAAGAATTTGCACGTAATCGTACGGACAATAGTCTCCACTTTCACCAGACGGTGACTGGCTCTCCAGTTCCATATGTGAGAAGTGAACAATTATATCACTGCCCTTACGCCCCTTGATAGTCCACTTGCACTGCAAACCATCAGGATATGATTCAGGAAAATTTGGTGATTCGATGACGCCTTGTAGCTCATTGAGTTCATTGTTGCAATTAGTGGAAAAGGACAGTTGGAATCCTTTGTTGGAATTCGAGTTATCTGTAACAAAGCGGATCAACGCTTCATTTTGCGTGGTTTTTACATGAATGATGTCATTGTAGGAGTTACAATAGCGTCCAATCATGTGGTTCAATGCACCAAAGCCATCGTAGATTTCCAGGTAATCATAAAAGCAAGTTGACGACATTTCCATGATCAATTCAGGAATAATGATGTCAATAGTTGATCCTTTGCTGGCCGTAATTCTCCAATCGCATTGAGCATTATCATCATATGATCCAGGGTAGTTGGGCGAAGTAATCGATCCTCGATACGATTTGATTGTGCCGCCACAACCCGTCAGTGTTCCATCCCATTCTATTTCGAAGCCTGCTGCAGAGCCAGAATAATCCGAGACGAATTTGACATAGAGTTGGTTAGAAAACGACGGAATTCTTTTGGGTATCTCCACTCCACAGAATTTCCCAATCAACGGTGATGTTTCAGAGTTGCCATTCCTTTTAAAAATAATAACACATTAGTTTCATGAGTTTGAAAGATTTTTATTGACGAACAAATTAATTAATTAGTGAAAAATATAAACTGAATACGGGGAAAGTTTCAATGGTTACTCTTAGAGAAAATTGTGAGGGTGGTTTACATTCGTTGATTTAAGCATCTTTAATTGTTGAGAGTAATGAGCAAACTTAGAAGTTTTTTTATTAAATTTTGACTAGAAATTTAATCATAAGAATTTTAATGATCTGAACCCTTAATTGTGATTGTAGATTAAATGCAAGAAGCTTTTTGCTACATGGTCCATGATTAACTATGATTCCATCACAAAGACCAGGTTATGTTGATAAGATTCAATCAGCTACTTTTTTGCAGTAAATTTGCTATGATACATATCAGCAATAATTCCTCGTGTTTTACGATTGAAAGAAGTGACGTTTGTAGTAATCGAGCAGTCATACAAGCAAACTGCTCGCAAACCCCCTATCTCCTATCCAAAATTGTAATGGTAGATTTAAAAAAATATGTATTTATTTCCCTTGTAATTAAAATTTGTAGAATAATATATCTTCTTGTTATTATATTAGATGTAACTTTATATCAATTTTCCTCTATATTAAAATTTAAATGTTTTCCTTCAATTATCTTTTTCATGAAATTTAATTTTTATTACTATTTAAAATTTTAATTTCTTAACTGCATTTAAATTTCTTCACTTCATCTAAATTTTCTTCACTTCATTTAAATTTCTTTACTTCATTTCAAATTTCTTTAGTTCATTTAAAATTTCTCTACTTCAGTTAAATTTTGGTTTAAAAAAAATTTAAATCTGCCCATTATAATTGAGGATGTGAAAACATCGATTTACAAGCTTTGGTTACGGACCGGGGAGTCTGCTCGAAAACGCCAACCAGCGCGGACGCCGCGAGTAAAGAGATTCTTCAGTTTGAAACTTGAGTTGCATCTGCGTTTTTTTTTTATCGAGTAGATTTGAGCCCATCGAAATAAAAAGAATGCGCGAGAACCTTACGTGTTATTAGCATCAAACGAGTGTAAATTTGGTGTATCGATTGTATTACATTGCCCGCCAGCAATGTACGCTTGTGTTGTGTGTTAAAGCTGAGTTTGTTTGAGCGGCTTAGTTCAGTTTTCTCGCATAAATCATGCGCAAGAGCTTCAGTAACGCTAAGTGATTGCTAATACCTAATGATTCAAGCATCGTTTAAAGTTAAAAGGAAGTTAGAATATCTGAAATACTTTCCGAGTGTTCGATCCAAAGTCATTGTAGTTGGAGTTTCGGTATTCATTCAGATAACCGGTAGGGATGTTGTTAGAGTGAGCTGCAATTTCCGCAACCCAGTGCTGGATAACGGTTGCAGGGTAAAGTGGTTGATGAAAATTGCCGGGAATAAACCCTGTCCGACTGCCACGAAATTGCATGATCATACGGGTTATGTAGCGTGTAGCAAATGAAAGAAAAGAAACTGGGCGGGTCTTTCTGGAAAGTTTGCGCCAATGAGTGAATTATTCCAAATTAAATATCCTGCGAGTGACGCAAACGGCTGGACTGTATGAAACACATCCGAGATTTCCTCATTTCAAATTAAACTTTGCAACCCATTTGATCGTTTTTCCCCTCGAAAACCCTTCGCCTTCATGTTCAGACTTAAATCTATCATGTCATAGCGGGAAAGATGCAACATGAATGTGCCCACTTCAACCGCAATTCAAAGCAGCGGAGCTCGTCCGGATCGTAGAGAATATTATTTTCGGATGCGGTTTTGTGTTGGCGCTTTCAGAATTGTGTGAGAAATCTAAGACAATGCGTAGGTCTGTTTCACGTGTACAACAGATGCCGAATTTCAGTGTTGAAAATCTCTAGTTACAATTTTAGTGTGCTAGCTTTGTTAATGGAAATGGAATAATCGAAGCATGACAAATTAAGGACTTACTGTCCGTGTAGATTTTAATAGAACAGAGTATATAAGAAAATTCTGCGGTCGAATAACCAATTAAAACTTTGATTCGAAATTAGTAGAGACGGAGGAGCAATATGATGAATTCACACCCACCTCCGAAAAATTAAATGGGACATATTTATGTAAGAAGAAATATTCCGGTAAATTTTGAATACCATAAGGCGTTCAATTGCCCGATCGTATAAATAGTGGAAAATCGTAATATTTAAAATCCATAATAAAAGATTCCGTTTCAAATAAAAAAAATAATTTTTAAATTTAAAAATAATTAAAAGAAAAAAGCTTAATTTAAAATTCGGAAGGAAAATTTGTCTTCCTCTAGCCAAGTCTTACCACATCCTAGCGGGCGCCCGGCGTGGATGATGGTAAGTACCCGTATGCTTTCTTTAAATTATTTTTGTACATGCATATATATATATATATATATATATATATATATATATACATATTCATATTTATTTATATATATTGATTGGATAAAAAAAATAGTCGTATTACATCGTTTTTTAAAGGAAATAATGAGTAATTTATTATGAATCCGTGAAATAATTTTTAGGGTTTTGTACTAAAATACAAAACCCTGTAATCACGACCTGTGTCCGTCTGTTCGTCCGACCGTCCGTCCGTTCGTCTGTATATCATAGCACTTTTTACCCAAAACCGTACAGGGTACAGCCATGAAACTTTGTGGAAAGGTCAGAAGTGGTGACTTCTTGAAAGTTCAAGGGTAGAAAAATTTTTCAAAGGGGTTTAAGGGGGGTCTCCCCATATAGGGAGGTCACTGGAAAGGTCTCGATGAGAACTTTTCAAAACAATTCTTAAAATCGCCTTATGAGTACCGAGGGGGGCAGGGGAAGGGGAAATGTACGAACTTTTTGCGTTCCCCCCCCTCGCGATTGGACACCTACCATCCGAAAAATCTGAAAAAAAACTATGAACGTAGGCCTTAATGGGTACAACAACAACAAATACATGAGAAGTCGAAATTCACTCAACTTTGTTAGTAATAGTATGATTTATTGATTTTATGTTTTCTTGAATAAAATCTAAACGGTCCCCTCAAATTCAATAAAATTTAGCAAACAAATGACTATTTTAGGATTGATCTTTCCTGAAAGTTTCATAAAGATCGAATAGTATTTAACGAAGTTATAGCGATTTGAATTTTCCTGTATTACTATGGAACAATATGCCCTGTATTACTATGGAAACATATGGCTATGGAGCCATATGCGCTTTTTACCGACTAAGACACTACAGCTTTGCTAGGATTTGCATGAATATTTCAGGAGTGATAGGTATCATGAACATGAGTACATACAATTGAAACAAGTCGAAGAGGCAGGAGAGAGCTCCTAGCAAAAGGGCTTTGTAACCATTCTTGGATTCGAAAAAAACAGGCCATGAATCGATGATTACAGTACAGAGGAGTGGCCCCTGAAAAAAAAATTCATGAAAGGTAGCCGATATGAGTATCAACTGAAAGTTCTCTATGAGAGCTTTTCAAAACAGTTCTTAAACTGACAGTTTTTGCTTCAGTGGGGGCACAGGGGGGAAATACATGAAAAATGTGTTTCCTCTCTCGCGAATGGACACCCGTGATCTAAAAAATCTGAAAAAATTATCAAGGGAGATATTTATGGGTATAACTATAACAAATACCTCAAAAGTCAAAATTCTTTCAACTTTGCTAATAATAGTATGATCCTCGAACATGGCATGTTTCTTCATTTTATTCGTTACTAGTTACTGCATTTTGTAAGTAGAGTACAAAACCCTTCTGACATGAGCAAAGGTCTGTCTATCCAACTTGTTTTAATCTTATTTTTAATATCAATTTTCCTCTTTCGATTGCAAAATGCTTTTCAATATAGGTTTTAAATTGCTGTGCTGATTGCCATAGAAAAATCATACTATAGAAATGTATCAATAATAAAATGAAGATTAATTAAAATAATACCACCGGTCTTTCCATTTCATTTTTCCCGAGTATAGGACTCACCACGAGGGCAGTCTTTTCACCTGATATGGGCTAGCCATCGGGCGCGCTCCACCTGTTCTTAGTTTCAGGGGCTCTTGCCGGGTTGAGTTGCCTTCAGCTCGCGTGCTCTTTTTATGGCATAGGGTTATTTGACCCGATCACAAAGCTCTATGACATAAATCGGTCACATCTATATTTCTCGTTTGATGGAAAGGCTCATGCAAAGCATGTCTGTATGAGTTTTCCACTCAAAAGGGAAATATATGGCCACTTCAATATTTGGATCTTGATCCGGTTGGGCGGGTGCAAGGAGGCACCATATCCATCCGGTTGCCCCACTCTTATTTGTGGCCCATAAGAATCGTCGGGTAATGACGAAGTCGGCCCAAGTCCATCTGTTTTGACTCTTTTCGACTTGTTCTTTGAACAAACAATTGCCGTCTTTAGGTAGCTACCTATATTTTTCGACTTCGGTCGACTTTTTTTGAGACCAGAGAATCCGTGAATGCGAAATTCTTTTGTGGTGGGTCCTTGTGCTGCGAGAAAGAACCCGCCCCACGACACCGCAATGCTAACCTGCCAGCGCATTTACGCATCCCCAGACAAGGCCAATCTCGGCAAATCCTACCATCCTCTTTCGCCGAGGCGGCAGATCATCGCTGCAGTCCTTTACGCACATTTTTATACCTACTTATCACTACACGGTATTGATAGAAGTATAACACTGGTAAGGGCGCATTGAGAGTACTTTTATCCATTAAAATTGTTACTTATCTGTCCATGCGTCTTTCCACGCGCCCACCTGTATAGACGTTCATCTGTCGTTAGTGCATCACAGCAAGTTTTCTCAGGAACTTAAAAGCTGGAGTCATAAAACCTTGTGAAAAGCTCAGAAGTAGTGGGCTAATGAAAGTTTTATGGTCGAGGAAAATTTCAAAGGGTTTTATAAGGCATCTCTTCGTATAAATATGGCACCTCGAAACATTTTTAGGGTTTTGTAGAGTAATTTTACAAAACCCTACTAAAATCGCGACCTGTCTGTCCGTCTTTCCGTCCGTCCGTGTGTCACAGGAATTATTCTCGCAAACCACATACTCCTAAGCTAGAAACATAAAATTTCGTAGGCAGTTGTAAAGTGGTGACCTCTTGAAGTTTTCACTAAAAAAATAAAAGTCAAATTTCGATCAGCTTTGTTAATAATACTATATTTTATAAATTTTACATTTTGCTTATCAAATCAAAATGGGACCCTTCAATTTCCCAAAAGCTACAATTTAAATTTTCGGATAGCAGTTGTACGTTTTCTGAAAATTTCATACAAATCGAACAATAAACAGCTAAATTATAGCCGATTGAATATTCAAAAAGTACAACAACATTAACACGTGATACTAGGGAGATACACGTTCGCAACAGATCTAGACACTACAAATAGGGGGATTCAGTTTTAACGATCTTGAAGACCAGCTGTATACACAGGAAAACAAAGCTCCAATTATACAAATCTGTAATAAGACCTGTGTTATTCTATGGGTGTGGAACATGGACCCTAACCCAAGCATCCGCAAATATAATGAACGCCTTTGAGCGACGGGTCCTGGGGCAAATAACCGGAGGTCTCAACGATTGTAAGACTGCGGAAGCTGTAATAGGCTGGCCACATGAATCGTATGGATGAACAACGGTTACTCAAACAGGGATTCGTTTGGAGAACTGAAGGGCGGTGACAAGTGGGGAAACCGAGGAAACGCCGGTCCGAATCGGTCGACGAAGACAGTTCATTGCTGCTCGAAATTCAGAATTGGAGGACGTGGTCAATGAGCCAAGACAGTTGGAGACGCTTGTTGCAGGAAGCGAAGGCCGGTTAGGGGCTGTAGTGTTACGAAGAAGAAGAAAAAATGCTGAGTTTTATGGTTTTAATTCTCAGTTTTGGAAATGTTTTTGTAATATACTTGATGCTTTGACGTGCTGTTTATGGAAGAGGCAATATTATGCAATCTCTTGGCACTAGTGTAGCATTTATCACAGTTCAGTGCTGCTCGGATACCGAAATCGCAGGACGCGATCAATGGACCAAAACAGTTGGAGGCACTATTTACAAGAAGTGAAGGCCCTAGAGGGGTTGTAGTGCTACGAAGAAGAAAATCATTACTATTCAAGCAACGGGGTCAAAACTCTTGAAACAAAATGGAGGCGAATTCAAATACATAATAACCAGGACTTAGTTCTACTTTGTAGTGATCGAGCAGTTGCCTAAGCAAACTGCTCGAAACCACCATAACGCTGAACCAAATTTCAATTGTAAATTTAAAAAAAAAAAAATTATCATTTAAATTTGCAATTGAAATCTGGACATGGCAACCCCTTTACAATGGAGTTTATCCACGAATTGCACTTTTGCAATAGAACTGAATCAGGATAGAAAGCTCGTCAACTGCTATTGGGGGGGAGTCCCGCAAGGTGATGACGAATAACAGGGGAGTGTTATCGCAAGACGTGGCAGACGTCGAGAATTGTCTGTGCGGAGATTGAATTTTGATTTGCACACGGGAAAATGTCAGATATGTGCTATAAACACGAAGAAAGAAGTTGCTGATCCCGTGTGATCACGCGAGCAAAAAGTGCATTGCAATTCGCCCTAGCCCAAGCATATGGACGAATTGCGGCCGAGATCGTATGAGTACAATTGATTCTGGCTGTGCAATCTTCTCCCTTTATCTGTTGTAATCAAAACGGAAAGTCTCGCGTGAATTTTGCGAAAAACTAGAATTTCTTGGTATTTCAATTGATTATGACCATAATCCACAGCAAATATGCGCGACACTAGTCCCAAACATTGTAATCCTTAATAGATTGTTGCCAATCAATACAATCCTAATTAGATGGTCACACACCGTGAACCCAAAAGGATTTTCTAAGTGAAATATTGCTGGAAGGAAAATAAAAATCAATTAGATTTGAGGAGAAATCAAGTTCGCGCGAGCTTCTTTTTCCTACCTAAATTCTCCTTGAAATTATTCGTTCGTGGGCTGGAAAAACGTTCCAAAAGAATGTGGGACATGTGACGGCGAATTTAAAGAGGCATTTATATGTGAATGAGTGAGGTGAAAAGTAATTTCCGTACAGCAATAACCGTGCCGGAAAAGTGCTGGACAAGATTTCGTGAGATCTTAACTGATTATTGCGAGAAATTGCAAAAGTCACCCGAGTCATCAATCACTGCCAAAAATAATTTACAGACATCACCTAATAATTTAAACTGAGCGAGAAATGACAAAATATTAAACATAGAGAACAATTATAAAACGATTAAATTAATTAAAGAATGATCATATAAAAATATAGGGTTTTCCAATAAGAGGTGTTATTTTGAATAACCCACTATTTCGGTAGATGTAACTTTGGAAGCTGTCATTTTTTGACATTTGACAAGTAAAAACTACGCTATTAATGAAAATGGAACGATACACGCTTCAACAATGCATTGAAATTATTAAAATTCACAGTAAAAAAGGTGAAAATTTTGCAGAGACGGTTCGTAAAATTCGAAGATTTTTGGGTCGTCATGAAGCACCTTGTCGGACCGCAATACAGAAATTGGTGGAAAAATTCGAGCTGTTGAGACAACTTAGTGATCTGAAGAATAAAATCCGTGCACGTCACTCAAGAACAGCCGAGAATATTGCTGATATAGCCGAAAATATTGCTGCTATAGCCGAAAGTGTTGAAAAAAACCTAGGTTTGTCCATTCCTCGTCGTTTTTTGGAATTAGGCATTCCACAAACGTCATTACACCGTATTTTGCATAAAAATGTGGGTCTTAAGCCTTATAAAGTTCAGGTAACACAAAAACACAAGCCGGTTGATCATCAACCACGTCGTGTCTTTGCTGATTGGGTCCTTGAAATGCATGAAAATGATCCGGGATTCCATCGATTCAAGTTACCCGTACACAGCCTTTTACTGGCACTAGCACTGGCGACAGTACTCGATCGGTTTTTCCTTGTACTCCACTGAGCCACTCGGCTGTATACTCACGCTCGGCGACACATCGGAAATCTGTTCACACCTATCCACCAATGTTGTACAGATTCCCACTTCTTCCTGCTTTTCCGGTGTACACACTTCACTACGAACGCGCAAAGATAACTCTAAACTTTCACAGCAAAATCATCAATTTCGGATTTTTCTTTTTCACTTGGCTACAACTAGAACTACTACTGGAAAACTCTTTCCTTTGGCTATATTCAGCAATTTATGATTGTTTCAAATGTTCCACTCGTACCTTGTACCGCATACGAAACTGAATTGGGTTGCCCAGCTGCTTTTGCAAAGCAACTCTTCCCTTTTCTTTCATATACAGGGTTTTCCAATAAGAGGTGTTATTTTGATATTAAAAGAAAAATGCCATTTTTTAAATATAAATGATCAGATGTTTATTTTAATATAAAGTGCAAGGTATGCCGTTAATGGTGACAAATAACATCAGGCAAACGATCACCACGACCACGCTTACAGGACCATATCCCTCTCATGAAATTTTCAATAACCAAATCGCAAAGTGGCTGCCCTATGTCCTCGATAGCCTCACGAGTTCCATCTTTGAGGTCTTGAAGCGACGCTGGGCTGTTGGCATAGACCTTTTCTTTCACATGGCTCCAAAGGAAGAAGTCGCAAGGTGTTAAATCGCAAGATCTCGGTGGCCAATTAAGATCACCTCTTCGAGTGATAATACGGTCCGGAAACTTTTCCCGTAAAAGTCAATGGTTTCGTTGCTTGTGTGGCACGTTGCGCCCTCTTGTTGAAAGTAAACGTTGTCCAGATCAATACCATCCAATTCCGGCCATAAAAAATCATCAATCATCTCTCGATAGTGCAATTCATTCACCATAACTGTTGCACCAGCCTCATTTTCGAAAAAATACGGTCCAATGACTCCGCCGGACCAGAAACCGCACCAAACAATCACACGTTGAAGATAAAGAGACTTTTCAACAATAAATCTTGGGTTTTCCGAGCCCCAGATGCAATAATTTTGCTTGTTGACGAAGTCACCGAGGAGGAAATGGGTCTCATCGCTCAAGATGATTTTTCGATGGAGTTCCGTATGATTTTTCATGCATTTTAAGGACCCAATCAGCAAAGACACGACGTTGTTGATGATCGACTGGCTTGTGTTTTTGTGTTACCTGAACTTTATAAGGCTTTAGACCCACATTTTTATGCAAAATACGGTGTAATGACGTTTGTGGAATGCCTAATTCCAAAAAACGACGAGGAATGGACAAACCTGGGTTTTCTTCAACACTTTCGGCTACAGCAGCAATATTCTCGGCTGTTCTTGAGTGATGTCAACGGATTTTATTCTTCACATCACTAGGTTGTCCCAACAGCTCGAATTTTTCCACCAATTTCTGTATTGCGGTCCGACAAGGTGCTTCATAACGACCCAAAAATGTTCGAATTTTACGAACCGTCTCTGCAAGATTTTCGCCCTTTTTATAGTGAATTTTAATAATTTCAATGCATTGTTGAAGCGTGTATTGTTCCATTTTTATTAAAGCGTAGTTTTTACTTGTCAAATGTCAAAAAATGGCAGCTTCAAAAGTGACTTCTACCGAAATAGTGGGTTATTCAAAATAACACCTCTTATTGGAAACCCCTTTATTCTTCATGAGATTTAACTTTTATTGCTATTTAGAATCTGTTTTATTTTTTTACTTCAGTTAATTTTTCTTGAAAAAATTTTAAATCTGCCAATTAAAATTTTGAACATGGGAGCACTGATTTAGTGCACCCCAACGGTGTATTACTTTACCGAAGGCAGTCGAATATGGCTGAGTGAGCAGCTGATGCGATTTATCGAATACACGGGATGCGAAAGAAGAAAGTCACGTTTTAGGGACGGATCGGAGAGTTTGACTTGGGCCGCGCCACGGCGAAGATGCAAAAAACCATTGGCAGATTTTCTTGGCCGTGTTTTAAAGACGGGAATATTTGGAAAATTAGATTATATTTGATTCTAAGAATCATTTTAAAGTGTATAAAACGTACATGTGTGTTGGCTGCGTGAAGTGTTCAGGAGCGCCCCTTTGAAAGTGAAAATTTGCGGCTCCATTTGTCTTCCGTTCGGCATATAGGATCTCGAAACCCTGCTCGTGAAATCTATTCGAAGTTGGATTCGTGGTTACCTCCGAATTCTTTGTACTAATTTCATTATAACGAGTGAAAGTGATATAGTTAGGAAACAAATGCGGTTGAATTCTAACCGGCAAACATATCACACTACAATGCTTAATTTATCGTAGTCGGGCATTACTGTGATAGGATTTCGACCAGTTCCGTGATGGTGTTCTCTTGAAAGATTCAATTTTCCCCAAATTACCTACCCATTAACAAAACTTCAACAAAATGTGTTACTTTCCTTCCCATTGAAATTTCAAGAAAAGCAATCGAACCGATGATGCATTGATACGAGGGTGGTGCCAAAAATACCCGACCCAACAATAAAAACCCGTAATCTGCCATTGAATATAGTTGGGGATGTTTAATTGGAAGACAATGTAAAAAGGTGGAGATAGTGGCGGCTTTTATACAATTTGAGCGATAAAATATGAACTTCTAATGCTAATTTGTGTCCATTTTACCTAGAAATATTAAAAGTGTCCCCCTGAAGAGCTTGTAGTAAGTTAAGAACCAGCGACCAGGAATTCTGAATTTAACATAAACGAAATATGTTGAACGTGTCTCATGAAGAGTGCAACATTTGTGTTGGTTTTTCGATAATGATCCTGCATTAAATACCACCGTTTAGGCTGTTGACATCCGAATAAATTTTTGTAAAGTGTTGCTCACTTCCGACGTCGAATTGCCCCGCAAAGTTTGTCCGATCAGCGCAGAAGAAATGAAAAGGTCATACGAACCGAAAATTAAGTGTGAACGCTCAACAGAACGAATTTGCAAGATAACTGAAAATTTGCCATTATCACCTTTCTCAATTTCAGTAACGTCACCTACATCGTCATCGATTGCTCGTGAGAATGTGGGTAAGTACCCTTTTGTTAATTTTTTAACATAAAATTATATATATTGCTTTTAATTACTGTTATGAAAATATTTTTTCTTACTAAATATTGCAATCCAAATTAGATTGAACGTTTTCTTCTGAATAATGAAATGTAACTTGTAATGAATTTTTTCGGAAACAATACAGAGTAGAAGATCGTGTCTACTTAAACTATAACACGCGGTCTTTCCTTTCATTAACCCTGACCGGGTATATGACCCGCATCGACTGCAGGCTCCTCCACTAGCATGGGCTAGCTATCGGGTGCGCTCTTCCGTTTCTTGTGTTAACTCCACTCTACCCTCTTGTCGGGTAGAGTGGCCTTTCGCCCGCGTGTCCATTTATGATATAGGGTTATGTGATTTCATTACATAATGCTACAGCATAAATCGGTTACTTTTGTATATCTCATTTGAGGGAAAGAGTCATACAAAGTGCTTTTGTATGAGGTTTTCACTCAAATGGGAAATATATGGCCATGTCTACGTTTGGATCTTGATCTGGTTGGGAGGATGCGAGGGGGCACCACCTCCATCTGGATGCCCCACTCATATTTGTGGGCCATAAGAATCGTCGGTAACGACGAAGTCCTCTTAAGTCCGTCTGTCTTCCCCAGGTCCAGTTTGTCCTTTAACCACAATTTCCTTTGACCCTTAGTCGATTACTTCCTTTTCGACTTCGGCCGATATTTTTTTTTCATCCCGAAATTCGTGGATGCGAAATTTTTTTGTAGGGGGTCATTGTGCTGGGGGAAAGAACTCACCCCAGGACACCGCAACGCTAGCCTGCCAGCGCATTTACGCGTCCCCAGACAAGGCCAATCTCGGCGGATCTTAACATCCTCTTCCGCTGAGGCAGCCGACCATCGCTACAGTCCTTTGCGGACATTTAATGTACCCATTTCACTACAAAGTTATTCGTTGGGAGAACTGAAGGCCCGAGACCAGTGGGGAAACCGAGAAAACGCTTTTCTGATTCGGTCGACGAAGACAGTTCATCGCCGCTTGGATTTCAAAGTTGTAGGACGTGGTCAATGAACCGAGACAGTTGGAGGCGCTATTTGCAGGAAGCGAAGGCCCGAGCGGGATGTAGTGCTACGAAAAAGAAAAAAATTGACATTTCAAAACATGCTCAGTAAAATGCTTACATGCTGACGACTGTTTCATTTCAGCCCTTGGTTAGACCAGTTTTGTGTATGAATGTGCGATTTGGTATTATGAGATTGCTAGTATAATGGAAATTTTACGAGTTTTCGAAAGGAAATGTGTTCGTGCATGTACTGGGCTATATAGAAAGCGTGAGACGGATTGGTAACAAAATATATCGAATCGAAGAATTCATCAAATTGCCAATGTGATGAGAGTCAATATATTCATTTGGAAGCATATTAGATATCATATCGTGAAGTCTGTAACTGTGAGAGAAAATTCCTAGAATTTGCTACCATTCCACCCTACTGACGAGTACATTGAGAGTTGTCTTACCAATGGCTTTATTCCTCCGGAAACATATATTTGCACATGAATCGGTATATTTCTAATTTAAAGATGCCCCGTTTCTTCTTTTCCGTGGCTCTACAGCCCCTCTCGGGTCTTCATTTTCTGAAAAAAGCGCCTCCTATTGTCTCATTGACCGCGTCCTCCAATTTCGAAATCTAAGCAGCAATGAACTGTCTTCTTCAACCGAGTCCCAGTAAGAAGATAGAATATCCTCCGAATTTGAGCTCGCGCGATCAAAGGTTTCAATAAAGATCCTTTTTTGGGAGATACGTTGAGGTTGGTCGAGCTGAGATGAAACAGTTTAAGTTTTGACGGCTAAGTGGCAATTATAATATTAAATTATTCGTGGTCACTTATGCTTCCTTGTGGTTTCTTTCGTTTTTGTTTTTTGTTGCAGCTCATTATTGTTTCGTTAATTTTTAGTGTAATTTGCTAACTTTTACATGCATTGAATAGAATTAAGCCCGAAGTATACAAGTACTATTTTGTTGTTAAATAGAGTTCGTTGTTTTTTTCTTCTTTTTCGAATCTATTGATATTTAGTAATTTTCATTTGATACTGTTTGACTTTTTAGGTCTTTGTAAAAAATTTTTTTACAAAGACCTACTAGTTTCGCGACCTGTCTGTCCGTCCGTCCGTTCGTCTGTCCGTCTGTCCTTCTGTTCGTCTGTCCGTCTGTCCGTGCGTCACAGCTGATTTCCCCAGAAACTATAGAAGCTACAATGCTCAAACTTTGCGAAAAGGTCAGAAATGATGGTCTCTCAAAAGTTAAGGCCTTAAAAAAAATTTAAAAAATGTTTAAGGGGGGTCCCCCCTAATAACGAATTGGCCCTTAAAAATTTTTTCATCAAAGGCAGTCGAGTGGGATATCAAATGAAAGGTCCTGATTAGAACTTTTAGAATCTGAAATAAAAAAATCATTTTATGAATTAGGGGGTCCAGGGGAAGGCAAAATGTACCCAAAATTTGTGCCCCCCCCCTCGCGATTGGACACCTTTCAGCCGAAAAATCTGAAAATTATCACGAACGTGGACCTTTATGAGCACAAGGGCAACAAATACCTTAGAAATCGAAATTCACTCAACTTTGTTAATAATAGTATGATTTGTAGATTTTACATTTTTGCCCATAAAATCAAAACGGTACCTTTAAACTTCTTATATAGACTAACATAAGATATATACGTTCACAAAATTTAATTGAGATCGAATCATAATCAAGTGAGTTATAGCCATTTCAATTATATGGAATTACACCAACAATAACACGTGTTTATGGTTGATATAGGGTTTTCCAATAAGAGGTGTTATTTTGATATTAAAAGAAAAATGCCACTTTTAATACAAATGATCGAATGTTTATTTCATTGTAAAGAAGAAGATATGCCGTTAATAGCAATAATTAACATTGAGCAAATAACCTCTACGACACGCTTACAGGACCATATCCTCTTCATGAAATTTTCCATAACCAAATCGCAAAGTGGTTACCCTATGTCCTCAATAGCCTCACGAATTTCATCTTTGAGATCTTGAATCGACGCTGGGCTATTGGCATAGGCCTTCTCTATCACGTGGCTCCAAAGGAAGAAGTCGCAAGGTGTTAAATCAGAAGATCTATTCAAAATAACACCTCTTATTGGAAAACCCTATATATTTAAAATTGACTTAGGCACTTTTATTTTCTTTCAATTTTCATGAAAATTTAAGGAATAGTGTTTAACTTGAACATGTTCAATCGGCCGAGCATTCAGAAAAATCATTTAAGCTAGGTTAAAATGGCGGCTGCACTGTGCTTATGAAAGAAACTGTGCATCTTTTGTATAAATTTGAACGATTTCATATCTAAGTATTGGATGAATAATTCAAGTTATCGATTCACGCCATTAGAAAACTTGTTTCTAACCCTAGGATGTTTACAAAGACCTTCTGGTAGGAGCACCCTCCTGCTTACTCAACTTGTTTTTGATTGAATATTGTTTAGTTTAGAGTTTCATGTAGGCCATTGAGTTTCCGAGCACTTTAATGCTTTAAAACTTGCAATATGATTTCTAAAATTTATAACGATTAAATCAATAAAGGGCATTTGAATTTAAACAAAATTTAGTATGAACCTTGCCCCATCTAGTTTCAATTAATATTTATATAAAATTAGAAAAGAATGACATTGTCAAGCGTAATGCTTGACCATATCGTCCATTGGCATAATCTAGCCTCGTGGGCAATTGCTTATTATTCCGTGGTCTTGGTTGTATTTGTTTTCAATCCACCTAATCACACCGTTTTTCTTTGTATTTTTATAAAAACTTAGCGTAGTATGCACTATAAGTGTGTTAAGTTGACCAATCTATCACATATTACCTGATTTCCAAATAGTCATATGAGCAACGTCCTTCCTGCTCTAGTTCAAATTTCTTAACGTTCAATTCAATTTGGCTGCCTGTAGGTACTGTGATGGTCCACACGCATGTCTTTTCTGGTAAATATTCAGATGGATAGTCTGGAGACTTCAAAACACCCGTGGCGGAAAAGTGATTGCCACCACATACTAAATTAAATAGTCCATAGTTTTACTACAAGTTATTTCACTGAAATTTAAAAAAAAGACCAGACCTTTTTTGCCATCAAGAAAATAGTATGATCCAATAAATCCTTCTCCGGAATCTGAGGAATCAGATTGGAATTTGATGGTGAGTATATTTGATCCACTTGTAATCGCAGGTGGCTTTTCAGATCCACAGTACCTGCACAAACAAAAAAAGAAGTCCTTCATGTTAAGTTTTAGGAAATTGTAAATGCTTTCAACTGGTAAGTTCAGTGTAACATTTTCTATAGACTTAGTATTTCTTATATTCTTATTAATTTTTAAAACATTTTACCTTCCGATTCTCGATCCCGGTGAAGTTCCATTATCGTAAATTTCAACAAAATCATAAAGACAGTCCGATGTTTGTTCCAGGTGAAATGATATAAAGGATAGATGTATTAAATAGCCTTCTGGAGCCCATATGACCCATTCACAATTAGCATCGTGTTGATACATTCCCATGCCTTGCTCAGTACCCATCGGTGGTCTTATTAACATATGAGGCTCTTTCAGAACTCCACCACAACCTTTTGAAAGAGAGCACAAAGTGAACCCCACACTTCCTAATATTCAACCAAACAAGCTTTATACTTACCAACGTCTATAAACGAATAATTAGCCTTAAATCCTCGCCCGCTTAATGATTCATCCGTGATTAATTTCAAAGTGAGAATATTCATTTTTGAAATAATTTTTGGAGGTAATTTTTTTCCACAAAACTTGTAACTGCCTGCTGTATTTGCGCCTTCGAATATCTAATAGGGATTTGTTTAATAGATATTTAACTATTCCTTACATTAATTGAAATTGTTTTACCTCAAGTGAATCATAGTCACATATAACTTTATCATCATCTCCAGCATGATGCCCTTCCAAATCAAAATCTAGGAATGAGAGTTCTATCGCTTTTCCAAGCGGGGCTGAAATCTCATACAAGCACATTCGATTATGTGCATAGGTGTTGGGGTATAGAGGCGATATTAGGACTCCTTCTGGCTCCTTAAAGTTGCCTCCACACACTGAAAAAAAATACCATAGCAAAATACTTTTAGTAAAATTATTAAATTCAAATTGGGAAAAAATTAAAGTACCTGAGATTTCAACCATTATTATTTCATTCAACATTGAAGTAAAACATACCTGTATCATATTCTGCAGTAAATCCTTTATCAGCATCATCAAAATCAGTCACAAATTTTATAAGTAAAGCATTTGATTCTGATAAATAGTCAGGAGGAGTATTCTGACCACAATACCGATTTACTTTAGGAGATTGTTCAGTTTCACCATCATAAAGCTACAGATAAATAAATTGTAATTAATGTTCTTAATTGCTTTTACAAGTTTCAAACTGAAAAAACCTACCTCTAAATAATCGTACAAACATGATGTAGAATGTTCAATCGCAAATTCTGCAAAGTGAAGCTTAATTCTGCTTCCAACTGGTAATTTGATGAGATAATCGCAATTCAAATGCGGTGCATACTTTCCATTATCAGTTGGCGACTTGAATGTCCCTTTGCTTGCAGTAAATACACCTCCACAACCGGGAAAGCCTGTCACAACAGCGTAATGAATTTGAAACCCGGCGTCTGTCCCATAACTATCCGAATGGAAATGGAGTGTTACTTCATGAGACGATGATAACAGTGGGGGCGGATGGGATGTATTACAATATTTTTGCAGAAGTGGACTGCTGGTAGATGAACCATCATACACCTAAAAAGAATCAGAAGTATAGCGAAAGATATGCATTTCATATTCAGAGTAAAATGTAATTTTACCGAAAGATAATCAAATCCACAGTCATCATGGGCTTCAAGCGCCATAACGAAGAACGTCAGCTGAAGCCGTTTCGCAAGAGGTGCTATAAGCCTCCATTCGCAATCTCTATTAGGTGGGTAGTTTCCTGGTGAGCCAGGGGATGATATTATGCCATATGTTGAAGTTTCAATTGTCCCTCCACATTCTGGATCAATGGATCTCCAAGTCAATTCAAAACCATTATGAGATGTAGAATTATCGGACCTAAACCACAAGTAGAGCATATTGTGCGTAGAAACAATTCGACCTCCTTTTGGTAGCTCAGATCCGCAGAATCTTCCAATAATTTGCGCTGCAGATCCACCTCCATCGTGAATTTGGAGCCAATCGAAAAAGCAACCAGCTGAGCTTTCCAATTCAAATTTAGTGAATTTGACCTCCAAAACTTTTGTAACGTTTGTTCGAATAAGCCACGCACAGCGTACATTGTTCTCGTAATTTGATGTGAGAGGATATTTTAGGGTTCCATTTAATGATGTCAAAACACCACCGCATCGGGTTTGCACAAGTTGACACCGGCGACCACGATAGCGTGGAGGACATAAACACTGAAATGTTCTACCATTTCCTTGAATAACACATGTTCCTCCATTTTGGCAAGGATTTGATCTGCATGGATCGAAAGGCTCCTCGCATGTTGGTTGCGGAAGTCCGGGTGGACACATGCAAGTGAATGATGTTCCATTTGCAATGCACGTGCCACCATTCTGAAATGACAAGTATAAATAAATATTTATATATTGTATTGTATATGTATATATATATATATATATATATATATATATATATATATATATATATATATATATATATATATATATATATATATAATATAAGAATGAAATTGACCTGATCTTAACCGACAAAATAAGAACAGTTAAGGATGTTTCAATAATAAATAACTTCAGGACAGGAAGCGATCATCGTCTGGCTAGAGCAAAGATTACCCTAGACCTAAAAACTGAAAGGCTTAGATTAGTTAGAAAACCAGCAAAATCAGGTATTAACATAGACAACATCAGGGACAACGCCGATCTCTACCAAGAAATGCTAGACTCCGAAATGCGCAATAAGGACGCAATGTTTCTCGCAGACGCAATCCTGAAATGCGCCAAAGAAGTAGGTGGACCAAGCGTCGATAATAAACACCACAAGCTCTCAAATGAAACAAAGGCTCTACTTAGAAAACGCAGGGAAATGAAGCTATCCTCGAACATCCAAAGGATTGAGTACACTGAAACCTGCAAAACAATTAGAAAGAAAATAACAGAAGATGTGAGGAACTATAACGAGAAACTAGTAGAGAGTGCCATCGAGAGTAACAAAAGCCTCAAGAAGGCAAAACGAGCATTACTGATTGGTAGAAAACCGGTGATTGCTATGCAACACGAAAACGAAAGAATAACCGACAGGAAAATAATATTAGAGATTATCACCAGCTTTTATCAAGATCTCTATAAAGCCCCCGAAGCAAGCCAGAGAGCAGCAACTACAACAGCAGCACTTGAGGAAGAGGTACCAGAAGTTCTCATTGATGAAGTGGAACTGGCGCTGAAACAAATGAAAAATGGTAAAGCAGCAGGCAATGACGGCATCACAGCGGAATTACTGAAATATGCGGGCAGAAAAACATGGAATATTCTGGCCAACATATTCACAAAGTGCATCAGAACCAGACAAATTCCTGACCAGTGGAACAGCGCCAACATAATTCTGATCCACAAGAAGGGCAGTAGAGAAGACATTAGAAACTATAGACCGATAAGTCTTCTCCCTGTGTTCTATAAAGTATTCACCAAAATCATCAATAACAGAATACAGTCAGCCCTAGATGCAGAACAGCCACGAGAACAGGCTGGCTTCAGGAGTAACTTCAGCACTATAGACCATATCCATACACTAAGAGAGATCATGAGCAAAGCGAAAGAGTATGAACTCCCTCTCGCCCTGGCATACATTGACTTCGAGAAAGCCTTCGACTCAATATATCCCGACGCCATAATAAGAGCGCTTATAAGCCAAGGTATTGAGAAACCATATGTAGAAACACTAGCCAACATCTACAAGAACGCCAAAGCGAAGGTCAAAGTGTTCGAGGATACACCAGAGTTTCCCACACAAAGAGGTGTTAGACAGGGGGATACTATATCACCAAGACTCTTCAACGCCACCCTGGAAGAAATCTTTCGAGGCCTAGAATGGGATAATAAAGGCTTAATCATAGATGGAGAACGGCTAAATAACCTACGATTTGCTGATGACATAGTCCTCATCGCCCAAACCCAGGATGAAATACAAACGCTACTCAAAGACTTAAGTGCAGCTAGTGAGACAGCAGGACTGAGAATGAACCTCAATAAAACAAAGGTTATATACAATGAATAAATAACGAGAGGCCAGGATAAAATATCAATTAATAACACTGATTTAGAAGTGGTAGACGAATATGTGTATCTAGGCCAAGCAATAAACAACTCAGGATCGCTACTACCCGAAATAAACAGACGAATTAAACTAGCGTGGAGTGCGTTTGGAAAAAACTCCATAATCTTCAAGTCAAAAATGAAAGTCCACCTGAAAAAGAAAGCCTTTGATGAATGCATTCTGCCAGTCATGACCTATGGGTGTGAAACATGGACTCTGACCACAGACATCATAAGAAAACTTCAGGTTGCCCAAAGGGCAATGGAAAGATGCATGTTGGGTATCACAAGAAGAGACAGAAAAAGACTAACCTGGATAAGAGCAAAAACACAGGTAACGGATGTGATCAATAGAATCAGAAGTCTCAAATGGCGATGGGCTGGACATTTGGCAAGAATATCAGACAATAGATGGACCACAAAAGTTATGAATTGGTACCCAAGGGGAGTCAAAAGACCAAGACGGCGCCCGAAACTTAGGTGGGACCATGACATAAGAAAGCTAGCTGGCATTACCTGGACACGTATAGCTAAAAACAGACAAAAGTGGAGGGAAATGAGAAGCCAATACGTAGGGGAGGCTACACCATGATCCGTATACATGGTCGATAAGCTGACAATGATGATGATGATGATGATATATAATATATATATATATATATATATATATATATATATATATATATATATATATATATATATATATATATATATATATATATTTATTTATTTATATAAATATATATATATATATATATATATATATATATATATATATTTATATTTATATAAATATATATATATATATATATATATATATATATATATATGTATATATTTATATATATATATATATATATATATATATATATATATATATATATATATATATATATATATATATATAGTGAAACTCCCTTAAGTGGACACCCACGGGACAGAAAAAATTGTCCGTTAAAGAGGGGTGTCCGCTCAAAAGGAATTTTTAGTAGCAGTTAACTCCTCGAAAACAAGTTGGGTAGACAGACCTATGCTCATGTCAGAAGGGTTTTGTATTCAATTTACAAAATGCAGTCACCAGATCGAATCAAATCAAGAAACATGTCAAAGGCGATTTTATTGGAGAAAATAAGAAATTCGATGATCATACTATTACTAACAAAGTTGAACGAATTTCGACTTCTGACGTATTTGTTATTGTTGTACTTATAAATATCTCCCTTGATAATTATTTCAGATTTTTTAGATCACAGGTGTCCATTCGCAAGAGAGGAAACACATTTTTCATGTTTCCCCCCCCCCCGTTCCCCCAGTGAAGCAAAAACAGACAGTTTGAGAACTGTTTTGAAAGGCTCCCATGAAAACTTTCATTTCATACTCATATCGGCTACCATTGATGATTTTTTTTTTGAGTGGCCACTCTCCTGTACTGTTATCATCGATTAATGGCCGATTTTCGAATCATAGAATGGTTAAAAAGCCCTTTTCTAGGAACTCTCTCCTGCCTCCTCATCTTCAGTCATTTATTAAATTGAGTCAAGTGTTCAAAGCATGCACCTTAAACGTTGAAGTTGGGAAAAAATAACTCAAAATTATTCAATCTTCGCATTTTAAACAGCCACTCTTTTGTTTTACGATTACTGATACCACGAGCTGGACCGGTTCTCAAAGTTATTCATGGTACCTATCATTCCTGAAACTTTCATCCAAATCCCAGCAAAGCTGTAGTGTCTGAGTCGGTAAAAAGCGCATGTTGTTCCATAGCCATATGTTGCCATAGGAATAATTACAGCGCATATTGTTCCATAGTAATACAGGCAAATTAAAACGCTATAACTTCGCTAAATATGATTCAATCTTTATGAAACTTTCAGGATAGATCAATCGTATAAATAGTTCTCTGTGTATTGAATTTAAAGGTACCGTTAAGATTTTATTCAAGAAAACGTAAAATCGATAAATCATACTATTACTAACAAAGTTAAGTGAATTTCGACTTCTCACGTATTTGTTGTTGTTGTACTCATCAAGGCCTACATTCTTGATTTTTTTCAGATTTTTCGGATCACAGGTGTCCAATCGCGAGGGGGGGGACACAAATTTTTCGTGTGTTTCCCCTCCCTTTGCGCCCCTCGAAGCAAACTTTGCCAAAGTAAGATCTGTTTTGAATAGTACTCACTAAGACCTTTCATTTGATACCCATATCGGCTACCTTTGATGAAATTTTTTTTTTCGAGGGGTCACTCCCCTCAATCGGGAGACCCCCCTTAAATACCTTATAAAATTTTTTTGCAGTTGAACTTTGAAGAGAACACCACTTTACACCTATATACAAAATTTAATGCTTCTAGCTTAAGTAGTTTCCGAGAAAAACTGCTGTGACACACGGACGGACGGACGGACGGACGGATAGACGGACGGACGGACAGACAGACGGACAGACAGGACGCGATTTTAGTAGGGTTTTGTAAAATTATTTTACAAAACCCTAAAAAAACAGTTTACTTTTGTATTCAAATGTGTTTATTAAATATAACTAAGTAACAAAAATTAATTTCTTTCCAAAATAAAAATTCATTTCAAAATCAACAATAACATGTAAAGGCAACTACATAAATTATTTTGGAGAAAAAAATTCATTTAATGTGGATTGACGAACCATTTTACGAGTTCCAACATCTTGATAGTGGGATTTTAAATTTGACAAAAGATTGTGTGCATAATATTCCCCTTGATTTCTCGCAACCTAACATCTGGAACTAGTGGTTCTTCGTCTGAGTCATCTGAAACTTGTAATTCCTCGATGGCGTCTGCATGTTCCTCTACATCTTCACAAGGCAATTCACTGTCAATTCCGAAATAGGTTTCGATGCTTGAATTGTTTAAAATTTCTGGTGTAACAGTACAGTACAGTGTACAGCAAATTGTATATTGCCTTCTGCAGAAAACTGTTCAGAACAAGAATTCTCAGTATTGTCTTGAAAGGAGCCTGCTTTGCGGAAACAGCTACGAATTGTGTCCCAGCATTTTTTATCAATTATATCGCATCTAGCAAGTTTATGCTTTTTGCAAGATCATGTACCGAACTAGCGGTGTCTATATTTAGCAAAATTTGCTTCACTATTTTCATCCTCTAAAAAACTTTCAGCGATCTTATGACACCTTGGTCTTATGCTGGCAGACTGATGTGCAGTTCAGGGGTAGAAAAATTAGCTTAGTTATTTTTAAATTGTAAATGCGTCGGAAGTGATGCGGCATTGTCCAAAAACAATAATATGTTGCTATTTTCTCGTCCCATTTTTCGTTCTAAAATCTTAAGCCAATTTGTCATTATTTTATCAGTTATCCATGCTTTGCTGTTGGACAAATAGGATCCTGGAAAATCACTGATTTTAATGCTTTTAAATGGTCTTGGCCTGGCCCATTTACCGATTACATGAATCTTTTCCTTTCCACCAGCCATATTCGCACAAAGCAGTATCGTTATTCTTTCCTTCGATAACTTTCCCCCAAAACAGCGCTCGTTTTTAAGCGTTAAGGTTTTGTTAGGTAATGCGCCGAAGAACAATCCCGTTTCATCGATTTTGTATATATCTCGGGCTGAATAGCCCTGAATAATTGATGGAAGCCTTTGTAAAAATGATTCGACATTGACAGGATCAACGCTAGATGCTTCTCCTGAAATTGCCTTAAAGCTAATATTGTGTCGCCTACGGAACCGTTCTAGCCACCCTGTAGATGCAGAAAAGGTTTCCAAGCAGAGGTTCGTAGCGATTTGTTTTGCTTTATCACGAACTATTGGGCCTAAAAAGCAAAATCAGAGAAATCGCTGTAAGCTATGAAATTCATTATACCTGACCAAGGAATTCCTTTGTTTGTAGCTTTGAGGAACCATTTACAGCATCTCTTGTCGATTTGTAACCCGTCATGTTTTAAAAAACTCCTCTTTTCATTGATGTTACAATTTGAGTTAAATTTTTCTTCTAAAGTACCACAATTCTTTAGAATATCTGCAGCCCGAGTTTTCCGATATTGAACATTTTTGAAAGTGCGCGGACACTAAGTTTTTCTTTATTATTATTTCAACTTTTTCTTTTAGTATCAACCGATTCCGTTTCGTCATCATTTATACTAACAAAACGCGAATACTACACTGTACACTAGTTAACACAACACCGTGAGCAATTTACTACGCAAACTGTCAAAAATACTACTATGCACTGATCTGAAAAACTATGTGCTTCGTTCTTTGTTGTAAGCAGCTGCAAACTGCAACAAATGCACACAGAAGCATTTTTGCTGACTTTTGCATTGACTTTGCTGCGTACAATGATTAGTGTCTACTGTCCGTTCAAGAGAGGTTTCAGCTCAGAGAAATTGGTCTACGGGCAGTGTCCGCGTGCGTTCAAGAGAGGTGTCCGTTGAAGCTGCTAAATTCATATGGATTTTTGAAGGGACTCAAAAAATTTATGCTTAATAGAGGTAAAATATAAAGTAGAAGGTTTAATTTTTGATTGAAATATTTATTAACTAATTCAAATAGATTATAAATCAAACAAAAGAATAAGTAAATGTCAACTCTTAACTTTAAAAATGCCACTTATATGTTAAACAGATTTTTTGTCAAAAAAGCCTCCTTTGCATTTTATCACTTTTTTCACATATCTTGGCAAACGGTCAATCAATTTGTCAATAGTTTTTGATGAAATTTGGTTCCAGCTTTCTTGTAGAGCCTTCCACATGTCTTCCTGTGAGGAGGGGCAACAACTCCGCACATTTCTATCCAGCTCATCTAACTGAAGCTCAATCAGATTTAGGCCCGGACTCTGAGGGGGCCATACCATATTTTGTAAAATCTCTTTTGCTTCTTTTCCTTCTAAATAGTCCCTGCATAATTTAGAACTATGTTTGGGATCGTTATCTTGTTGGAAAAAAAATCCATTACCAATTAATCGTAGGCCGGATGGAACGGCATTTCGTTGAAGTATTTGTTTATACTGCTCCTTTTTCATGATTCCATTGATTCGTACCAGATCCCCAGTTCCACGGCACGAGAAATATCCCCAGACCATAATGGAACCACCACCGTGCTTGACTGTTGGCACCACACAGACTGGCAGCATCTTTTCCTCGGCGCTACGTCGAACATAAGTTCGTCGTTTTGATTCAAAATTTTGAAGTATGGATTTGTTTGTCCAAAGAACTTTTTTGAAGTCTTCTGCGGTCCAGTTTCGATGGATAAGGGCCCATTATTTTGTGGTTTTAGAATCGGTTTTCGAACTGGGACCTGGCCAAATAACCCAGCATCTCTTAATCGTCGTTTTACCGTAGTCACTGACACAGGTTTCAATCGAGAGCTGTTCATTTGCTCGCGGATTTGTGGTGCTGGTAGAAGTCTATTTCGCTTGCTGGTAACGACGATTACATTATCCTCACTTTGAATAGTACATTTTGGCCTTCCTGATCGCGAACGGGTTTGATTACTGCCAGTCGCTTTGTTTCTAGTTAGTGCGTTATGAACACAAGTCTTCGATAACATGAGTTGCGACGCAATTAGACGTTCAATTTTGCCTTCGTTGTGCAAGGCAACTATGACAGTACGAATTTCACTGCTGATTTCGCGGGCTTTTCGCATTTTAAAGTTTCTTGACTATAACAAGGGCAAACTGAGACTAATCAAACTAGAGAAAGATGAACTCTTCGAAAATTCAGGAAAAAAATAAGTTTTAGGAAGCTAAAATTATCCTTAATTACGGTCAACATTAAATAAGACCAAAAATATTCGTAATGGGCAAGTCAGAGAAATATTACAATGACTTTACCTGTTAGTCATTGAAGGGGCTTTAGATAATGCTTGGGAACAATTGACCTTTCTAGGATGCAAACATAAAAATATGCAGGGAAGGCACTTGTTAGATATTCTTTAGTAGCAATAGAATACTCAGCTATTCAAATTAGATCTTCAGCAGATGTCTTTTTGAAATAATTTCCAATTAACAAAGATTTTTATTCCTGGTCCCAAACTTTTGGCCGGTAGTGTATATGCATAAATGTGACTATAACTACGCGAATTTTTTTTAAATTTTTTTTTTTCTTTTCAGATAAGAAACTCAAGAAATGAAGAGACATGCTGTCATCGTCGCTATATGTGCGAACCATACAGATTTATAAATCTCTAATTTTCCTAATTGCGTCCGTTCATTCGTGCATAAGGTTCGCCGTGAACTGGAAGCATCAGGAGGCGATACAGAATCGGTTGCAAAATGCAAAAAGCACGAACAACGTTCTGACACTGTCCGATCTGCAGAATTTTTAGAGCAAGAGCAAGCGATCATAGACGAGGACCCTTCAAAATCAATGACGATCCTTGCGAGTGAGCTTCATGTTTCCGAGCGGATTATTCGTAGAGTTGTCCACGAAGACCTTCGATATAAATCTTACGTGATGCGCAGAGGACAGTCCATGTCGGTACAAACATGGGAACAGAGAGTTCTCCGATCAAAACATCTTTTCAACAAAATCAAACACCCTGAGGCGCCCAAAATGTAATGGTTTTTTTCCGACGAAAAAAATTTTGACCAAGATCAAAAGACCAATCGCAGAAATGACAGATGGCTACGTTCAAATCCTACGGAGGTTCCTGTTGTTATGCACACAAAATTTCCAGCCACTGTTATGGTTTAAGGTGTTGTCAGCAACGAAGGACATGTTATGCCACCACACTTTTTTACTCAAGGACTTCGACTGAACTCTGCTGCATACATCGAGGTTTTGGACACGGTAGTGAATCCCTGGATGGACAATGTAAGTGGAGGCAGACCATACATTTTTCAACAAGACTCTGCTCCTTTACATAGAGCGATGGCGACACAAGATTGGACGGCTGAATATTTTCATGACCACATATCACCGAACCTATGGCCACCTAGCTCCCCAGACCTTAATCCTTTGGACTATTACGTATGGGGCGTAGTTGAGCGTGAGACCAATAAGCGTCCTCATAATACCACTTCTTCGCTGAAGACTGCTATTCATGCCGTTAATGTCAATATGAACAAGGAGCTTTTGATTCGAGCATGTAATCGTTTCCGGACCCGGATCGAAGATTTTATGGCAGCTAATGGCGATTTTATTGAATAACTTTATAGCCATATATTAATTCATATAAATTCCTGAAATTTCATGAAAATTTTTTAAAAATACAAGCTAATTAATTTTACTCTCAAGTTATCCTCAAATTCCGTACGCACCCTGTATATATAGAATATATATATATATATATATATATATATATATATATATATATATATATGTATATATATATATCTATATACATATATATATATATATATATATATATATATATATATATATATATATATATATATATATATATATATGTATATATATATATATATCTATATATATATATATATATATATATATATATATATATATCTATATATATATATATATATATATATATATGTGTTATATTTATAGGGTTTGCCAATATGAGGTATTATTTTGATATTAAAAGAAAAATGCAATTTTTTAATACAAATGATCGGATGCTTATTTCATTATAAAGAAGTAGGTAAGAAGTAGGTATGCCGTTAATAGCAAAAAATAACATCAGGCAAATGACCATCACAACCACGCTTACAGGAACATAGCCTTTTCATTAAATTTCCATAGCCAAATCCAATAAGAGGTGCTATTTTGATATTGAAAGAAAAATGCTATTTTTTAATAAAATTATCGAATGTTTATTTCATTATTGCCGTTAATAGAGAAAAATTACATTAGGCAAATGACCACCACGACACGCTTACAGGACCATATCCTTTTTATGAAATTTTCCATAACCAAATCGCAAAGTGGCTGCCCTATGTCCTCGACGCTGGGCTGATGGCGTAGACTTTCTCTTTCACGTGGCCCCAAAGGAAGAAGTCGCAAGGTGTTAAACCACAAGATCTATTCAAAATAACACCTCTCAGTGCAAAAGCACATGTATATATATATATATATATATATATATATATATATATATATATATATATATATATGTATATATATATATATATATATATATATATATATATATATGTATATATATATTATATATATATATATATATATATATATATATATATATATATATATATATATATATATATATATTGTCGCGTGTTATGGTTCGCGGCCAATAATTTTAATGTTCCGGGGAAGTGAAAACGCAATGTCTTTTAAATTAAATTAAAAGAGTTTATTTATTTACAAAAAAAAATGCACAATCACACATTTAACTATTTCACAATTTTAATTAGAAACTAACTTTCACTTGTCAATTAAATTTCTATCGCAATTGTCTACTTAAATCACTTCACACCCAAACAATCAATATCGCCTGTACTTCGCGTATCGCCGATTTCTATCGCGGTTGTAATGAATGATCTCCCCATATTCATTCAGCTCGCCTTTATAGGGTCTCCATCCGTTCAATGCATTTCTCGTACATTGGCGAATGTTCTGCCGAGAGGTACCTGGTATATTCGAGCAGATTAATGAATGGAGTGACGTCACTTTCAGATGTTGATCATGCTTGGTGGGTTCTCGTGGTTTCGAGTAAATTCATTTTGTTGATGTTCTAAATGGGCTTTTTCAGACGCAGCGTTAAAAGTGAGCAAGAAGAGTGATGGTAAAAGCAAGCCAACATTTTTAAGGGTGAACGAGCGTAACGCACATACACAAACGCATTTTGTTGATCATTTGGTGGGGGAAATTTTACACAAACGCCGGTAATCATTCCGCATTGAACATTCGGTGAAGAAGGTAGTCGTCATGAAACGATTGCCTTTCTTTAATTTGCGTGCAAAAATGGATGCGTGGACACGAGAAGCTACGCGTTATTTAATAAATTTATAAAAGCGGAAGCCATGTTCAATTTCAGGAAACAATACGACGAATATCAATAAAGATAAATTGCCTATTGTAAATCTATAGAAAATTAACAGTACGCATAATCTTCATAGAATCACATTATAATAAGCAAGCTTACAACACATCAAGAAAAATATGCGACTAAAAAAGATATTCAAATTTGGAATATATATTTCAGAAAGCGGAAAAACACGGAGGATTCAAATAAATCCAACAGAAGTTTTAACTGACAAACTTTAACAATCAAAATACATTTTTCATTCCAGTTTTTATTACCTCGTGCACAATTCAAGGCTAAAACATCAATTCTCAATCGCTTATCTCTCTGTCTTCGCTTTCATGTTGTACGATGTTTAACGATCAAATGATCCTTTTGACACATAAACTTGCAAGACGTGTATCGTATACAAAAATAGCTTGGTTGAACTATGCAACGTGTAAACTTAAGGGCGTAAGCGCGAAACCTGTTTGGATATGGGTTTTTACCATACCCGTGTGCAAAAGCCCAATGGTTGTGAAAACAATTGCGACAGTAGCTCGCAGAATTCTTTGTACATGTAACAATATATATATATATATATATATATATATATATATATATATATATATATATATATATATATACGACAATTAAGTAATGAGACTGATTTTATTGACGCGCTTGTGGTAAACCTGCGACTTTGAAATTCCCTTTCGCTTCCACGGCATCGTTCCCCTCTCCGTTGATATATTTAGCTAGAGAGCTTGTTTAGTTTGCCTGCAGTGTCGCGTTGAGTAGACATGTGTTGGTGGTGCTCGTAACGAAAATGAAGAAACGAAATCAGGAGCAACTCGTCGCGATAAAATTTTGCGCCAGATTGGGCGAAACAGCTTCAGAAATGCACGCTAAAATTGTTGATTTTTCCAATACGACCCGAAAACCAAACGCCAAAGCTCACAATCGTTGTCTCCGCACGCCTCCCACCCGAAAAAAGCTCGCATGAGCAAGTCGAAGGTGAAAACGATGATTATTGGCTTTTTTGATAGCTGCGGAACCGTCTACAAAGAATTTGTTCCATCGGGGCAAACCGTAAATCAAGTCTACTATCGCCAAGTACTCGAAAGATTGCGAAAATGAGTCAGCAGAGTGCGCCCAGACATTGCTTGTAACTGGGTCCTTCATCAAGACAACGCGCCCTGCCACACCGACCTAAGCGTGTCCCAGTATTTGGCCTCTAAAGGGATCGCCGTGTTGCAACAGCCACCTTATTCGCCCGATATGTCGCCCTGTGACTTTTTTTGTTCACTAGAACAAAATCGGTGGTCAAAGGAACCCATTTTGAGTCGATTACGGACATCCAGGCGGCCGTGGAGAGGGTACTCGCGGACGTCCCAGTCGAAGCGTTCCAGAAATGTTACGAATCATGGAAAACGCGCTGGAATCTTGTATAGCTGCCCAAGGAGACTACTTTGAAGGGGATGGCAGAGTTGTAGAACAATTTTTGAATATACGGTTTTCATGGATTTAGTCTCATTACAGAATTTTCATACTTCGTCTATATATATATATATATATATATATATATATATATATATATATATATATATATATATATATAACATATGGAGGAACGATTTAGTTCAGCACGAGTAGTTGTTGATTTTATCACAAAAGGAGAGATTATTATTTAATTTACACTTCCCGATTCCTATAAATTGGGAGGCTTAACCGGGATTGCAGGTGAAATATGAAGATGGAGTGACGGGAAATTTGTATTGAAACTTGTTTGTAGATGGCGACAAGATGCGAAGAAAATTCTAGACGTATGGTGCCACAAGGATGAAGACAAAATCTTTCGCGGCGACGACGATAGGGAAACTCGTGTCGAGACTTGTTCATTGACGGCAGCAGGTCTGTTTGTGATAATTTGAATTTTGCACAGCGAATAGTTCGTTTTTCAATACAAAAAAGCTCCAGTGTGGGGCGATTGTTGTTTGAAAGACGATGTGGTGGATCAGCCACCGACCACGCATACGACATTTTTGCCGACATATCGCACAATCATCGCATCAACACACACATCTAGCATACACGTGTACCGACGCAGTACATAGTTGCAACACACTCATCGTCAATTGCTTTTTTACCACTAGGCAGCATCCTAGCAGTAGAGTCACCAACAACTTCACCTCGCTCTCTCGCTTTTCGGACTTTATCATGTACACGCGCATAGCACGACAGCTCAGTGTAAAGTAGTAATAAAGATTATTTGTAGTTGTTTGCAAACAAGAGTTTGTTCTTTAATATTCCGTGTATGCAATACATGCTTGTACGCCACGAATGTATCAGCAGCAACACAGCCAGCATACAGGCATGTCCGCCACGGGATATGCAATCGTCTAATAGAAACCCATATACCATCAGCGCAGGGCCATGAAACATGCACCCGTGGATTGCAACAGACGATAAGGACGATGCACTCCTTGATGCTGACGTCGCACATAACGCAATGCAGGTGCATGACCGCCGGTAAAGCATAAGATACGCGTCAGCACATTCGGTGCATTTAAGCAGCCGAAGCATCACATTTCGCCCCCATCGCTAGAAAATCGTCATCGTGACTTACTGGCAACCTAATCAATTCATATCTGTTAAACTTTTACAAAATAAATTTATTTGTAGGAAAAAGTGGACTCTTCTTCACTTATCCTATAGTGGCGGTCCTGATCAACGCACCGCGCTTTAAAGCCCACGGAAAACGGACCCACTGAACACAGCAACAGGGTTCCCGCTAGGGATCCACGAATGGGCAACTCACAACCACCGGCCATCAAAGGAGACGTGACTAACACGTTAGTGGTCAATTCGGAGTTGCAGATCCAGAGTTTGAAAATAGAACTCTTACTGGTTCTGCTGTTGTGAATCAACTCCATCGCTCTCACCTAAAAGCTGTACTGTAGCCACGTTTGAGGAGTCAAACGCCGCGTAGCCCCGACCACCCGACTCGTCTAAGATGGCCACACCACCCCCATCATCAACACCGATGCCCGTTCCACCAGCTGGACCTGCACCGAAGAAGAGGCCCACGACACGGATGGGATGTCAATAGTTGCGTTCAGAGTTCCACCCTTGTGGCAGGAGGACGTGAAACTTTGGTTCATCCAGGTCGACGCGAATTTCGCCACGAGCCGTGTCACCGACGACTCGACCGATTTCAACCTGCCAATGGCAAATCTCAACAGAAGGGCAATGAAGCAGGTGCATAGCATCGTAACGCCCACCATCAGAAAATAAATAAAGTGCCCTGAAAAATACTCTATTGGCCGTCTGTCGCAGCTCCTTAACCGGATGCGCATGCTTGCTAACGAAAATGTGCCCGATCCCTTGTTAGAGCAAATGTGGCTGAACCGCCTCGATATCGCGCTGAGGAGCATCCCATCGGCCAATGATACGACATTGTCGGATCTCGCAACGAACGCTGATCGCATGCACGAGGTAACCAGGCGGTTCCAGCACTTCATGCACGAGTTGCTGCGAGGCCCGACCAACAGGCAAGAAAACGGAGAAAATGCCTGCAACGCCGACCCCGAAGACCTTACGCCAACTGAAGTCTTTTTTGGAGATGATCAAATTATACTACTGCTTCTTTCCACATACAGCTTAACACCAGCGTGCCCTACTGCAGCTGATCACGGGTCTCACTAAGTCGACGCCTTCAGAGCCGTACTGCAGGAATCGAGGGGAGGAACCACAACGCCACTTGGGCTTTTCTCCAGGAAGCTAACGGACGCCCAACAAAAGTACAGCGCATATGATCGGGAACTGTTAGCTATACACGAGGCAATTTTACACTTCCAAAACATGGTTGAAGACACAAGCGCATGCAGTTCGCGCTTCAGCAGCGCTCCGAAAAAGCATCGCCGAGGCATCAACGCCAGATGGACTTCATATCGTAATTCACTACGAACATTCAACACATCCCGGGCTGAGAGAACGCCATCGCTATCTATCTTTCAAGAGTGAATATTATTAAATCAATTGACTATACTGCTATCGCCCTAGGTCAGAAGGATGATCCTGACCTTCAAGTGCTAATAAGTAGACATGATAAGCCACTCGAGTGGAGGCAATAGAGGTTGAGTGACTCCTTCCTAACTCTTCACTACGTCATCACTCTGGAGAGGATACGATCATTTATCCCGCAGCGATTTCAAGCGATGGTCATGCGAAAAATCATCTAGGCATTTGAGCGACCAGGAAGATGATTGCCGATTACTACTTTTGGTTCTCGATGAACCCCAACATCAACAAGTTCGTCCGAGAATACCTGGCATGCCAGCGCAACAAAATCACTCGGCACATGAAGTCACTACTGCAAAAATACAGCCCACCCGATGCGAGACTCGAGCATATCAACATTGATCTCATCGGATTTCTTCCTCCAAGTGACCATCATGGACAGATGCGCTAATCAACATATAAATCAGCCATTTTGGGGTCCCTAAACGCATCACAACCAACCTCGGCAGACCGTTCGAGAGCCAGGTATTTAAGGAGCACTTGTGGACCATGCCCTATATCCGGCTTCCAATGGCATCGTGGAACGGTGGCGTCGCACAGTCAAAACCGCGATCCGCTGCCACGACTCTACCCAATGGACCAAAGCACTACCGATTGTACTGATAGTATAGCGATCGACGTTGAAGGAAGACATCGAATCGTCTTCAGCTGCAAACGTTTTTATTGAAGGGTCCGGACTGTGGTGAGGACACAGTCGATCTCCTTCAGGTGCTCCAAGAAGTTGCATCAGAAATACAATTTATTTCAGTTAAAAACTTTGCAACGAGAAGATTGATTGTGGAGCGCAAAAACTTGCCTCACTACTTAGTCCAGATTTCCAGCAAAAGTAGTTCGAGTGCCCTGCAGAAAATACGGTACTTGAACTTCCGCGTGGTGAGGTGGGAACGCCTCCAGAAAAGTGAGGTCAACTAGTGCTACAGGTGTCAAAGATTCGGGCATTCGGCTGCGAATTGCGCCATGAAATATAGGTGTGTTAAATGCAAAGACATTCATGCTCCCGGCGAGTGCAAATTGGCTCAGGTGGAGCCAAAAGAAAAACTATATTGTGTGAACTGCGGTGCCTTTGGTCATCCAGCATCATATCGAGGATGCCCCCGGTATCAAGATGCAAAGGTTAACTTCACTCCGAAAGAAAGTCAAGCACACCGCAGTGTGATACCTACCAACTTCGTCAAACCCGGGGTGTCATTTGCACTTGCTAACAGAGGACCAGCAGACAATGTAAATAAAATAAATAATGTAAGTGGCACTAATGAGCTGCTCCTTAAAATTTATTAGCAATTCAATTCCTTATCGGAGCGAATCGATAAACAAGATTCGAAAATTAACATTGTTTTTCAGCGTTTAGGGCTTTCAAATGCCTCAAAATAAGTTGTCATCCAGCCACATTCCCACGGATAGGATTCGTCTCATCTCGATCAACGTCAACTCCATTGTTACTTTACATTGGTGTGATTATCTCCTTGAATTCATTGCCAGAATAAATTCTGACATCGTGCTTCTCACCGAAACCCACCTCAGTTCATGGCACTCCATGAGATTCAAGGATTTTGAGTTCGTAAGAAACGATAGGGTAACAGGTGATGGGGGAGGTGGCACCAGGATATTGGTTTGAAGACCCAATTGTTCCCAAAATATTGAAAAAGTCAAATTCAAAAGCTTTGAATCTCTTGAAGTGTCCGTTATCAAAATCTCACTGCCAGGTGGGGATAACCTCTTCGTTATCTCTGCCTATGCAACTGGTGGATCTGTTCTCAAGCTCAGGGAGGAGCTCAATTCCTTGTTCGAAATACTCGAATTGAACAGGTTGCATAGTTATTATATTCTTGCTGGTGACCTGAACGCCATGCATACATCATGGCTGAACGCCACCAATAATCCAAGAGGTGTTTTCCTGAAATCGTGGATAACAGAGAACCAAATTGAATACAGTTGCAATCTATATGGGTCGGAGTTCCCAACATACCCTAGGACAAATTCATATTTGGACCTTTGCATTGCTGACGCAAGACTTGAATTCAGCTTTAATAGTCCTTAACGGAAACTGCAGGTGCTTCCTTATGATAGCGACCATAACGCAATCGTAATGGAAATCAATCATCACAGGGATGATTTCTTCCTCATTCCAGTTCAACACGAAAATCATCGGTTGAATCTCAAAAAACAGACTGGGGAAAGTCTCAAAAGAAGTTCAATCGCGAGTAGCAGAAGAAATTTCCCCCTACTGATGGTGGCAACTCTTGCTCAATGGTTCCTAATGACAGGAATCTAACTAACGGTGAAAAGAGATCTCTATTTGTCGAAGTTAGAGAAGCTGACGTTGAAAACGATTGAGAAAGTAGTTCCAAAGATAAAACATCGAAACAATATGGAAGGATATGAAACACCAACCATCGCAAGGTTGAGAAGATTGAAAAGCCTTCTTCTCACACGCGTCAACAATATTTATCGACGATTTTTGGATTACAACCATCCCTCGTTGTCTTTGTTGAAATTACATCTGAAGAATGTCCGGAACTTAATCCGGTCATACTTCAGGAGTGAGGTCAGCAATCAATGCGCGGAAAAATTGAGGGGTATTAGCCCACAGGACCCAGACGGGTGTTTGCGAAAGTGAATAGCATATTCCGCAAGAAGTCTCGAGTGAAGGTATCGAGTCTTGAAGTCACCAGTGATGAGATAAATCTTCTCGATAGGGCTGGTATCGAAATTGATAGTACGACTCCGGATAGAAATGGAAACAGGGTTATTTGTGAAGGATTGGATTAACTTGCCCTGATTGGAACACATTTTGAATTGGTTTATCTACCAAACCCTGAGAGAGGGAATGAAATATTTTCAGAGGTCGTTGAAGCAAAAGTTTCCGACTTCAAATCAAGCCTGAACGGCCAATCAGTTCTTCATTTCAATGAAACATTAACATCTGACCTCATACCGAGCGTGAATCTTATTGATTATTTTGTCAGCTATGAAGACTTGGGTTTCATATTTCGCAAGATAAACAACAAGAAATCATGTGGTACTGATGGTATTCCAAATGTAGTTCTCCGACATTTGCCGGAGGTTGCTATTAGGAATTATTGTATATTGTTCAACTACATGTTGAGCAATTCATATTTCCCAAATGAGTGGAAAAGGGCTAAGGTATTTCCGACCTTGAAGAAAGGAAAAGAATCTTCATGCCCCAAAAGCTATCGCCCAATCAGCTTGCTGCCTAACATCAGCAAGGTGTTTGAAGTGATACTCAACAGAGCATTTAACGCCCACATTGAGGAAAATGAGTTGATTCCGAATTGCCAATTTGGTGTTCGTGCCAGGCATTCGACCACACATGCAATAACGAAAGTAACCTCAGACATCTGTTTGAATCTAAATGAAAGACAATGCGTTGGAGCATGTCTCATTGATATGGAGAAAGCCTTCGATATGGTATGGTTAGATGGACTAATTTTTAAACTCCTTCAGGACAAGTTCCCCAGACACCTTGTCGCCATGATGTGCAATATGTTATACGGGAAATCATTTGTTGTAACTGATGGAAATCTGACAACAATGCGTGAATTCAAGGTCTTGAATGGTCTACAGCAGGGAACAGTTACTGCGCCTCTGCTCTTCTCAATCTTCATTCGCAAGCTATTGAACGGCTTTGATTTTAACGTCTCGCCAACGCGATCATTGGTAGCGTTTGCTGATGATCTGATCATCTATACGGCAGACCGAAAAGCTACAGTAGTTCAGAGCAATCTCCAAAAAATGATCAATGATGTGCAGCTGTACACTGACAATAGGCGAATGAAAATCAATGCGCAGAAGTGTGAAACAATTTTGTTTCGGACAACGTTGCAGGGGGTCAGTCAAGACCTGAAACGTAATTGGAAAGATTTCCACATCATGGCTGGTGAGGGTAGTATAGAACGGGTTCCACATAAATCCTGCGTTCGATACCTCGGTGTTCATCTCGATCAGTATCTGTACTATACTGAACATGTGGAAATCATGCTCAGTAAGGCTTCAAAAGTAGTCATGGCCCTTCGAAAACTCTTTCATTCCAGATACATTGATCAAAAGGTCAAAATGATCTGTTACAAGACACTGGTTAGACCAGTTTTGACATATGCATGTCAGATCTGGTACAACCAGAGTGCTAGTACTATGGAAAAATTAAGAGTTTTCGAAAGGAAATGTCTTCGTGCGTGTACTGGTTTGTACAGAAAGCCTGAGAAGGATTGGAAATATTATATATCGAATAGAAGAATTTATCAAACTGCTGAAGTGACGAGGGTCGATACCTTCATATTGAAACTCTTTCGGAATCATATCGCAAGATCTGTGATTGTGAGTGAAAACCCTTGGATTTCACAGCCGTTCCACCCTACAGACGGGTATATTGCAACTTGCCTCGCTATCGGCTTCGTTCCTCCAGAAGCATTCATGTATTTGGACATGAATCGATATGTTTTTGATTCTGACGGCGTCCCAGTCATATATCACATATATCGACGGGCCACCGATAAGAAGATAAAATATCCTCCTAATTTGAGTTCACGAGACCAACGATTTCAATGGGGATACTCATTTGCTAGATTCGTTGAAGCTGATCGAGTTGAAACGGCGCAATCCAGGTATTGGTGGCTGAATGACAATGTCTAAATTATTCGTGTATATTTTTCAATTCTGGTGTTTTTCGTTTTTTGAGTTTCAGCTCATGATTGGCACATTGAGTGTTGTTGTTTATTTGTGTTAAAAATTAGGTATAGGTTAGGTATATGTTATGTTTACTATATTCCGTTAGAGATAAGATTAAACGCTTAGGTTAGGAACATTGTTGTAGAATTTTTTTAGTATAAGATAAAGTTTTTGATTGCATTTTATTAGAAATAAGTTACAACATATTAGGTGTAGGATCAAAGTTTTACTGTTGTGTTTAAATTATAAATAATTTTAGGATAGTGTTGGTTGGTTTTTTCTCCTTTTTCCAATTAAATTTTAAAAATATGTAATAATTTTAATTAATTGAATTTGCTATAGTTTTTTTTGATGAAATGAGTTAATGATAACGTATAAATTTAGAGAGCCATTTGGGCCATTAATTTTTTGTATTTTTATTGTTTGGAATTTGCTTTATATTCTTTTAAAATTTATAACGATTAGTATTAAATAAAGCGCTTTTGACTTTGACTTTGACTTTATGGTATACCCCAAGAAGCTCTCGCCTGGATCAACCAAACTATTTGTAAAAGTCGAGTGTCAGGGAAAGTCATGGGTGGAGTTGCGTAGCTTATTATGCACTGAATTCAGGAGGATTGTCAACAGCAAAGATATATATCGACAGTTAAGCGCCATCGAGACGGCATTCAACAAAACCTTCCATGGGTATGACTATTGTGTTTTGGAGGTTGCAAGCCACGCAAATATTGTATTAGAAGCTGAAACTCAATATACCATTGAGGGAGTCCAAGACGAGGAGCGAATTTCATCAAAAAGTTTAGACTGAAATTCATTTAGTATGAGGCTCAAAAGGTGCATATGAAAAAACATCAATCAACATTCAGCGAGAAGAAACCTGTGCCAAGTAAACAAGCTGACAACGTCAAACGGTGTTTTATATTGTGGTAATCGGAGCCATTTGGGAAAAGATTGTCCCAATGAGGGAGCTAGAACGAAGTGTTTTTCATGCGGAATTTCTTCCGTGTTGCCAATAAGTGTCCGACCTTACGTACAATCCTCCCGAAAGTGAGATGTGAAGTGTTGGAAATAAAAGACATGAAAGCATACAAATTTGCCACAAAAATGGGAAAACAATGCGTGCAGTTTCATAAGTTCGGGAGTGACCTTCACTTGTGAAGTACAGTGTGTAGAGTACACTGAGTGCTCCAGAATTAGAAGAACATGTGTCAATTTCGGTGGTATCAATGTTAAAAGCCATCAGGCTATTGGACATTTTGTGGCAGATGTTGAAATAGACGACGCGACGTCAAACTAAACTTCACCATTTATGTCCTTAATGTTGAAGTGATCTCGTACGATTTATTGCTAGTTATGAGTGATCCGAATTCGTAGAGATTACTTTAAAAAAATGTCAGGCAACTTTTAAAAGTACCCCATAAGTATAGAATTGTGTTGTGGAAAGTTAAAAGACAGATCAAGACGATAATGTGAATGACGAAGGCGAACGCTCCGAACATATGAAAACCACCTTGAGTATCAACGTAAATTCAGAGGAAGCAGAAATCTATCTTCATCACATTTGTGGCCCCGCTATAAGGCCGGAGGCTTTACTTCTCCAAACCTAGCACCTTACAGCGTATTTCAATGTAAATCCGTCCTGTGCACTGCGTTGGCTCGAACCCCCTATGAGTAAGCGGAAACTAACCCCTACCTCACGCACTTTGACAACCACAACCCACAATTGCGGATACTTTTACGTTCTGTTTAACTAGATGAACGCCACAAGGTGAGCTCTGTTCACACTTCGCTTCAATTTACTTTTCTGCACTTTTATAAAGGAAACATTTGCTAATTCGATTCAATTCAATGCAATTTAAAGCACTAATATAAGCAAATAACACAAATTCAAATTAAAACCTGCTTGTTCTACAATACGTTGGGGGCCCCATTCAAGACTTGATATTAAAAGTCCACCTGCGATTAATATTTGAGCTCGTAATTGCCGTCTCAATTCAAATTAATTCCAAAATTTTTTGATATAATTTGTTGTCCTCGTATTTTGAATAGTTTTTCTTATCCCCCCAGAATCATACTTCTCAAACGATTCGCTGAATAACCCCTCAACTTGCCGCTTAATGTCCATCCACAGTAGGTGAATCCAACGAAAGCTCTCCAGGAATATTTATACGTTTCAATCTTCTGGAGCTGTATGAGAGACTTAGAAGGTTATTGAAATAAGGTGCGCATCTTCCTTTAATCCTGTTTTCATCAGCGATGAATTTGACGATGTCATCACAGCAGAATATAGTCTGATAATTTTGTTTCAGGCTTTTTATTGCTTTTTATGCTTGTCTTGTGTTGTTGCTCGCTAGACTTACATTGATGCTTCTCAATTGGTTGCCATATGATTTGCTTTCCTTAGTTCTGATTCTCTTCTTCGTTACTCTTTAGAGATTCTACTTTACAGACTTTCATACCTAAATATTGTTTTTCGTATCTGTATTATCTACCTGCGTCGAAACGAAGACACAAGGGAGACAGTTCCCTGCAAAGAAAGACAACGCTCACTCAATGTTTGGTAGCAGCCCTGAGTCAAGAGTACGAAGGAAAGACAGACTACGCTCCTCATTCTTGATCGAAGACCATGGCTCGATCGAATGCACAGTAAAACTAACTTCTACCTATCCCAGGTTTTGAGTGGGCATGACCGTCTTATTTGCACAAGATTGGTAAGTCATGGTTCCACGACTCTATGTTTTCTGCAGGAGAGGACAAAGATGCCTACCACACATGCATGCAAAAGTTTGGACAGGTTACGCCTGGACCTCTCCAAGGATCGGTTGACAAATGGAACCATGTGGCACATAATGTTCAGGCAATCCTAAAAGATGCAAAGAGCTCACAGCTTCCAGGGACATCAAAGTTTTCTAGCAATTTCTTTACCTCCCACTAGAAAGGGGATCATCCAACATGAAGAAACCTCACGGGGTAGCAAAATGGGACTTGGCCTGAAATAATGTATCAACCTGCTTCAGGCTAGATTCTCAGGTTGAGAGGGGAGATATTTAGTAGGTTGAGCTTCCTAATGAGGGTGTAAATACCCTTCACTTCAAAACTCTAAAAAACTGTGTTCAATCAAGAGAGAGGAGCAAAATTTTGGTGCATTTTGCCTCCTCCTGGGCCCCTGATGCACAAAACAACCTTTTAAATTCAGATTCTAAAAGCCCCACTCGACTATCCTTGATTACAAAAAATGTTTAGGGCTTTTTCGTTATGAAGGGGGACCCCCCTTGAACAAGTTTGAAATGTTTGGTAAGACCTAAACTTTTGAGAGACCATCTTTTTGGCCTTTTTACAAAGTTTGAGCTTTCTTGCATTTAAAGTTTCTGAGGAAACTTCTTGTGACAAACAGACAGATGGACAGCCGGACGCACAGACTGTCTATCCGTCTGTGCGTCACAAAACTATGATGTCTTTGTAAGACAATTTTTTTTGCAAAGACCTGAAAAATGTTCAAAGGTCACTTCAGTATTAAGTGGAACCCCCCTTAAAAACTTTTCATATTTATAAAAGCACCTGATCTTTGGAGAGACCATCAGTACTAGCTTTCCAAAAAAGATAGACAGGCAGGGCACAAAATTAGTAGGTCTTTGTAAAATTAATTTCACAAAGCACTAAAAAGATGGCCCGCTTTGAAATTCGTAAAAGCCTATAAACATGTAATAAATCAAATTAAAAAAAAACGAGATGTTGATATTTGCCAACTCAAATTCCTCTTATTTATGAGTAGTTAAGCCAAAAGAAACCCCAAGTGAATTCTCATAATCTTACCTTGCATCGGTTTTCGCATGGATCCGTGCTTGTCGCAATACAACCACTAACACCCACACCAGTTCCAGTCATTCCAGGTGGGCAACTACATATGATAGTGTTGGAGACTTCTCTGCAAATTGCAGCAGGATGACATATATTTTTTGAACAAGCACCGCCTTCAGATCTTGCGCACTGCTTTCCATCACCTACCCAGCCAATGGGACAATCTCCGCAATGGAATGAACCCTTTATTGAAAACAATATTAAAAGTAGAATTATGATAACTCTTACTCGTACAAATAAATTAAACTTACATAGCTATTTATGCATGTAACTCTTGGATTTATGCTGCACCCCCCATTATTAACCTCACATTCGTTGATATCTCGACAAACAAAACCATTTCCTGTGAAACCCGCTGGACATGGACCACAAGTAAATGAGCCTGGTAAATTAATACATTGCGAGACACACGGAGGTTTTGATTCTTCACATTCGTTGATATCGACACTGCAAGCCGGAGTAAGACCGTTTGTTTTCCAGCCTTGCTCACAAACACATGTGTAACCTATAGACGATAAAGTAGTTACACAAGTCCCATGATCACACAGCTCCTTTGTAGATGACCTTAAACAATCTGAGTGTCGCTGCGTACAGTGGACTCCAACCCAACCTGGCTTACAAATGCAACTGAAAGGAAAAGGTTATACGCTTGGAAAATTTAGTTTATTGGTACACCTTCTTACCTGTAGCTGCCTGGGTTGTTGATGCATTCCGCCCCATTTTGGCAACCTTGAGTTGTACCTGTAAACTCGGCACATTCATTCACATCCTCGCCACATGTGGTACCCTTATGTTAACAATCTTATCAATATAAGTTCATGTATGGAATAGTTAGATCCTACTTACTTCCCAGTTGGAAGGACATTTACACATGAAGCTGTCATAAAGGTCAATGCACGTTCCTCCATTTTGGCATGGGTTGCTCCGGCAGTTGTCCTCTCTTGCCTTCTCCATTAATCTCTCGATTTTGGTTTCCAGCCTTCTCAGTCGCTGTTGTACATTACGAAAACGAAATCGCATACGACCGATACGAGTGCTGTATGGAAAGACCATTTAAAAAATATATTTTTTTTAAGTAAAATTTAAATCAAGTATCATACTTTTGATATTTAAGCTAATAAAGATATTTTTAACAGTAAGTTTGGCCTTACAATGTTGTAAATATTGCCCTGTTGGCAATAGGAGGTGTAGCTTATTTAAGACACTGTTAACCCTAAATATTTTTATACGGTCGAGAAGCAGACATGCAGGTTTTTGATAATTGCAAGATAAGTTTGCTCATAGGCTCCGATAAGTGAATGCCTGAATGAATAATCTGCGCTTCCAACTCCATCCATAACGTTTTGCAGATATTGAATGACTTGAAGAACAATATAATTTTGAGCCTAGAATCGTTGGCATAAAAATTGTTATGTTATACTATCAGACTTAATACCCTGACCTGTGGGCTACTTGGATTAAGCGGAATTTACCAGCCTAACTCCGTCATGTCTGTCAGGATGTTACCCTCCTGAACTTGCCTTAATAATTATTAATTAAAAATATAATAACAATAACATGTGAGGCATTCACGGAAATAACCGAGGCAAATCGATGCAAAACTCTGCAGGACGCGCCAGATGTTCGAACGGTGGGAAAAAATGCAAAGAACATCGAGAATTCGACGATAACTACTGCGATCGCTGCCGAGGGGACCGAAGCAAAAGTCTTAAATCCTGAAATACTAATGAACCATTCTGAAGTCCATAAAGTGATGACAGCAGAAACAAGTTGGGTAAACAGACCTACGCTCATGTCAGAAGGGTCTTGTATTCAATTTACAAAATGCGGTCACCGGATCGAATCAAAAACGAATCGAATCAAAGACGATTTTATTGGAGAAAACATGAAATACGAAGATCATACTATTATTAACAAAGTTGAACGAATTTCGACTTCTGAGGTTTTTGGTATTGTATACTCATAAATATCTCCCTTGATAATTATTTCAGATGTCCATCCGCGACGGAGGATACACATTTTTCATGTATTTCCCCCCTGTGCCCCCACTGAAGCAAGCCGTTGTGTGATTTCATCGCCACCTTCGAAAATGTGGCGAAATACTGTAAAGGGAAATGGAAGGCAATGAGCTCTCTCAAAAAAGTGGTTGCAAAGCATAATTGCCGTCTAGCGATATAAAGAAGGATAAGTAGTCCCAAAAGCGAGGGATTTTCTAAAAATAATAAAATCTGCATGTGACTTGCCAAAAATTACCAAAGGCGCCACCCAGACCGTATAGGGCATTAACGGTGAAGCTGATTAAAGGCCGAAAAAGAGCAGCAGGCTAAAGAAACGCTAAGAGCTCAGCCAAGGAGGCATGCGCAGATAGCTTCCCCATCAAACATCAATAAAAGATAGCGTCTAGTCCAATCGAAGGAGGTCGGGATAAAAGAAGGAAGGAAGATGCACCTGATAGGCGTGAAGCGCCAGACAGTGATGACAAACGGAGCAAAGAATGTTGCCAAGAAACTCCTTCAAAAAGCGCCATAAAATAAAGTTCGCACGGAAGCCCAACAAGAAACAAGTTGGGTAGACAGACCTATGCTCATGTCAGAAGGGTTTTGTACTCAACTTACAAAATGCTGTAACCACCAACGAATAAAACCAAGAAACACATCATGTTCGAGGATCATACTATTATTAACAAAGTTAAAAGACTTTTGACTTCTGAGGTATTTGTTATAGTTATACCCATAAATATCTCCCTTGATAATTTTGTCAGATTTTTTAGATCACGGGTGCCCATTCACGAGGGAGGAAACACATTTTTCATGTATTCCCCCCCTGGGCCCCACTGAAGCAAAAACTGTCAATTTAAGAACTGTTTTGAAAAGCTCTCATAGAGAAATTTCAGTTGATACTCATATCGGCTACCTTTCACGAAATTTTTTTCAGGAGCCACTCCTTTGTACTGTAATCAAAGATTCATGGCCTATTTTTTCGAATCCTAGAATGGTTACAATGCCCTTTTGCTAGGAGCTCTCTCCTGCCTCTTCGAATTGTTTCAATTGTATGTACTCATCTTCATGATCCTATCGTTCCTGAAATTTTCATGCAAACCCTAGCAAAGCTGTAGTGTCTAAGTCGGTAAAAAGCGCATATGGCTCCATCACCATATGTTTCCATAGTAAGACAAGCCATACGAGTATTGTTCCGTAGTAATACAGGAAAATTCAAGCCATTGTAACTTCGTCAAATACTAATCGATCTTTATGAAACTTTCAAAAAAATCAATCTTATAAATAGTCATCTGCTTGCCAAATTTTATTGAATTTAAGGGTACCGTTTAGATTTTATTCAAGAAAACATAAAATCGATAAATCATACTATTACTAACAAAGTTGAGTGAATTTCGACTTCTCATGTATTTGTTGTTGTTGTACTCATTAAGGCCTACATTCATGTTTTTTTTCAGATTTTTCGGATGGAAGGTGTCCAATCGCGAGGGGGGGTACGCGAAAAGTTCATACAATTCCCCTTCCCCTGCCCCCCTCGGTACTTACAAGGCAATTCTAAGACTGGTTTTGAAAAGATCTCATCGAGACCTTTCCAATGACACCCTACTCGACAACCAATGGTGAAATTTTTTTTTTGAGTGGTCACCTCCCTATATGGGGAGACCCCCTTAAACCCCTTTGAAAATTGTTTCACCCCTTGAACTTTCAAGAAGTGACCACTTCTGACCTTTCCACAAAGTTTCATGGCTGTAGCCTCTATAGTTTCGGAGAAAAAGTGCTGTGACATACAGACGGACGGACGGACAGACGGACACAGGTCGTGTTTGCAATAGGGTTTTGTATTTTAGTACAAAATCCTAAAAAACTGGTGCTGTGGGATATCAGGGGAAATGTAATGCTCGAAGACACCAACCCTGCTATCAAAGATGTACGATCAACGCGGTCAGGCCGGGTTAAATTTAGAGCGAGGCTAACAATAGTTCTGTGACGCAGCTAAACCTACACCTTAGTTCAACCGCCCAAAAACTGTCAGAACAGTTTGCGAGGGATATGAAAGGCAACTTTTCGCTGCTGAGTGAGCAACACCATGATAAAAGTTCTGCGTCGTGGTATCCTGATAAAACTGGTATTGTCACCATCTGGATTCGAAACAGTGATTTCCAGGTGGCGAGCTGTGGATGGGGGGATAATTTCGCAGGGTTTCCGTGCTCTTTAGTATATACCTAACGCCAAACGAACCAACATAGTATGTTCAAGTCAAGCTTAATGCTTTGGAGGGCGTTGTCTCAAACGCAGATGGCAACAAGCTCATTGGGGGAGACTTCAAAGCTGAAGCAATCGAGTGGAGGATGCCTCAAATGAACCCGCAGGGAAAACGAATCCTGTAAATAGCGGCCAGAATGGCGCTTGTCGTACTAAACACTAGAAATACACCAACTTTCCATCGTATTGGCTATGAGTCCTTTGAGGACTACTCAGCCAATGATCGTCAGTGCATTCTGCTTGAGATCAGTGATGTGGTCTCTCGACGTGCGTGCTGTCTATCCTCTACAATTGAGTGCAGCATCGGAAGGATGGACATCGATGTGCTCCGCTGCAGGCTGATTCACAGGGGACAGAAAAACGGGCAGCTCAGGATGCGGTGAAGTCAACTATGAGTATCATCAAGACTGTTTGCAACGCTTCTATACCCCATCAAAAATGCCGGTACGGCTAGCCCTCAGTGTACTGGTGGTCGATTAAAATCGCTGAAAAGCGAAGGCAGTGTTACAAGCTTCGGTATGAGGCTCAGCGGATACGGAATCGTGACGAGGTATGCAACCGGGTTGAAGTATATAAGTTGGCCAGGAAATGGCTTCGTAAATTGATTAACAATGGCTAGCTGCTGGCAAGATCTAGTGGACAATGTGAACAAGGGTCCATGGAGCCTTGGCTACAAGCTAGTTATGCGGAAGCTTGGTGCTTTACCGACGCCTTGCATACCTGATGCAGACAGGATGGACGATATAGTGTGGGTACTCTTCCCCGCCCATCCCGTCTGTGTTGATGCTATCCATGATGAAACAGCAGTCGAGTGTCCAGTCTTCACACTGCCAGAACTGGAAGGGGCAGTTCTTTGATTGACAGCAAGGAAGACTCAAGATCCAGATTCTGATCCAGCTGAGATGCTGCAACTGGTCTATCACCATTGTCCTGACTTGCTGCTCAGCACATTCAACGCCTGCCTGCGGGACGGGGTTATTCCAGTACGATGGAAGGTGGCGAGGCTCGTGCTGATCAGCAAGGGGAAGGGAAATTCCAGATCGGCGTCTACACACTACCCGTTATGCATGCTAGACACGGCTGGGAAAGTACAAGAACCATTGATGTGATTACAGAAGTGGTGAGTGCGATCCACAAAGCAGAAGCATATGCCAACTATATATTAATGTGGCTATATAGCCACACTATGTGAGGGACCTTCCTGTTGGTGACACTCGACGTTAGGAATGCCTTCAACTCCGCCAGATGGGTGGATATTCTGGATACGCTTGAAAACCCTTTTCAAGTTTCAGAATATCGAATGCGACTTTTGAGGGACTGCCTGAAAGGCCGAAGCCTACCGAACGACACGACACAGGGCCAATGAAGGATGAAAGTTATATCGGGTGTTGCCTAGAGATTTGTCTTTGGTTAGGCCTGTGGAGCATGTCTTCCGACGGGCTACTGAGACTCGAGATGCCAGATGAGTCACGCTTGATCGGCTATGCCGATGATGTTGCGGCTTTAGTCACTGAGCGCACCATTGACTAAGCGCAACTTAGGCTAAATATGCTAATGCACTGCGTGAGAGGCTGGATGACTGCTCTAGGGCTCAGTTTAGTACTGGAGAAAATCAAGGTGGTCCTCTAGACAAAAAAAGAGTCCCTAGAGTAAGGATGATCAGCATTGGAGACATACTAATTGAATCAACGCCAGCGGTGAAGAACTTGGGGTCGGTTTTGCCCAGGAGGGAACACAATGCCTGCCACAATTTTTTATGTGTGCACAAAATAGAGCTCATCCCGGATAATATATGTTAGGTGCGAACCGGTTGACAAATGGAACCAGGTGACACATTATGTGCACGCAGTCCTAAAAGATAAAAAGCACTCACAGCAGTCGGGGGCATTAAGGCTGGGGGATCGCTTGTCTGGCAATTCCTCGTCTCTCCTGCCCTCCCGCTTGAGAAGGGTTCCCCAGCTTGAATGTGCCTCACGACATAATAAAACGAGGTCTGGCCCGAAGTAATGTGTGAAATGGTTCCAGGCTGGGTTTTTGAGTTAACAGGGGAGGTATTTAATAGGTAGTCTGGTCACTTGTGACTATGTGAGTCGCACACTTTGTGGAAAAAGGTATTCTTTGGGAGAACTGAAGGGCGTAGACAAGTGGAGAAACCAAGGAAATGCTGGTCTGACGCAGTTGACGAAGACGGCTCATCGCTACTTGGATTTCGAAATTGGAGAACGCGGCCAATAAACCAAGACAGTTATAGGTGCTTGTTGCAAGAACCGAAGGCCTGAAAGGGGCTGTAGTACTACGAAGATGAAGAAGAAGGTAGTTACCGATGGAAGATCATTCATAAAAAAGAGAAGCAAAAATAGGCTTGAAATGGAACCTTTAGGAACACCAGAGGAAGGATAAAATGGAGTGCAAAACTTTCTGCAGTAACTAACACAACATATGCGAGAAGATATGCGTGACGTTATCCAGAATAAAGTCGGACCAGCAGTGCCATAGACTGTTTATAACAAAGAAACTGATTGTTGGCGGTACCAAATGCCTTAGAAAAATCAGTAAAGATCACATCAATCTGCAGTCAACTATCCAACGTATTTGCAATCCAATCATTGATTCGATCAAGTTGGTAGCTGTGGAACCCGATTTGCGGTGTCAGTGTTGTTTTTTGCCAAGATAGGGTCTAGAAGTACTAAGAGTTGGTTATTTACCAGAAGCTCAAATAATTTTGGAAAACAGGAAATTAAAGATACAGGATGATAATTGGATACAGAAGAAGGATAAGCACTCTAAAGAATAGCCATGACTCTTTTCCAATTACCAGGATTAATTCCTGGTTTAAACTTATGTTGAACAGGAAAGTGAAAGAGAAGCATAATGACGACGCTTATTATTTCAAAAATATAATTGATAAGTCATCAGAACCGGGAGCACTTCAATTAAGTCTGTATTAAATAAGTAAACGTCAATGAAGTGAAATTCCGGTATATGAACTGGATAGGAAACGCATGAAGATAGAGTAGGTGTAAAAGTGGAAAAAAAGAACTTAGAGAATGGGTTGGAGATTTCTAGGGGAGAAGAGCTCGCAGTATTCTTCCAGCGTACAGAGGAAGGAATGGAAGACGAGAATCTGAGGTACGTAATGTAGACCAGACTGGTTTAGTTTTATTTACCATGAGCGAACTCTCCATGCAGCTGAAGTGGATTTTTACCGCTGATTTAATTTTTTTCCTACAGCATGCAATACACAACAAATAAAAGAGCAGACGAGTGCTCCTGCCGGAAGGGTATTGTAAAATAGTTCGAAATTTAAACAACGTGTTCTGAATATCAAAACTTGCCTCATACATATATTTCATGAATAGAGCTTGGAAAACCAATGCATGGTTATTAGTATTTTGACTTGCCGCCATTTTATTTCCAATGTACTGGCTCCAATGTTTGATTAGCCATGAGAACATATCAATGTTACAAAATATTTTTAAAATTTTCTGTAGTGTTTGGTTCTTTTACGAACGTGTATTTAAACAGTATGACATGTAATTGTTGCTGTAATTGACAAATCTTCAATCTTCTATAACTCAGCTATTTATGGCTCGATTTTTATGAAACTTTCGGAAAACATGCGCTTAACACCATAAAGTACAGATGCAAATTTTGGCAAATTTGATGGTCATTTTTCGATTTTATAGATGGAAGCGTAAAATCTACTATTGTTAACAAATTTGATGAACTTCTGATTTTTGAGGTATTTGTTGCCCTTATGCTCATAAAAACCTACTTTCTTTATTTTGTTCAGAATTTTTTATCTAAAAATATTCAATCGCGAGTGGGGGAAACCAGTTTTTCGTACATTTTCCCTCACCATGCACCCGTCCATGCAAATACTTCACATTTAAGACCTGTTTTAAAAAGGCCTCATTAAGACCTTTCATTTGATACCCATATCGGCCACCTTTGGTAAAAAAAAATATTAACGGGTTTAGAAAGTGAACCGAGTGATAGAAAGGGAGGCGCATTGTTTAATAGTACAGGGGAATGGAGGTTTAACGACGACATTACTGAATGCAGGTTAAAGTCACCACAATTTAAAATTAAAGAATGTAGATGCCGCGAGAAAACATATGAGGAAAACTCATCACAGAATGTTTCATACACTACTAATAACTAAACTATTTATAATGAAACATTGTGAGGAAGGGGGATCTTCACGAAGACACAATCCACAATACGGGAAAAATAGAAGTTGGCACAAATATAGCTTTTTATAGCATTACTAATAGCAACCAAGACTCTACCACCATCTTTTTTATTAGTAGAGGCTAAATATCGGTCACAGCGGTAAATATTACAGTCTAGTGAAATTTCCGAGGTTTAAATATATTCACTTAGCCAGATGTCAGTAAGGCAGATAAATGAATCATCACCAAGTTATAATGATAAAATAAGCTTTTCAAGCTTAGTGCTTAAGTCTCTTACATTTTGTCAATATATTGAAGGGTTAGAGCTTAAATTAGAGTTACTGAAATTAGTTTGCAGTGCTCTGCCTTCCAAGTATGCGAAAGAACTTTCTCTTTTAAGCAAAAAATGGTTTAGTGGAAACTCCAGGCGGCTAGCCTTCTGAATTCAGGAGAGTATCGCAATCTACAGGGTTAGTAAGCTTGATAGAAGCAATCACTCTACCCATTGAATTATTCCTGGTGAGTTTGTGACAACTAATAACTTTAAAGAGCTCCACCGCAGACGGTCTCGATAAAGACGGAGGGATCCTCTTGTTTCCCTCACCCACAGGTTCCATAATTCCTCATTCTAAATCGCACTAACATATGGTAGTAAATGGCCTCGAGGCAACACAATGGATTTACAGGCTCCCCAACAATGGGACATTAAATGCCGAGAAATGCCAGTAATTGCAAATACACCTGCAGCTCTGTTACTAACTTCCTTTCTCGCACCGTAAGAAGATGAAGGCGAGTCTTTCGTGCCTGATAAAGGAATTGAAAGTAATAACCGTGTTGCCGGAGTGGAAGCTAGGTGGCGGGCTATATCTCCGTCCTTAGAAAATCCTAAATCTTTTCGAAAGCTGTTACAGAGCCTCGGAATGGATGGGACTCACGGCTATGACTTCGCAAACGAAGAAAAAGGACTATAGCATTAGGTCCTGGAATGTCAGATCACTGAACAATCCTGGCGCTGTTAAGGATCTTTTCCAACAGGCCAGTCAATATAAATTAAACATACTGGTAATCCTGCTAACGAACTGAACTGGAAATTATATTCAAGATATGAGATCGCTCACAATATTCAAAAGTGGGAAGCCTGCCTAAAAGTGAGAGTTCGGAGTGGCATTCATTGTGGGGAGTTCAAATTATATGTTTTTGACTTTAAGGCAGTCACCGAATGAATGTGTGTGGTCCGTATAAAAGCGAAGCTCTTCAAAATCTGCCTGATAAATGTACACACCCCGACAGAAGAAATGGACGAAAAGAAGGAAACTTTTTACAATCACCTGGAAAGATCATTCCACTTATTGCCTACAAATGACATAAAAATAATTCTAGGTGATTTCAACGCTAAGGTTGGCAATGAGCTATTTCATTGGAGAATGACTGGAGGATATAGCCCCCACGATGAAACAAATGACAACTACCAGCGCCTGATTGACTTTGCATGTAGCAGAAATCTAGTCATATGTCTAACTTGCTTTCTACATTGAAGCGTACATAAAATTACCTGAGTAACCAGATCAGCCATACTCTGACCCAATCGCGTTGCGCCTCCGGTATATTTGATGCCGCTACATGTGGAGGAGCCAATTGGATCATTACTTGATCAAACTAACCTATCAACGTCGTATGTCAAAGGAGTATTCGGCAAAAATCAACCTTCTACCGAGATTCGACATCAAAAGACTTCAAACGCCGTCTGTGGCGAAACCAGCTAGCTCACATCTCATCAGATACATAACTGAAAACAAACAATGAGCTATGGGTACAAATGACAGTGGCAATGACGACCATGGCAAGACAGACGATCGGACATCAAGCCCGGTGCAACAATATTGATTGGTTTGATGATAAATGGCAGGTGTGCAAAAGTTCTTAGGTAGGAAAACCAGGACGAAGAGAGAATATTATGAAATGAAAGACAATTAAAATTAAAATTTAAGAAAAGAGAATACAATGACGGTCAATTGAGTAGCATCGATGTAAGTCTAGCAAGCAACAACGCAAAACAAGTATACAAAGTAGTGAAAAGCCTGAAACGGGGTTATCAGCTCAGGACCATGCTCAGCAATATCATTGGCACTATCATTGCTGATGAGGACAGGATTAAAAACAGATGGGCACCATATTTCAAGAACCTCCTTAATCCTCCGCACAGCTCCAGAACATTGGACCTGAAAAATAAGCCCAGAGAGCTTCCATTGGCCCAACCAACTCTGGGTGAAGTTTGTTTCATCACAAAGGCTCAAAAAAATATTACGACGGCCACAGATGGGATTTCAATTGAGCTTATGAAATATGGTGGCATCAGTGTTCAGAAAGCCATTCATAAAGTTATACAGCACGTTTGGCAATAAGAACATATGCCAAACCAGTGGAACTTCTCAATTATATTCCCTATTCACAAAAAAAGGTGCCAAGCTACAGTGCGAAAACAATAGAGGCATATCATTACTTTGCACAGCATACAAAATATTTTCAAAGATTTTTGAAAATCAAATCAGATCATACGCCAATAGTAGGGAAGTATCAAGGTGGCTTCAAGGCAGCTAGATCGATCAATTGTTTACAATCAAGCAGGTACTTAAGAAATTGAGGCAGTTCCATATAGACGCACACCAGATTTTTGTTGCCTTTAAGCAAGCATACGACAGTATTAGTTTTAGCAAACAGTCGGAAATAATGCTTTGCTTTTATATCCCAGCCAAATGAGTCCATCTTACCTAAATGACGATGATGGGACGACTTCCCAAGTCCGCATCAATAACCAACTCACCAACGCCTTTGACATAAATATCGGACTAAAACAGGGAGATGGGTTGGCCCCACTGCTATTCAATTTGTTTCTGGAATATGTCATAAGAAAGCTACCTGTTGATACAAGAGGTACATTACTATACAAGTCGAGCCGAGCGGTAACCTATGCGGTTGACATCAATATTTTGTCATGGTTCTTAACAACTGCCAAGGAGCTTTTTCTCAAACTCAACAGGAAAGCAAAACTAGTAGGGCAAAATAAAACAAAGCTCATGACACAGGCTGGGAAAAATGTCTCAGATGCCCAAAATATCACACTTGACGAATACAATATTGAAAATGTGGGCAAATTTGTGTATTTAGGTGCCGAAATAACGAGAACCAGTAATGAAGGAGATGAAATACGCCGATGAATGCTGCTTGTAAATAAAGTTTTGGGAGATGCATCGTCTGCAAATTTCAGTAGGGTCTCAAACTCTAAGCAACTACTTGAACATTTAGTCATTTAGACTGGAAACAAACGTAGATAAAGAATATAGTTTGCAGGATTCACAGTACGAACGCACTCTATTTGTATGTCCAACAAAGAGACAGCATAAAAAGGAGCCATTTTGATCATGTTTTTCAAATTAACTTAAAGGTACATTGACTTTTACCCAACCCCTCCTGTTAAGAAAATATCCCGAAAAATCATTATTACAAAACCTTAATTATCATTTCTGTCCTAATTATATGAATATATTATGTTAAAACCAATCAATAAAAATTTTAACTTAACAAATTCCTCGAAAGTACAAAGTACCTTAAACTGCATAAATCATGATGTACATATTTTATGCAAGTAAACAATTTGCTCAATCAAGCAAATTAAAGTTCAATCACACAACCCAATTATATGAAGTGAATGTAAGGCAAACAAGTTGAGTAAGCAGGAGAGTGCTCCTACCAGAAGGTCTTTGTAAACATCCTAGGGTTAGAAGCAAGTTTTCTAATGGCGTGAATCGATAACTTGAATTATTCATCCAATACTTAGATATGAAATTGTTCAAATTTATACAAAAGATGCACAGTTTCTTTCATAAGCACAGTGCAGCCGCCATTTTAATCTAGCTTAAATGATTTTTCTGAATGCTCGGCTGATTGAACATGTTCAAGTTAAACACTATTCCTTAAATTTTCATGAAAATTGAAAGAAAATAAAAGTACCTAAGTCAATTTTAAATATATATATGGTTTTCCAATAAGAGGTGTTATTTTGAATAGATCTTCTGATTTAACACCTTGCGACTTCTTCCTTTGGAGCCACGTGATAGAGAAGGCCTATGCCAATAGCTCAGCGTCAGTTCAAGATCTCAAAGATGAAATTCGTGAGGCTATCGAGGACATAGGGCAGCCAATTTGCGATTTGGTAATGGAAAATTTCATGAAGAGGATATGGTCCTGTAAGCGTGTCGTAGTGGTTATTTGCCCAATGTTAGTTTTTGCTGTTAACGGCATATCTTCTTCTTTATAATGAACTAAACATCCGATCATTTATTTTGAAAAAATGGCATTTTTCTTTTAATATTAAAATAACACTTCTTATTGGAAAACCCTATATGAACCATAAACACGTGTTATCGTTGTTGTAATTCCATATAATTGAAATGGCTATAACTCACTTGATTATGATTCGATCTCAATTAAATTTTGTGAACATATATACCTTACGTCAGTCTATATAATTGCGAAATTTCAAGAAGTTTAAAGGTACCGTTTTGATTTTATGGGCAAAAATGTAAAATCTACAAATCATACTATTATTAACAAAGTTGGGCGAATTTCGATTTCTAAGGTATTTGTTGCCCTTGTACTCATAAAGGTCCACATTCGTGATAATTTTCAGATTTTTCGGCTGAAAGGTGACCAATCGCGAGGGGGGGGGGACACAAATTTTGGGTACATTTTGCCTTCCCGTGGACCCCCTAACTCATGAAATGATTTTTTTATTTCAGATTCTAAAAGTTCTAATCAAGACCTTTCATTTGATACCGCACTAAATTTTTTAAGGGCCAATTCGTTATTAGGGGGGACCCCCCTTAAACATTTTTTAAATTTTTGTCAAGGCCTTAACTTTTGAGAGATCATCACTTCTGACCTTTTCACAAAGTTTGAGCATTCTAGCTTCTATAGTTTCTGAGGAAATCAGCTGTGACGCACGGACAGACGGACAGACGGACAGACGGACGGACAGACGGACGGACAGACAGGTCGCGAAACTAGTAGGTCTTTGTAAAAAAAATTTTTACAAAGACCTAAAAATGCACATTGGCAAAAAATTTGTATAAAAGAAAGTGACTGGAAGAATAAAGTCATTGTTTTTTGCAATCATTGAACTATAGCGTTTTAATAGCATTCATATATTACAAGATGGAATTTGCATGGTCTGTTGAACCGGATTCTGGAGCTACAACCAAGGATTTTAGCCTGGAAGATTCACCCAAGGACTTTGATAAGGAAGATTCAGATGGTGCCAGTTTATCGTTGAGCAGACTGGAAGATAGGGCTTCCTTTTCGAGCATCAGCGCCAATCGTTAGTGGGCGATTGGAGCATCAGTGGTGGTCATTATTGGGCGATTCGAGTATCAGTGGGTGATACTTGCAACCAGCAATTTCTCGTAGCGGTCGAAGGGATGTCGCTTTGTATAAGCATTTTGAAGACCTCATTTCTTTTCTTTTTATCCTTTGGGGAACCCACTAAGGAAAGTTTAAGCATAGAGCGTCAGCAGACTTCAGAGGTTGCCAGAGTGTTTTTCGCTTTAACCTGAGTAATTACTGGAAAAGGTGGGCTGACATCTGGACACTCTAAAGAGGTGGAACATTCGGTGCTTAGCAAAGTTTACGTGGTTGGACAACAAAATGAGCAGCCAGCACGCTTACTTCAACTAGGTTCAGAGGCTTATTCTAACTTCAAGAAGGACAACGAATCTAGATACAGCCTCGCGTATTTCCAGGCAAGACAGGAGAAATTAAAAGCCATCTGGGCTACATGCGAAGGACCGCATGAAGCACAATGCAGTCATTTGAAACAAGATGCAGAAAAGTTAAGTCAGTACACGAAGGAAATCGTGGGCGCTGAAGAGTTGGTGATGAATTACCTCACTCTCTTCCAAGCAAAAATAAACCATTATGCATCTGGATGCGCGGTGCAAATGCAAAGCGATGCCATCAAACTAAAAAGGATAAAAATATCTTCCTTTACCGGAAGCTACGCCGACTGGTATACATGTCGCGATCTGTTCAAATGCATGATCCACAATAGCATTCAGCTCTCTAATGTCCAGAAGCTGCAGTACCTACGCGGCACACTCCGTGGGGAAGCAGAGCAGTTAATCAACCACCTAACAATCACCGATGAAAATTACGAGCCTGCATGGAACTTGCTCTGTAAGCGGTACGACAACCATCGGGCTATCGCTCAGGACATGATGCAGCGGTTCTTCAATATTGAGAATTGGACTCGCAATGATCCAACAGCGCTGAGACATATGCTCGATACAATGAACCAACTTTTAGCTGGTCTGAGCACGTTAAAAATGGATGCATTCTCTTTGTCTACAATATTTCTGTTGAATTCTCTATGCTGGAAGCCTTGTATCAGGAAAACCAAAAGTGCAAACAATCAAAGTCAATACAACCAGCATCGGATCTAAATTGACTTGTCCGATGTGCAAAGCAGGTCATAAATTGTTTGAGTGCAGCTCATTTAAGCAAGCAAGCATCCAAAACTGCAGAGATATAGTTCGAAAGGCTGAGCTATGCTTCAATTGTCTGCAAGCACTACACCGAGCAAACAAGTGCTCATCAAAACATGGATGCAAAATTTTGTGACAAAAAACATAACACACTGCTTCGCCTGGAAGGGATAGACACCTCGAATCAGTCCAAAACAATATCCTCTGCACCCGTACAAGGACACAGTGCATACACTGGCAAGAATTTTTTGCTTTTAGCAACAGCACTGATAAAGGTAAGCAGTCAAGATGGAGAAGTTATAACATTCCGCGCATTGCTTGATTCTGGAGCACAGCGATCGTTCATCAGTAAATTGGCTGTGCAGCTGTTGCAAACTAAGCGTAAAGGGTCTCGAGTCAAAGTCGGTGCAGTCAAAAGTGTTACGTCGAGAGGAGAGACCAATATTTGCGCGATAGTCCAAACTGAACATGGTAGCCATGAAAAACTTATGTTCACTCCACTCATCCTCACGACAATTACAGCGCCATTGCAATGTACAAGAGTTCCATTCAACATTCCAGTGGGACTGATGGTTCAAGATTTAGCATATCCCTGTTCCTATCAGCCAGGGAATATTGAAATTCTCATAAGAGCTGACCCATACGGTACATTGTTATTGCCAGGTTTGCTCTTGGACAACCATGTGCTCAAAGAACAAATGGGTACTATTCGGATCTGTTCCTTACAAAACGACAAAGGCATTATGTGCGCTGGTATCGTATGCCAAACTGGTGGAATCATTAAGAAAATTTTGGGAGACAGAAGAGCTTCCAGCCACTTAACATCTAACAAGAGAAGAGAAGCAAAATGAGGACTTTTACGCACAATCTGTAATCCGATAACCCAATGGAATTTACTCCGTAGGCTTACCATTCAAAGGTGAAGTAGATCCCTTCAACGACATAGGCAAAACTAGAGACAACGCATTCAAGAGGGTAAGATAACTAGAGCATCGGTTCAAGAGCAACCCAACGCTCCACGAGGAATACCGCAAATTCATGCAGGAGTATATCGACGTAGGTCACATGTCGATAGTCCCCGCTGAACAAGTAAAAAAGGTGACAGTATACTACCTTCCCCACCATGCCATGGTCAGAGAAACCAGCAGTACGACCAAACTGAGAGTGGTCTTCAATGCCTCGCAAAAAAGGATAGAAGGAAAAATCACTGAATGAGCTCCTTCACAAGGGACATACAATACAGGGGAAAATGCTTCATGTGTTGATGCGGTGGAGGCAGCACAGGTACGTTTTTGCGGTTGATATAGAGAAAATGTACCGACAAATTTCGGTGCATGAAAAGGATCGACATTTTCAAAGGATTCTATGGCAACCTATGCCTAATGGGCTGATTCAGCACTTTCAAGTGAACACGGTTACTTATGGGACGGCTTGTGCACCTTACTTAGCGATCAGAGCATTACATTAATTAGCCGCAGATGAGTCTTCTACATTTCCCGAAGCAGAACTAACATTAACAAGTGACTTTCATGTTGACGATGTGTTGACTGGATCAGACAACATTAAAAGCCTTGTTCAATTACAAACCGATTTGCGCAGACTTCTGAACAAAGGAGGATTTCACTTAAGGAAGTGGTTGCCCTTCCATCCACGAGTATTAGAACAAGTCCCAGAATCAGAACGCAAAACACAGCTTCCCTTACATATAGCACTCACGGAAAATTTTAAGACTTTGGGTATCCAGTGGCATCTCGCAACCAATGAAGTTTCATTCTCCATCACGAAAGCAGACTGTCAAGCCAAATTCTCCTAACGAAATATACTAGCTGAAGTTTCAAAGCTATTCGGCCCTATTGAGTGGCTGCAGCTGTGCATAATCATTGGGAAAGTGACGCTACGACAGCTATGGGAAGAACGCTACGACAGCTATGGGAAGACGCTACGACAGCTATGCGAGGATGACTTTGAACCTAGTACAGTAAAGGATTGGATGAAATTCCGAAGTCAACTCCCAGAACTAGAAAAGCTGCGAATCACGCGGTGGATCCAATTTACTCTTTCTCACCAATTTGAGCTAGATGGTTTTTGCGACTCTTCTAAAACCGCGTACGCCGCAGTTGTATACATTCGAGTCACATCCCCAACATCAATCAAGGTAACACTTGTCAGGGCAAAATCAAAAGTCACTCCAGTGAAAGTCGAGTCCGTATCAAAGCTCGAACTCAATGGAAGAGTTCTTTTAGTCAAGCTCATGGATGAGGCCATCAAAGCACATAAATGGGCAAGCGTCCCTCGATATTATTGGACTGACTCAACCACCGTCCTTTCCTGGATTCAAAAACCAGCAGCTAAGTGGGAAGTTTACGTGGCAAATCGCGTTAGCATCATTCAACAACACAGCTCTGTTGAGATTTGGCATCATGTCAGGACAACAGACAACCCAGCTGATATCGCATCCAGAGGAATGTACCCGAAGGAGTTGTTAACATCAAATCTCTGGTGGAATGGACCAGAATGCCTAACTACCCGAATCATTCGAATTCCTCCATCAATACTTCAACCAAAAACAGAAGACGAAAGAAAAATTATATCGTTGACAGTTAATGTAGCAGAGCCTCCAGAAATCTTTGGAAGATACTCATCATTCTACAGACTTAAAAGAATAGTGGAACGACGACACGAAAGGGAAATTTAACTGAAGTTGAGCTTCGAGAAGCATCGAGTACATGCATTCGCATTTCGCAACACCACAGTTATAGCGAAGAAATTCAGCAACTTTCGAAAGGCAACAGTGTCCACAGAACCAGCCACTTAAAAACCTTGGCACCTAAGATGAATCACGAAGGCATCTTAAGGGTAGGTGGTCGGATTCAACACGCACTTATTCGAGAAGCAGCGAATTATTCAGCAATCATTCCAAAGGGCCCTCTCGTTAAATTGTTGATAAAAGAGGCTCACCATGTAACTCTGCATGGAGGATCTCAGCTAACCCTCGCTAGTCTTCACCTTTCATGCTGGATAATATCAGGGCAAACAGCAGCAAAACAAGTGCTAAGAGAGTGCATGACTTGCTTCAGAATGACCGCTAAACCCAACACACAGCTGATGGGAAACTTACCAGTCGTCAGGGTACAGCTAGAAAAGCCATTCTTGAATACTGGCATTGACTATGCCGGACCAATTATCATCAAATGGAATGGAGCACGTGGTGCTAAGACCATCAAAGCCTATATTGCAGTGTTTGTCTGTATGGCAACGAAGGCGTTTCATTTGGAACTCGTATCTGATTTAACCACAAACGCCTGCATAGTAGCGTTACTACGGTTTTCATGTAGCGAGCTACATAACAACCCTTTCATTTTGTCAATTGAGGATAGCTTTTCATATTTTGGCATGGTCAAAACATTTTTAGGGGTTTGTAAAATAATTTTACAAAACCCTACTAAAATCGGGTCCTGTCTGTCCGTCCGTCTGTGAGTCACAGCACTTTTTCTCGCGAACTACTTAAGCTAGAAACATCAAATTTTGTGTGCAGGTGTAAAGTGGTGCTATCTTTAAATTTCAACTACAAAAAATGTTTAATAAGGTATTTAAGGGGGGTCTCCCCATATAGGGGAGTGGCCCCCGAAAAAAAATTCATCAAAGGTGGCTACCTTTGATGAAATTTTTTTTTCGGGGGCCATGGATATCAAATGAAAGGTATTAATGCAAACTTTTCAAAACAGGTCTTAATTTGACACTTTTTGCTTCGAGGGGTGCACCGAGAGGGCAAATACCCCCCCTCGCGATTGGACACCTGTGATCCGAAAAATCTGAAAATTCTTGGAGGTAGGTGTTTATGAGTACAATAACAACAAATACCTTAGAAGTCAAAATTCACCCAACTTTGTTAATAATAGTATGATATTCGAATTTCACATTTTCCCCAATAAAATCGTATAAGTCGATATTTAAGTATTGCCACAAAAGTTCCTTAAACTTTGTAAGTTTGATGAAAATCGATTTACACACAAGGATGTTATAGCCTTTTGAAATTTCTCCAATTACAATAACAATAACACATGATATTAGTATTCTATGGACTTTTCATCGAATAAGTCACTGCAGTTTTGATTTGATCTTTTGGATATTTTCAAATAAGGTCAATAACAATAATATTTTTGGGAATTCATGATTTGAGTGATTTTTGCTGGTTTGCAACAAAATGGCGACTGTTGAAAATAGAAAAACAATGGATTTCCTTATAAACATGCACATCTCTTTGACATATTTCTTGACTTTATTCGTTGCTGGTGACTGCATTTCTGAGAAGTTGGGTACAAAACCCTTCTGACATGAGCGTAGGTCTGTCTACCCAATTTGTTTTCGTAGTTATCATGAACAATATTTAATGGAGTTTAGAATAAACAAGTAAAAGCGATTTTAATTCAATTGAACCGTATGCCAATTATATTTGATTAAGCGGCTTTTATGGAGTAAGTCTAGGACCTTAGACTAAGTTGCGGATGTCGTGTGAATTTTTATATATTCACCTTTTTATTATAATGTTACTTATAATCATAATATCAAGAGTGTTGCCTTTACAGAACTAGAGCTATCAATTATTGTCACTAATTGTCTTGTTGGAAAAATATTTAATTTTTTGAAGTTATTGGTTTTTCAAGACGAACTCACCATATTGAAACGCCCCCAATTTAAAAATTAGTATAAACAGTGTCAGATCAACATTTATGCTCAATAATTCTATGATAATATTTAGAATCTGCGCAATTAGTGGTACTTACGCATTTTCCAGTGAAACAATTCTCTGCTCAAGTCCTGTTTCCCCGAAAAGGGCGGAACGTAAGGTAGAAAGTTGAAGTTCATAATTTGCATCTATTGCTCCTGTGCCGGCGGATCCACCACCCACTCGTTTCCCTGAACCACTGATAACATCCGACACGTCAATATCGTTCACATTTAATCGAGATCGTCCTTTTAAACTAAATGAAATATTTTTATCTGTTGCCGACTCGAAAATAAGATTTCCTTCCTGTACAAGTAATTTAGGTCTAACAAAAATAAAGAATCTACATTATTGCCGGAATTGAAATTTTCCTATTAGATGTCTTACACATCGTCAAAAAGAACGGCATTACAACTCAATTGTAAAGAATTTATAATGAAAATCACAAGCAGAATTTTATCCTTTCCCATGCTTCTGCTGGATCTAACACTTTATTCCCATTATCCACTTGGTTTTCCAAAGTTTGTACGAACTAATCCGCGATTGAAGATGAACTGACCAGAAATTAGTTAATTTTCTTTCAATTTAACGTAGGGCGTATTAATTATCATTTAACGCCCATCATTGCAATAATTCAGCTCTTTGATAATTATAGTCATGCATTTGACTACGTCACTGATAAAAAGAAGGCATATTGCCGAGTCTTTAACTCATCTGCACATGGTTAATGAATATTTTGTGATATCAATGAAAACTTTGAGCGTAAAACCTTCGAACCATTCATAAAAACATCTCCGCTTATTATTTATACACTCGAGTAGCTTATTTGGAGAACAGAATGAATTTATTCAATACCTTTTTAGATTTTGTAATGCATATTTTTGATATATAAGCAGTTGCTCCACGTTGCAATTCTAAAATTAAGAATTTGTGCTTCAAAGTCAAAGTCAAAAACGCTTTATTCAATACTAATCGTTATAAATGTTAAAAGAATATAAAGCAGATTCCAATCAATAACACTGCAAAAACTTAATGGCCCAAATGGCTCTCTAAATTTATACGTTATCATTCACACATTTCATCAAGAAGACTATAGTAAATTCAAATTAATTAAGATTATTACATATTTTATGACTTGATTGAAAAAAGGAGAAAAAACCAACCTACACTATTTAAAAGTTATTTATAATTCAAACACAACAGTGAACTTTGATCCTACACCTAATATGTTATAACCTAATTCTAACAAAATTCAATCATAAACTTTATCTTACACTAAAAATTCTACCACAATGTTCCTAACCTATGCGTTTAATCTTATCTCCAACTAATAAAATAAACATAACATATACCTAACCTATACCTAATTTTTAACACAAATAAACAACAACATTAAATGTAGCAATAATGAGCTGAACCTCAAAAACTTAGTAACGAAAACACAAAAACTGAAAATAAACACGAATAATTTAGACATTGTCATTCAGCCAGCAACACCTAGATTGCCCCGTCTCAGTTCGATCAGCTTCAACGAATCTAGCAAATGAATATCTCCATGGCAATTGTTGGTCTCGTGAACTCAAATTCTGAGGATATTTTTATCTTCTTATCGGTGGCCCGTCTATATATGTGATATATGACTGGGACGCCGTCAGAATCAAAAACATATCGATTCATGTCCAAATACACGAATGCTTCTGGAGGAACGAAGCCGATAGCGAGGCAAGTTGCAATATACCTGTCTGTAGGGTGGAACGGCTGTGAAATCCAAGGGTTTTCACTCACAGTTATAGATCTTGCGATATGATTCCGAAGAAGTTTCAATATGAAGATATCGACTCTCGTCACTTCAGCAGTTTGATAAATTCTTCTATTCGATATATAATATTTCCAATCCGTCTCAGGCTTTCTGTACAAACCAGTACATGCACGAAGACATTTCCTTTCGAAAACTCTTAATTTTTCCATAGTACTAGCACTCTGGTTGTACCAGATCTGACATCCATATGTCAAAACTGGTCTAACCAGGGTCTTGTAACAGATAATTTTGACCTTTTGATCTATGTATTTGGAATGAAAAGGTCTTCGTAGGGCTATGACTACTTTTAAAGCCTTACTGAGCATGATTTTCACATGTGCAGTATAGTACAGATACTGATCGAGATGAACACCGAGGTATCGAACACAGGATTTATGTGGAACCCGTTCTATACTACCCTCGCCAGCCATGATGTGGAAATCTTTCCAATTACGTTTCAGGTCTTGACTGGCCCCCTGCAGCGTTGTCCGAAACAAGATTGTTTCACACTTCTGCGCATTGATTTTCATTCGGAAATTGTCAGTGTACAGCTGCACATCATTGAACATTTTTTGGAGATTACTCTGGACTATTGGAGCTTTTCGGTCTGCTGTCTAGATGATCAGATCATCAGCCAACGCTACCAATGATCGTGTTGGTGAGACGTTAAAATCAAAGCCGTTCAATAGCTTGCGAATGAAGATTGAGAAGAGCAGAGGTGCAGTAACTGTTCCCTGCTGTAGACCATTCAAGACCTTGAACTCGCGCATTGTTGTCAGATTCCCATCAGCTACAACAAATGATTTTCCGTGTAACATATTGCACATCATGGCGACAAGGTGTTTGGGGAACTTGTCCTGAAGGAGTTTAAAAATTAGTCCATCTGACCACACCATATCAAAGACTTTCTCCATATAAATGAGACATGCTCCAACACATTGTCTATCATTAAGTTTCCAATAGATGTCCGAGGTTACTTTCGTTATTGCATGTGTGGTCAAATGCCTGGCATGAAAACCAAATTGGCAATTCGGCATGAACTCATATTCCTCAATGTGAGCGTTAAACGCTCTGTTGAGTATCACTTCAAACACCTTGCTGATGTTAGGCAGCAAGCTGATTGGGCGATAGCTTTTCGAGCATGAAGATTCTTTTCCTTTCTTCAAGATCGGAAATACCTTAGCCTTCTGCGAATCATTTGGGAAATATGAATTGCTCAACATGTAGTTGAACAATATGCAATAATTCCTAATAGCAACCTCAAGCAAATGTCGGAGAACTACATTTGGAATACCATCAGTACCACATGATTTCTTGTTGTTTATTCTGCCAGATTTGACATCCATATGTCAAAACTTGTCTAACCAGGGTCTTGTAACAGATAATATTGACCTTTTGATCTATGTATTTGGAATGAAAAGGTCTTCGTAGGACTATGACTACTTTTAAAGCCTTACTGAGCATGATTTTCACATGTTCAGTATAGTACAGATACTGATCGAGATGAACACCGAGGTATCAAACACAGGATTTATGTGGAACCCGTTCTATACTACCCTCGCCAGCCATGATGTGGAAATCTTTCCAATTACGTTTCAGGTCTTGACTGGCCCCCTGCAGCGTTGTCCGAAACAAGATTGTTTCACACTTCTGCGCATTGATTTTCATTCGGAAATTGTCAGTGTACAGCTGCACATCATTGAACATTTTTTGGAGATTACTCTGGACTATTGTAGCTTTTTGATCTGCCGTCTAGATGATCAGATCATCAGCCAACGCTACCAATGATTGCGTTGGTGAGACGTTAAAATCAAAGCCGTTCAATAGCTTGCGAATGAAGATTGAGAAGAGCAGAGGCGCAGTAACTGTTCCCTGCTGTAGACCATTCAAGACCTTGAATTCGCGCATTGTTGTCAGATTCCCATCAGTTACAACAAATGATTTTTCGTGTAACATATTGCACATCATGGCCACAAGGTGTTTGGGGAACTTGTCCTGAAGGAGTTTAAAAATTAGTCCATCTGACCACACCATATCAAAGACTTTCTCCATATAAATGAGACATGCTCCAACACATTGTCTATCATTAAGTTTCCAATAGATGTCCGAGGTTACTTTCGTTATTGCATGTGTGGTCAAATGCCTGGCATGAAAACCAAATTGGCAATTCGGCATCAACTCATATTCCTCAATGTGAGCGTTAAATGCTCTGTTGAGTATCACTTCAAACACCTTGCTGATGTTAGGCAGCAAGCTGATTGGGCGATAGCTTTTGGGGTATGAAGATTCTTTTTCTTTCTTCAAGATCGGAAATACCTTAGCCTTCTGCGAATCATTTGGGAAATATGAATTGCTCAACATGTAGTTGAACAATATGCAATAATTCCTAATAGCAACCTCAAGCAAATGTCGGAGAACTACATTTGGAATACCATCAGTACCACATGATTTCTTGTTGTTTATTCTGCGAAATATGAAACACAAGTCTTCATAGCTGACAAAAAAATCAAAAAGATTCATGCTCGGTATGAGGGCAGATGTTAATGTTTCATTGAAATGAAGAATTGATTGGCCATTCAGGCTTGATTTGAAGTCGGAAACTTTTGCTTCAATGATCTCTGAAAATATTTCATTCCCTCTCTCAGGGTTTGGTTGATAAACCAATTCAAAATGTGTTCCAATCAGGGCAAGTTTATCCAACCCTTCCCAAATAATCCTGTTTCCATTTCTATCCGGAGTCGTACTATCAATTTCGATGTCAGGCCTATTGAGAAGATTTATCTCATCACTGGTGACTTCAAGATTCGATACCTTCACTCGAGACCTCTTGTGGAATATGCTATTCACTTTCGCGAAAACGCGATCTGGGTCCTGTGGGCTAATACCCCTCAATTTTTCCGCCCATTGATTGCTGACTACACTCTGAAGTATGACCGGATTAAGTTCCGGACATTCCTCAGATGTAATTTCAACAAAGCCAACGAGGAATGGCTGTAGTCCAAAAATCGTCGATAAATATTGTTGACGCGTGTGAGAAGAAGACTTTTCAATCTTTCAACCTTGCGATGGTTGGTGTTTCATATCCTTCCATATTGTTTCGATGCTTAATCTTGGGAACTACTTTCTCAATCGTTTCCAACGTTAGCTTCTCTAACTTCGACACATAGACATCTATTTCATCGTTAGTTAGATTCCTGTCATTAGGAACCATTGAGCAAGAGTTGCCATCATCAGAAGGGGGACATTGCTTCTGGTACTCGCGATTAAACTTCTTTTGAAACTTTCCCCAGTCTGTTTTTTAAAGTTCAACCGATGATTTTCTCGTTGAACTGGAATGAGGAAGAAATCATCCCTGTGATGATTGATTTCCATTACGATTGCATCACGGTCGCTATCATAAGGAAGCACCTGCAGTTTCCGTTGGGGAATATCAAAGCTGAATTCAAGTCTTGCGTCAGCAAAGCAGAGGTCCAAATATGAATTTGTCCTAGGGTATGTTGGGAACTCCGACCCATATAGATTGCACCTGTATTCAATTTGGTTCTCTGTTATCCACGATTTCAGGAAAACACCTCTTGGATTATTGGTGGTGTTCAGCCATGATGTATGCTTGGCGTTCAGATCACCAGCAAGAATATAATAGTTATGCAGCCTGTTCAATTCGAGTATTTCAAACAAGGAATGGAGTTCCTCCTTGAGCTTGAGAACAGTTCCACCAGTTGCATAGGCAGAAATAACGAAGACGTTCCCCCACCTGGCAGTGAAATTTTGATAACGGACACTTCAAGAGATTCAAAGCTTTTGAATTCGAATTTTTCAATATTTTGGAAACAATAGGGTCTTCAAACCAATATCCCGGTGCCACCTCCCCCATCGCCTATTACCCTATCGTTTCTTACGAATTCAAAATCCTTCAATGTCATGGAGTGCCATGATTTGAGGTGAGTTTCAGTGAGAAGCATGATGTCAGGCTTTTGCTTAACAATGAATTCAAGGAGATAATCACGCCGATGTAAAGTAAAAATGGAGTTGACGTTGATCGAGATGAGAAGAATCCTATCCATGGGAATGTGACTGGATGACAAACTATTTTGAAGCATGTCGGCCTAAACGTTGAAAAACGAAATTGATTTTTTGGTCTTGTTTATTAATTCTATCTGAAAGAGATTAAAGCTGTTGGTAAATTTTGAGAAGCAGCTCATTATTGTCACTTACATTTTTTATTTTATTTACATTGTTGTCTGCTGGGCCTCTCGCAGCAAGTGCAAATGATACCCCGGGTTTGACGAATTTGGGAGGTAAGAGATTGTGATTTGGTTTGTTTTGGGGAAAATTTAACTCTTGCATCTTGATACCGAGGGCATCCATGATATGATGCTGGATGACCAAATATACTGCAATGAACACAATATAATTTTTCTTTTGGCTCCATCTGAGCCAATTTGCATTCACCGGAGGCGTGAATATCTTTGCACTTAACACAGCGATAGTGTATTGCCCAATTGGCAGCCGAACGACCGAATCTTTGACACCTGTAGCACTGGTTGACCTCAGTTTTTTGGAGGCGTTCCCACCTCACAACTCTTAAAGTTTAAGTACCTTACCTATTGGAAGGCACTCGGACTGCTATCGTTAGAAATATGGACCAAATAAAATGGTAATATTTTACCTTCGACAGTTGATCTCCTTGTAGCAAAATTTTTCACACAGATGAACTTAACAGCTGGTGTTGCTTCCTGCAACATTTCAAGGAGATCAATTGTATTCTCCCCACAGTCTAAGCCCTTCAACGGGAAGGTCTGATTTTTTTCCGCCTTTGGCGTGTATGTGAAGCGGGGAACTTTGACACTATTAAGATCATCTTTCGGCAGTTTGAAATCAGCCAGTGTCTTTGTCTTGATTGTGAGCTTATCAGCGGTCACTCTCTTAACTTCAAAGTTATCGATTTTATGCTCGGCTGCCAATAACCGAACAATATCTCCTCCACGCTGCCCAAAAACGTTAATTGGAGGAACTTTCTCATTCACCTTATTAGTTTTATTAGAAGAACCAGCAGACACACGCGTTGGCTTCATCTCTTTCTCCTTATTTTTTGATTTTGAATATTGAATGAAATTATTACTACTATCACTATTACCTATGCTATCGTTGCACTCCATCTCGATGTCCATTTCTGCGTTCATTGCAGACAGCACCGCATAATAATTGGCGCTGTCGTTCGCTCCTCCTGCGCTTAGGATATTTTCAGCATCATGGATTGATGTCTTGCTCGTATCTTGCGATTTTGTTTTATATATTTGAGTCTTCTGTGTTGCGTGTAGACGTGTTTTTAATTCGCTTCTGTCAAGAATTTTTATAAATTAAAATAATTTTTAAAAACGTCAATTAGAAAGTAATTTTAGAAAGAAACTTATTACATCGTCGAACTGTTCCAACAATTTATCGAGTATCCGGATTTTACTTGCGAGAAAGTTTCAAAAAAGCAGAAAAGTTTTTTTCACCGGGGGGATGGAGGAGCCCGACGGCTTCCCACCGCTGCGGGACCCAGAGCCAGGTATGTCTAAAATTACAAATGATAAAATCATAAAGCGGAAAAATGAACAAGACAACTGTGAGCATGGCAGGCGTATTACGCCTTCAAGCGAAGAGTACGAGAAAGTAACGAGGGAAAACGCAAGGGTTGAAAAACAAAACGATGAGTTGAAACTCCGTATCCGAAATTCGGAGGATATGGTCCGGACATTATCAAATGCGAGCAAACCAAAAGTGATGAACCCACAGAATACGTCCGGCAAAGAAGAACCGATAACTAAGAAGAATGAGAAAAAGGAAACAACAACAAGCAAGACCAACGAAAAAAAGCGGTTTTTTTCTGTCAGCATATTTTCTGGGTCAAGTAATATTTTAATGACTCCCATTAATTGCACTGCACCACCTAATTCTGGCTCTGAATCAGATAGCATTTCTTCGATAGCTGTGTTTGTGAGCACATTTTCCCCATCCAATTTGTTTGCATGTTGCAACGTGTAATTTCTTGCTATTGACGGTGAATATTCGACAATTGCTGTCAAAATATCGACAGACGCTGCCTAAGTTATCTTATCGTTCATCACTAGTGTGATCTCTAACGCTTGCAGTATTCCCAGAGAAGTGAGTGTTTTATAAAAAGTGTCCTTTCCTTGTGGCTGTAAATTTTGGGCGAAGTTACAAAATTCTTTCAGAAATAAAACAGTATCGCGTCCCTTCGTATCTGATGTATCTGGATGTGTTATAAGGGCAAAGAGGTCAATTAAACTTTTTATCTTCCTGTATAAGTGTCACTATTTCCACCTTATTAAAATATATAAAACTAGACAATGTATTTAACATATTGTCTTCTTCTTTCTCACCATCTGCACTTGAATCCAATATCAATCTCCTCGCTAAATGAATCTTTTGGTAACGCACAAAAACATCTTTATTGCTTACACATTCTAAGACAAGTAAAGCATCCTTGAATCTCGATTCAACCTGATCGCTGGCCAAACGCCCACTCAGCGGAGTCCGTCGCAATAACATATCACAACAATTTGCTAGAAGTTCTGGACATTTTAATATGTTGGCGCCTGACAATCTATTGTCGCCCGCTGCCAGGGTGAAGAAGATAGGAAAATTCTCGAGCAGTTTGACAGTGCAACTGCTCGATTACTACAATTACTCTAGTACACAAAATATCACACTTGGCGAATACAGTATCAAAAAAAATGAGTGAATTTGTGTATTTAGGCACCAAAATAACGAGAACCAGAAATGAAAGAGACGAAAAACGCCGAAAAATACAGCTCGCAAATAAAAAATTGTTATTCGATTTTGACAATATTGAGGGCCAGCTACGTACACAGGAAAACAAAGCTCTTAGTTTACAAATCTGTTATAAGATCTGTGTTATGCTGTGGGCGTGAAACATGGACTCTAACCCAAGCATCCGCAAATATATCGAACGACTTTTAGCAACGGGTCCTGAGGCAAATAATTGGAGCGAAGCTAGACAGGGACCAATGGCAAATTCAGTACAACTATGAGCTGGAGGTCTCAACGATTAAAAGACTGAGGAAGCTGCAATGGGTTGACCACATGAATCGTATGGATAAACAACGAATACCCAAAAATATATTCGTTGGGCGAACTGAAGGCCGGAGACCGGTGGGGAAAACGAAGAAACGCTAGTCTGACTCGATCGACGAAGAGAGTGCATCGCTGCTTGTATTTGAAATTGGAGGACGCCGTCAATAAACCGAAATAGTTGGAGGAGCTATTTGTGGGAAGCGAAGGCCCGAGAGTGGCTGTAGTGCTTTGAATAGGAAGAAGATTTGCAGTGTCCCATTGAAGTGTACGATAGTTAGCTTATTTACTTAATGGTTTCTCGACTAGATGGGGAAACAAAAGAGAGAGGGGCATCCACGAGAAAAGTGTGAAAGGTTTCTCAACATATAAAGGCTTGTTAAAATTTCTAGAGAATAGAATCAATAGTCTAGGTGAAATTGATGAGCAAGAGCCTAGCGTACCCACATTAAAGAGCAAAACGATCAAAATCAATGAGAAAACGATAAACTCTCACCTGATGCAAGAAACTAATAAATACAAAAAAGTTCATAAAAAATCTTTTTTGCATTGTTCCGGATCAAATCATGCTATATTCAGATGTTTTAAATTTATCAAGCTACTCAAATTCTTGAATTCAAAGGCCATGTGTCATGATTGCTTTTCACTCAACATACTTTAGCTAAATGTCCTAGCAACTATAGATGCACGGCTAAAGACTGTGGCAAAAAAACATAATTGGCTCTTACTCGTACATGTGAATAAATTACTTAAGATTTAAGCTCATAGGACCACAGTTGAGCCCGGTTCGTTCATATCAGGTTGCTCACCTAGTCCACCGAACGAAATCTTGGTTTCCGGAGTGGATCATTCAATTTCATCAAAGTCACGTTATCTAACCAAGCATTTCTACTGGCCACAGCACGGCTGATTCTTAAGAATAATGTTGGCGATAGTATTGTCATAAATGCATTGATTGAACTGGGTTCAATGAGGTCTTTCATTTCTAAAAAGGTGGTTTCTTACAATGGGTTTTGCTGTGTATCTTTCGAGTCTTGTATAGATAAAGACTTTCATCTTGAGTTTCGCACGTTGATCTTGGGACAATTAACTTTAAAACTTCCTCCCGAAGAATTCAAAGTGGCGCATTGACCACACTTGGCTGGTACAGAGTTAGCTGACCCAGGTTTCATGAAACCAGAAACGATCGACTGCATCTTAGCAGCCGAAGTCTACCCACAAATAATTTTAAATGGAATTAAAAGAGGGTCAACATATGCTCCAATAGCTCTACGAACAAGACTAGGTTGGATTTTGACAAGAAAAACTTGCCCACATAATGAAGATAACAAAGAGGCTCATTTAGGGGTTTACATCAATTCGTTCTTGGCTCAGGATGACCATCTTATTCCTAATGCATTAACTCAATTTCGGGAAATAGAAAAAATCCCTCATAAACATTTTTAAACTGATGATGAATCAGCTTGTGAGAAGCATTTCGCTAAAACGTTTTTTAAGATACACGGTCGTTATGGCGTTTGCCTTCCATTTAAAATTTCGTTTCTAGGCTCAAACGAAATCACGTTTAATTCGTGGAATAGGTTAGAAATGCGCCTATAAAAGAATTTTACATTGAAATCAGCCGCGATAAAATTCGTGTAGTATATAATGCGTCTATGCCTTCGTTTAATGGTACATCGCTGAGCTCATCACTTGATGCTAGTACAAAATTATAGCAAGATATCGTTCATGTGCTAATCAGATGGCGGCGTTATAAAATAGTGTTCAGCTGTGACATTGTTAAAATGTTTCGCCGAATTTCAATTCACCCAAAAGATAGGGATTGGTTAAAGATTCTCAAGCTATGGAAATAGTGCGCTTATGACAGAGAGGTACTACAGAACTTGGTCAATGTCAACCAAAACGACAAAACTGGTGCCTTAGGATTAATAAGGTCCCCAACATTGAATAGTTTCTCCTTTCAAGTGAAACCATTTCCTAATTCCGGTTCTTCAAGACTGTTTTACCCACTTGGCTGGATGGCTCCCACCCTGATTCAATTCAAGCTATTTTCGCAAGACCTTTGAATTGATGGCCTTGATTGGGATACACCTTTGACTGGGGAGTTATTGTACCCTTGGAAATGCCTTAAAAGGCAAGTAGAAGGTTAAGAATGCATTAGAATTCCACGATAGTTTGGTGGCACTGTGAGTACACGATGCGTATTTCACGAACTTGCCGCTGCCTCAAAAAGAGCATATTATGCTTGTTTATGCTTTGTGCCTTCTTCTGGCATACTCTCTTTGATTTATTCAATGGCTGGGGTTGGACCGATTAAGACTCTATCTATTACAAAATTAAAGCTTTTGGCGGCTCACTCCTTAGATATATTGATCAAATATATAATACCGAGTCTCGTCATTAAACCTATGGAAATTGACTGTTGGAGCGATTCCAGAAACATTCTTTGTATGTCTTCAAAGCTAACAGAGTTAGTGACATCATTATGATACTACCTAATTTCCGTTGGAAATATACTCCCACTTACAAGAATACTCGTATAGTAGATTGTGGACCAAGAGGGCTATCAGCTACAGCGTTAAAAACATTTTCATTCTGGTGGTCTGGATCTGTGTGGCTACACATTTGAATATCTGGGATACGTTTTCCCTTAATAGCGATAAATAAATGTAAAGGCTGATTAGAAGAGTGTCAAAGATTCAGCAAATCGGTTAGGATTATAGCTACAGTTGGGCGGTGGATGAAATATAAACGGTCCAATAAATCCACTGGAATGTGGAATCCATTACCTGCGGTTGAACTAAATCTTGCTCATGATAAGATCATCCGCCTAGATCAAGCCTTTTATTTCTCAAAAGAAATTGAATAATTGAAAGCAGCCAATTGCACCCACAAAAAAGCAAAATAGCAAGTCTAGACTATTCTTGGACGCAAAAGGCATCCTTAGAGTAAAAAGTAGTCAGGGACTATCATTTAATGTACTTATATGGTGGACTTCAGCTCGTCTTGTCGGTGACCAGCAGGAAGTCTTACATCACTTGTGGAAATGCCCAAAATGCCTTCTTTATTCAGGCTACTGCTTGTCGCAGCAAATGGCACCCCTTCCACCTGATTGCCTAAACTTTGAGTATCCCTTTGCTACAACCAGCTTGGACTACGCAGGTCCAATAAAAGCACCCTCAAAGACAAGAGGAGTGACATCTACTAACGGCTATATTTGCATCTTCATCTGCTTAGTCACCGGGGCTATTCATGAGGAGTTAGTCCCTGATAAGCATACGAAAACCTTCCTAGCTGCCTTTAATATACATCACAACTGGCGCAATTTTCCCCGCATAATCCATAGTGACAATGCATCTACAAAGGATATCAGAAACCTTTTTTCCGAAAATTCCCCTGAATTCAAACAAATTAAGGGGTTTAAAGGCAACCTTGTCATTTCATGGTCGTTCTCTCCACCTTTTGGACCGCATTTATCATAATTTAAGTACCATTTCAAAAGAGTTGTGGCTTAAATTCACGGCCACTGTGCGCAATCAGCGCTGACAGGCGAAATCCGGTCCCACTGATACCAGGTAACTTCTTGGTTGGCCGGCTCTTGAGGGTTCTACCTCCACCTTCAGACAACGTTGACATCAATAAAACCTTTGCTGACAGATGATCTCTAATTTTAGCTATAAGGAATAGCTTCTAGGCTACTTGGAAAAAAGAAGTCCTTCACCAATTAATACAAATCATTTACCTCAGAGAAACCTCAAGGTAACATTGTTATATTTAAGGTGCGTTGCTCAGTGATCGGCATACAAGAAGGGCCGATTTCACGATAATAATAATTAGAGATACTAAGACGACATGTGTTAATCAAACCGATAGTTTATGAATTAAGTGCAGTTACAGTTAATTAAACTATTTTCTAATTTATTTGAAACCCACAAATACAATAGTTGGTGACGAGGCCGGTGCATAATTGCAAAAAGAATAAAAAAAATTACAAAAAAGAATTGCGCTGGATATAAGTTTCATGTGCGCGGTAAATAGATGAAAGTAAATCTTTAAGAAATAAATAAAAATTTGCTCACGACAGCTAAAAATTGAATAAATTATGTAGTATTTACGATGAGTTACAGGAATACAGTCGATCAACAAGGATTAGTAACTCATCATTTTAAAAATGGTGCATCTCTACGCAAAACAAACAAAATAGTTAATCAAAGCTCATCAGCAACCAAAGCCTATAATTCAAAGGTTTTTCAATTAAAAAAGATTGGAAAACAAGGATAGAAAGGCATCGAAAAAAAATCTTGAATGAGGCTTATGAGCGGTGGGTCGTTATAAAAATAAAGGACACCCCTAAGTTATCGATTCCTAAATTTGCAATTGAAGTACAGGGTGCATACGGTATTTGAGGACATGCACAAATGTGAAAATAACTTCGCGATTTTTTTTTTTTATTTTTTTTTCCTTTTCAGATAAGAAATGATGGACTAAAACATCACTCAATAAATGAAGAGACATCATCGTCGCTATATGTGCGAGCCATACAGATTCAGAGATCTAATCTAATTTTCTTAATTGCGCCCGTTCATTCATGCATAATGTTTATTTGTGCATAATGTTCATTCGTGCATACAGTTCGCCGTGAATTGAAAGCATCAGGAGGCGATACAGAATCTGTTGCAAACCGCAAAAGCACGAACAAAGTTCTGACACTGCCCGGTCTGCAGAATTGTTAGAGCAAGTGCAAGCCGTCAAAGACGAGGACCCTTCAAAATCAACAAGGGTCCTTGCGAGTGAGCTTAATATTTCTGAGCGCCTTATTCGTAGAGCTATCCACGAAGACCTTCGGTATACTCGTAAGTGTTACGTGATGCGCAGAGGACAGTTCATGTCGGAACGAACACAGAAACAGAGAGTTCTCCGATCAAAACGTTTTTTAAACAAAATCAAACACCTTGAGGTGCCTATAATGTTATGGTTTTTTTCCGACGAAAAAAATTTTGACCAAGATCAAAAGACCAATCGCAGAAATGACAGATGGCTATGTTCAAATCCTACGGAGGTTCTTGTTGTTATGCACACAAAATTTCCAGGCACTGTTATGGTTTTAGGTGTTGTCAGCAATGAAGGACATGTTATGCCACCACACTTTTTTACTCAAGGACTTCGACTGAACTCTGCTGCATACATCGAGGTTTTGGAGACGGTACTGAAACCCTGGATAGACAATGTAAGCGGAGGTAGACCATACATTTTTCAACAAGACTCTGCTCCTTCACATAAAGCGATGGTGACACAAGATTGGATGGCTCAACATTTTCATGATCACATAACACCGAACCTATGGCCATCTAGCTCCCCAGACCTTAATCCGTTAGACCAATAAGCGTCCTCATACGAAGGTCATTCAACAAGTACTGAGCCTACAGAAAAAAAACGAAAATTTTGGAAAAGTGGCAAATTATTTTTCCACATAACCTCCTTCAAGCTCAATATACTTGGCCCAGCGATGCTCTAACTTTTTCAACCCGTCCAAAAAATACATTTTCTCGGGGGCTGCAAAATAGGCCTCCGTGGTGGCGATGACTTCCTCATTCGACCCAAATCTATTCCCGGCGAGTGATTTTTTCAGGTTTGGAAACAAAAAGTAGTCACAGGGGGCCAAATCTGGAGAGTACGGTGAATGGGGCAGCATTTCGTAGCGCAATTCGACCAATTTGGCCATGGTGACGGGAGAAGTGTGAGCCGGCGCGTTGTCGTGGTGGAACAGCACTTTTTTCTTCGCCAAGCAGGGCTGCTTTTTCTTCAATTCGACGTTAAATTGGCCCAATAAGTCTGCATAGTAGCGCCCCATGATTGTTTTACCCTTCTCGAGGTAATCGATGTGGATCGAACCTTGTGAATCCCAGAAAACAGTGGCCATCACCTGTCCGGCCGATCGAACAGTCTTTGCCTTCTTCGGAACACATTCGCCGGGTGAAGTCCACTGTTTCAACTGTTCCTTGGTCTCTGGTGTGCCAGTGAATCCATGTTTCGTCGAAGGTCACGAAACGACGCAAGAACTCCGCCGGATTGCGCTGAAACAGCGCCAAACACGTCGCCAATGTGGTCTCACGGTTGTACTTGTTTTCCGGTGTGAGCAAACGTGGCACCCATAGCGCCAACAGCTTTCTCATGCCCAGTTCTTCGTGCAGAATATGATGCACCGTTCTTTCTGTGATGCCCACAGTCTCAGCTATCCTGCAAACGATGGTCTGCCAACACGAGATCGTGGATTTTTTTAACGTTTTCCTCCGTAGCAGCCGTTTTTGGGGCACCTGGGCGTGGCTCATCCGAAACCGACGTGTGGCCACGAACAAACTCGTTGAACCAATTCTTGACGGTCGCCGTCGAAGGAGAAGAGTCACCGTACACAGCATCCAAGCGATCTTTGAATTCGCTGCGCGTTTTCACTTCCAAAAACAAGAATCTAATCACTGAACGATATTGTTCTTTTTCCATTTTTGTACAACCAACCAACACGCTCGCTTCCAAAGGCTATCAAAACAAAACTAATGAAGGGAATTGACTGAAACTTTGACAGTAGGCTACTTAAAGAATGTACTGCACAATGGTAAAACTCTTTTGTAATAGCAGTGCCATCGGGCGGTGAGGTTAAATACTTGTTGAATGACCCTCGTAATACCACTTCTTCGCTGAATGTTGCTATTAGTACCGTTATGGTCAATATGAACAAGGAGCATTTGTTTCGGGCATGTAATCGTTTCTGGACCCGGATCGAAGAAGTTATTGCTGCTAATGGCGATTTTATTGAATAACTTTATAGCCATATATTAATTTAACGTTGTGAAATTTTATGAAATTTTGTTAAAAATACAAGCTAATTAATTTTACTCTCAAGTTGTCCTCAAATACCGTACGCACCCTATATTCACGATGGGTCACAGGAATACAGTTGAGCAACAAGAATTAGTAACTCATCATTTTAAAAATGGTGAATCTCTACGCAAAATGAGCAAAATAGTTAATTTAAGCTCACCAGCAACCTAGCCTATAATATAATTCAAAGGTTTTTCAATTATGAAATATTGGAAAACAAGGACAGAAATGCATCAAACAAAATCTTGAATGAGGCTTATGAATGATGGGTCGTTATGAAAATAAAGGACACCCCTAAGTTATCAGCTATTTACTCGCATTAGTAGAAAAGGCAGTGCTACGACCATACGTCATGTGCTAAAAAACTATCATTTTAATGGCCAATTCGCATAAAAGAAGCCGTCCATCAATAACGAAAATCGACAAAGCCGACTAAACTTTATTACTGAGCATATTTAAAAGGATTTAAGGTTTTGAAGACCATCATTTTTGCAGACCATTCCAAATACAGCATATTTGACTCTGATGGAATGATGTACGTATGGCGAAAGCCAAATACAGAGCTCAAAAAAGAATATCTAGTTAAGATAAACAGACTGTCAGGTAGTAAACTTATGATTTGGTTCTGTCAAAGTCAGTCAAAATCTTTTTATTCAATACTAATTGTTATAAATTTTAAAAGAACATAAAGCTGATTCGAAAGTACGAAAACTTAATGGCCCAAATGGCTCTCTAAATGTATACATTATCAATTTAAAAAATTAAATTAAAAAAACAATATCAAATTCAAATTATTTAAAATTATTACGGATTTGATGATTCAATTGGAAAAAGGAGAAAAAAAACCAACCAACACTATTAAAAATTATTTGTAATTTTAACCAAAACAGTGAACTTTTATCCTATACCCAATATGTTATAACCTAATTCTAATCAAATTTAATCAAAAAACTTTATCTTATACTGGAAAATGCTCTCAAAATATTCCTAGCCTAACCGTTTAACCTTATCTCTAAACCTAATATGATGAATATAACATATACCGATCCTAAATCTTGAAATCTATTCCTAATTTTTAAAACAAACAAATAACAACACTATGTGTAGCAATAATGAGCTGAAATTCAAAACTATGCAACGGAAAACACAAAACAATAAAATAAATACAAACAATTTAGACGTCATTCAGCCACAAATACCTATATCGCTCCGTCCCAGCTCGACCAGCCTCCACAAATCTAGCAAATGGGTATCTACATTGGAATTGTTAGTCTTGTGAACTCGAATTCGGAGGATATTTTATCTTCTTATCGATGGCCCGTCTATATATGTGATATATGGTTGGGACACCCTCCGAATCAAAAACATATCCATGTCCAAATACACGAATGCTTCTGGATGAATGAAGCGAGTAGTGTAGTGAGACAAGTCTCAATATACTGTCTGTAGAGTAGAATGGCTATGAAATTCAAGGGTTTTCACTCACAGTTACCGATCTTGCGATATGATTCCAAAGAAGTCTCAGCATGAAGATATCGACTCTTGTCACTTGAGCAGTTTGATCTCAGGCTTTCTTTCCATACCAGTACATGCACGAAGACATTTCCTTTCGAAAACTCTGAACCTTTCCATAGTACAAGCACATCCATATGTCAAAACTGGTCTAACCAGGGTCTTGTAACAGATAACTTTGACATTTTGATCGATGTATCCGGAATGAAAGAGTCGTCAAAGGGTCATGACTACTTTTTTTGGGCTTTACTGAGCATGACTTTGACATGTTCAGTATAGTACAGATACTGATCGAGATGAGCACCGAGGTATTGAATACAGGATTTATGTGGAATTCAGTCTGAACTACCCTCACCAGCCATAATGTGAAAATCCTTCTAATTACGTTTCAGGTCTTAAAGTCGGAAACTATTGCTTCAATTACCTCTGAAAGTATTTGATTCCCTGTATCAGGGCTTGGTAGATGAACCGATTCAAAATGAGTTCCAATCAGGGCAAGTTTATGCAAACTATCACATATAATCCTGTTTCCATTTCTACCCGGAGTCGTCCTATCAATTTCGATACCAGCCCTATCGAGAAGATTTATCTCATCACTAGCGACTTTAATATTCGAAACCTTCACTCGAGACATCTTGCGGAATAAACTATTCACTTTCGTAAAAACGCCATCTGGATTCTGTGGGCTAATACCTCTAAGTTTTTCCCCCCATTGATTCTTGACCTCACTCCTAAAGTATGAATGGATTAAGTTCCAAATATTCTTCAGGTGTAATTTCAACAAAGCCAACGAGGAATAGTTGTGGTACAAAAATCGCCAATAAATATTGTTGACGTATAAAGAAGGCTTTTCAATTTTTTAACAACCTTGCAATGGTTGGTATTGCATATCCTTCCATATTGTTTCGATGTTTAATCTTGGGAGCTACTTTCTCAATCGTTTCTAACATCAGCTTCTCTAATTTTGACAAATGGAAATATATTTCATCGTTTGTTAGATTCCTGTCATTAGAAACCATTGAGCAAGCGTTGCCATCATCAGAGGGAGGACATTGCTCATGGAACTCTTGATTAAACTTCTTTTAAAACTATGATTGATTTTCATGTTGAAGTGGAATGAGGAAGACATCATCCCTGTGACGATTGATTTCCATTACGATTGCGTTATGGTCGCTATCGTAAGGAAGCACCTGCGATTTCCGTTGAGGGCTATTAAAGCTGAATTCAAGTCTTGCGTCAGCAATGCAGAGGTCCAAATATGAATTTGTTATAGGATATGTTGGCAACTCCGACCCATATAGATTGCACCTCTTGGATTATTGGTGGCCTTCAATCATGATGTATGCTTAGCATTCAGGTTACCGGCAGGAATATAATAGCTATGCAGTCTGTTGAATTCGAGTATTTCAAACTAGGAATTGAGCTTCTCCTTGAACTTGAGAACATTTTGACAAGTTGTGTAGGCAGAGATAACGAAGAGGTTATCCCCACCTGACAGTGGAATTTTGATAACGGACACGTCAATAGATTCAAAGTTTTTGAATTCAAATTTTTCAATATTTTGGAAGCAATAGGGTCTTCTCACGTATATCCCGGTGCCACCTTCCCCATTACCGTTTATCCTATCGTTTGTTACGAATTCCAAATCCTTGAATGTCATGAAGTGCCATGAATTGAGGTGGGTTTTTGTGAGTAGCATGATGTCAGACTTTTTCTTAACAATGAATTCAAGGAGATAGTCAAGTCGATGTATAGTAACAATGGAGTCGACGTTGATCGAGATGAGACGAAACTTATCCATGGAAATGTGACTGTATGATAAACTATTTTGAAGCATGTGACCTAAACGTTGCAAACGAAATTGATTTTTTGATCTTGCTTATTTATTCTTTATGAAAGAGATTAAAGCTGTTGGTAAATTTTGAGAAGCAAATCTTTATTATCACTTGCATTATTCACATTATTTATTTTATTTACATTGTTGTCTGCTGGTCCTCTTGCGGCAAGTGCGAATGATACTTCGGGTTTGACGAAGTTGGAAGGTAACGGACGCGATGCACTTGGGTTTGTTTTGGGAAAAATTTAACTTTTACATCTTGATACCGAGGGCATCCTCGATATGATGCTGGATGAAGTTAACACAGTATAATTTTTCTGTTGGTTCCATTTGAGCCAATTTGCATTCACCGGGGGCATGAATATCTTTACATCTAACGCAGCGTCAAAGGCCTTGGAAAAATCGGTGAAGGTCACATCAAATTGCAGTTGATTGTCCAAAGCTCTGGCAGTACTATTTGTGAACTCCATTAGATTAGAGGTAATGGAGTATTCTTTAAGAAAGCCATGCTGCTCCAGAGCAATAATAGGAGCTAATGACTTTGAGAGTCGACTATGAACCAGTCATTCAAATAACTTTGGAAAGCAGGAAATTAAGGAAATGGGGCGACAATTGGAAACTGACGTAAGATCACCACTTTTAAAAATAGGATCAATATTAGCTGTTTTCCAAGGGATAGGGAAAGTACCAGTACTCAAACTTAGATTGAAGAGGAGAGATAAAGGAAAACTTATTGATGAGGCTTACGACTTCACAAATATGTTTGGCCAACCATCCGGCCCAGGGCTAATATTAGAGCATTCATCAAACATTTGACCTCTGATAAATCCTTACAAATATAGGAAATTGGGAAGGGAAGACGATTAGGTACGACAACTGGATGCATGGCTGCAACGGGACGAGAAAAAGTCGAAGAGGAAAATCGGGCGAATGAGTCATTAACTTCTTGAGGAGAAGAAACTTTTGCATATTCCAACGGACCGTACTAGGACTGGAAGGAGAGGATTTCAGCTACTTAATACAGGACGTAAAAGGCTTTGTATTATTAGCCACAAGAGAAAGGTTGTGCGCTCCGATTGCTCATGTATGAGCTGTTTCTAGGCCAATTTTTGCATTGAAGTAACCCTTAATTTTTTTAAATGTTATTTGACGGTAATGTGTTGGCATTGCATTCCTGGGTTTTAGAAAATTGGTCTGTGTAATGAAGCTGTCAATCAAAAATCGAGAATCAAATTGTCTGAAATGAAATGGCGGACACTCAAAGGTCAAAAAACGTGCAAAATTTTGTTACTTTAGTTGTGAAAAAACCTTTGTACCAATGTTGATGAAACTTGCAAATGTGGAAGAAACTGCAAATGTCTGGCGAACAATAACTACAATTAACTACAATTTTCGTTGGGTTTTACGAAATCCAAAATCAAGGTAGACGTTGATGAGATATTGGAACCAATGCATGTCATATAGATCCTGCAGATTTTAGCAGTTGTGAATTTTGCAAGGTAGCCGAGAAATTACATTTTTATATACATGGTACAATGTATTCTACAAACTGAGTTTTAATACGTTTTAAGTGAAAAAATTGACACTGAAAATGACGTTTAAAGAAGCAAAAGAAAATTGCCTTCAAGGTATCTTAAAAAAGATGAAATAAATTTTAAGGATGCGGTGCTAAATTAAATTCCCAGTGTCAACATAAAAACTTCCAACATGTGCACCATCCCAAAGGAAACAGAGAAAAACTGATATAGTATCGCTTCCATAAAATTTATTTCTTCTTTTTTAGGACGCCTTGAAGTTGGTTTTCTTAATTTTTTAAAAAGTTCTATTTATTTGATATCAACATTGGCTACCTTTCGAAAAAAAACAACGAATGCTAGACTTAGAATCACGGACCTATTTGATGTGGACAATTATAAAGGGTGGTCCAACTAAAACGCACGATAGTTTTCAGGGAATGATGTTTTTCTTCTTTTTAGCACTACAGCCCCTCTCGGGCCTTCGCTTAAAGATAGTTAGAGCATCTCATTTTCATGACCGTATTGATTTTTCCGGAAGTTGGCTTAGTCAGTACCATGCTCCCGTGTGTCTGTTCAGCTTTGATATGATCTGATTAAATCAGTACATATCACCACTGAGTGAACACTCGTAGTCTGTCCGAAAAATCCCCTGAACTAAATCACGTTGTTCACCAACGAGATTTGAACCTCGGACCTTTGGCTTATGCGTCTCATGCTCTAACCACTAGACCACACAGACTACTTGAGAATTATGTTAATATTTTTTATTATAATAGAAAGATATATGACAATTATGTGTAAAACAAAATACCGTCCAGTTGCTCCCCAGGTCTACGGTGGCATACTTCTATCCGATGGTCTATATTTTCAATAACTCTAAGACATAATTGAGGTTCAATGTCGTTAATGTGCGGAATTATCTCATCATTTAGCGCTTGCATTGTTCTCGGCTTTTTGACGTACACTTTTTCTTTTAAATATCCCCAGAGAAAGAAGTCCACCGGGTCAAATCACATGATCGTGGCGGCGAATTAACATCGCCACAACGTGAGATAACACGGCCATTGAATTTCTCGCGCAAAAGAGCCATTGTTTCGTTGGCTGTGTCGCAAATGGCACCATCCGGTTGGAACCACATATCGTCCAGGTCTATAACCTCAATTTGTGGCCACAAAAAGTCCGTTATCATCTCGCAATAGCGAACACCATTCACGGTGACTGCTTGGTCGTCCTCGTTTTCGAAGAAGTACGGCCCGATGATGCCGTCAGCCCATAAACCGCATTAAACAGTCACTCTTTGTGGATACATCGGCTTTTCAACAATCACTCATGGATTCTCATTTACCCGAATGCGCACAATTCTCCGGATTGTGGACACATTTGGTCGATTATGCTGACCAAAAAATTACGAAGTGCACGAAATGCATTTTGATTTGAACGCCCATTTTCGTAAAAGGCTTCAACAATCTTAACGCGCTGCTCAATTGTGTAACTCACCGTGGCTGAATTTGTCAAACACTGATACAAAGAAATGTCAAATTAAGTTGGGCGAAAAACTTGACGATAAGGTGTGACTTACAATTAACATCGTGCATTGTGGTTGGAACACCCTTTATATACAATCGATTGTTGTAATGAAATAAAAATTGTGGTCCCGTGCCAGAAACTTAGCCATTATAGCCAGACAATACCATTAAGTCAGAATTTCAAAACCAATGGGTAACATGATAAACATTTTATTCATAGCTTTCAAGTGTCAAGGTAGTAACATGCATGTAAATAATTCATTAACAATCAACTAGACAATAATAATTCGATTCAGCTTTAAAAATCAATTAATTGCTCTCTGCTGCATTTATTCATCCAAACAAATAGTTCTGAGAATTGCTTCAACAACACTATATGGATCACAGTTAGAACTAGGTCTGCGATCTTCGAAATATCCTTTTCCTTCATCTGAAACGCCTCTAGGAATACGAACCGATGCACCACGATTTGCAACGCCTGCACTGAAATCGTGAATGGAACTTGTCTCATGGCGTCCAGTTAAACGTCGCTCGTTGTCACGACCTTCATGGGGATCATAAGCACGAATATGGCGATCATGACATTTGGATAATTTTGCTATTGCTTTTTCTATATCGCTGAAAGATTAATCAAACTTTAATGAAGATTACACATTTAACAAACGTTTGCATACTGTATTCCTCCGTCCGCTCGCATTTTCTTCGTAGAAACATTTGTATGAGCACCAGCACCATTCCAGTCTCCTTCCACTGGTTTAGGATCCAATGTCGCTACAACCTAGATACAATAGAAAAATTCCATTCAATCTTTAAATTATAAAAGCTACAAAAAAGATTCATTTTCTATTAAATTAATCATTCTTAACGGTCTTATTATTTCATTTTTTTGGTGAGAAGCAGTTGCTAATTGTTTTTTGAACGAATTTTAATCACTCAGAGGGACTCATTTGGTAAACACAACATTTAACAATAGGTGGGTTATGAAAAGTGGTAGTTCGCCAATATTAATAATGCAGGAGTTGAAATTTGTTGGAAAAGCTCTCTCTCTCTCATATGATCAGTATCACTCTTGAAAATGTGATTAAGGCTGGATTTTTTTTTGTGGTAGGGAGGTGAATGCCGATTTACGCATAGAGTGTGGGACTCCCATGTTCGCAAGAAGGCAATATTTATCAACAATAGACAGGCTTTGTTGTAATTTCATGCAAATGAAATGGCTATAACTCACTTGATTATTATTCGATTTTCATGAAATTTAGTGAGTATTAAGATCTTATATCAATCTATATATGTAACCGCAAAATTTCAAGAAGTTTAAGGGTACCATTTTGTTTTTACAGGTGAATACTATTATTAACAAAGTTAAGTGAATTATGATTTCTAAGGTATTTGTACTGTAATTATGAAGACCCTCCTCCGTGATCATTTTTAGGTTTTTCGGCCCAAAGGTGTCCAATCGCCAGGAGGGGAGCGGACACAAAAGCATTTGGCCTCCTCCTGGAACATCTGATGCATAAAATTACTTTTTGTTGCAGATTTTAAAGGTCTAATCAAGACCTCTCAATTGATAATCCATTCAACCACTTTTAATAAAAAAAAATGCTTAAGGGTTACTGCGTTACCCCAGTTTAAATAATTTTAAATTCTGGAAAAAACCCAAACTGTTGAGAGACGGACTGATGGACAGACAGGTCGCGAAGCTAGTAGGTCTTTGTAAAAATTTTATTACAGATACCTAAGAACGAAAATCAAATTAGGAGTGCTGTAATGTCTAGATCGTTGCAGACATTGAGTAAATCTTCAAGTGTAAAGAATTCGTTTATACCAAAAACAAAAAAAATTTTGATTATTTGTATAGAAGATTGCAATCGAAAAAATATTCCTATAAATAGTTGTTTACTAAAAGCATAAGCCCATAAATTATACTCATTTAAAGGAATTGGAATTTTTCAGTAGTAATGGCTGGTTTGAAAGGTTTCGAAAACGGTTCTCCTTACACAATATTCAAATCCAGGATGAGCGCGCTCCAGCTGATTATGAATGTGCTCTGAAATTTAAAGAAGAGCTTTCGAAGATAATTGATGTAGGTGGACATACAGCTGACCAAGTTTATACTGCCGACGAAACTGTCTTATATTGGAAGAAAATGCCTAAGCGAACATATTTATCGAAAAACGAGAAATCTGCTGGTGGGTTTAAGCCATCTAAGGAGAGGATAACCTTGCTTGTTTGTAATAATGCATCTGGCGACCATATAACAAAATCAATGATAATCAATCGTTTCTTGAGTCCATGGTCGATGAAAGGAATTGATAAGATTATACTTCTCGGTTACTGGAGAGCAAACAAAAAAGCATGGGCCACCGCTGCTGTATTTCATAACAGGTTTTACAACTGCTTTGTGCCAGAGGTCAAAAATCAATCAAAAATTAAAAATATTATACGAATTTCAAAGAAAAAAAGTTTCCTTAAAACTCAAACAAGTTAAAGTATTTGGAAAAACAAATATATATTTCGAGGTTAAGTATTCTCTGGCCTAGTAATAATTTTCTCTTTCCTTAAATACCTAAAACATTATTACCTGCTGTCAGTTTTCTAATCATCATACTGTATCTCCTATCTTTATTTTATTGCCCTTCCTTTCTTATCTTGATCTAAATTACCCTACTGTACTTAAGTTTTGTAGTTCTATTACTGTGCCAAAAAGTTTTTTTGTTCAATTGATTTACTTTAAATGTTCCAAAATTTACTTACACCTAATGAGCTCTAACTTCTTTGAAAATCCGTTACCAATACCTTCAAAATCCGTTACCAATACCTTCCGTTACCAATACCTGTAAATCCTCTGGTTATCTTAGCATTCCCAAACTTTCATATGCATTCAGTTTTGGAATTTCGTTTACCTCCTCCATGACTTCCACATCATCCCACTATATCTCGTGGTTATTTGCTACCATATGCTTTGGTACCGATGATTTGTTTGCTTCACAATGAATTTTTCCACTTCCTTGATATGTTCGATGAACCTTGCTTTCACTGACCACCTCGTTTGCCATACATAGTTTTTTGATATACCTGCAATGTGGTTTTGTAAATCTGTAGTGAAAGGTAAGTATACAAATGACCGTGAAGGACTGCAGCGATGGTCTGCTACCTCGGCGAAGGAAGATGTTGATATCCGCCGAGAGTGCCCTTGTCTGGGGACGCATGAATGCGCTGGCAGGCTAGCATTGCGGTGTAGTGCGGTGGGCTCATTCCCCCAGTACAAGGACCCACTACAACACAATTTCACATTCACGAATTCTTGGGTCTCAGAAGAACGGGCGACCGAAGTTGAAAAATTGTAGGTAACTACCAAAAGGGAAAATGACTTGCTCAGAGCACAAGTGGAAACGAGTGAAAACAGACGAACTTAGGGAAACCTCGTCGTTACCCGACGATTCTCATGACCCACAAATAAGAGTGGGGCTAGTGGATGGTGGTGGTGCCCCCCGCACCCGCCCAACCGGATCAAGATCCGTAAATGTTGCAGTGGCCATATATTTCCCTTCTGAGTGGAAAACTCATACAACATAACTTGTATGAGCCTTCCCATCAGAAAAGAAATATACCGATGACCAATTTATATCATAGGGTTATGTGAGTGAATCACATAACCCTATGCCATAAAAAGGCACCTTGGCTCGAGGCCACTCAACCCGCAAGAGTCCCTGAAACAAAAAGAAGGTTAGAGTGTGTTCGAGGGGGCACCACCACCATCCGGTTGCCCCACTCTTGTTTGTGGGCCATGAGAATCGTTGGGTAACGAGGAGGTTTCCCTAAGTCCGTCTGTTTTCACTCATTTCCACTTGTTCTCTGAGCAAGCCATTTTCCCTTTTGGTAGTTACCTACAATTTTTCAACTTCGCTCGCCCATTCTTCTGAGACCCAAGAATTCATGAATGCGAAATTCTTTTGTAGTTGGTCCTTGTGCTGGGGGAATGAACCCGCCCCACGACACCGCAATGCTAGCTTGCCAGCACATTTTACGCGTACCTAGACAAGAGAATTCTCGGCGGATATCAACATCTTCCTTCGCCGTGGCAGCAGACCGTCGCTGCAGTCCTTCACGGACATTTGTATACTTACCTTTCACTACAAATCCAACATTTTTCTTCCTTCATTTTCGCATCTTTCGTTGTGTCTAACCTCGTTCCCAGTTTTAATTTTCGACTGCTGGGTGTCGCACTGATATTTACCGTCTTCAATTTCTTTAAAGGGTTTTGTCCTGTCTGTCCGTCTATCCGTCCGTCCGTCCATCCGTGTGTCACAGCACTTTTTCTCGCAAACCGTATAAGCTACAAACATCAAATTTTGTATGCAGGTGTAAAGTGATGCTCTCTTCAAAGTTCAAAGACAAAAAAATTTATAAGGTATTCAAGGGGGATTTCCCCATAGAGGGGAGTGGCCCCCGAAAAAAAATTCATTAAAGGTAGCCGATATGGGTAAAAAAAAAGATCTTCATGGGAACTTTTCAAAACAGGTCTTACACTGGCATTCTTTGCTTCGAGGGGCGCACAGGGAGGGGAAATTCACGAAAAATATGTGTCCGAAAAACCGGAAAAAATTGCGGAGGTACGTAATCATGAGTGGAGGTACGTAATCATGAGTACAACAACAACTAATACCTTAGATGTCAAAATTCACTCAACTTTGTTAATAATAGTATAATATTCGAATTTCACATTTTCTCCAATAAAATCGCATAGGTATCCTTAAACTGAACGAAATTCGATATTTAAGTAGTCCTACTGAAGGTCCTTAAACTTTGTAAGGTTGATGAAAATCGAATGATATACACAGAAGTTATAGCCATTTGAAAATTCTCCAATTACAACAACAACAAAACATGATTTTGGTATGTTACAGACTTCCCATCGAATCAAGCACTGCAGTTTTGATTTGATCTTCTTGAAATTTTCAAATAAGGTCAACAACATTAATATTTTTAAGGATTTCATAATTTGAGTGATTTTTGTTGAAAAACAATGAATTTTCTATTAAACGTGCACATCTCTTTGACATATTTCTTGACTTTATTCGTTGCTGGTGACTGCATTTCGGAGAAGTTGAGTACAAAACCCTTCTGACATGAGCGTAGGTCTGTCTACCCAACTTGTTTATTTTTCCATAGATGCTCGAGTAAGTCATTGCTGCCCTCTGGGTTTCCTGCAGTTTTTTGTTCTGCGGGTACAGTATAGTGAAGCTTTCCGCATTTAACTTTCTCTCTATTCTACCGATAATTGAGGCCACTGGTCTTACATTGTATCCATTGGATAAACAAGAATAAACCTCCGTTCTTCCTCAAAAGGTTCCTTGCCAAGCGGTGTAGTCAACATCCGGTATATCCAGCTGTTGTAGGTTGCCATCTTTGTTGCGTGCGCATGGTTCGATGTCGCTGGTATTGTCCTCCTCGTGCTTGAAGGTTTCCTAAAGATATCGAATACTCCCCTTTATGATTTTCAAGTCTAGAAAGGCAAGTTCGTTGTCCTTTTCCACTTCGCTTGTGAATGATATGTTTTTATGGACTCCATTGTTTTTTTTTCAGCGTAATTTCTAGATCGTTCTTGTTCACGATCGCGAACACATCATCGACATAAAGGATTCACACTCTCGGCAGCACGTCCTCCTCCGCAATTCGTTATTCTATCCATGTCATAATGATTTTACTGATTAAAAGGGATAGAGGATTCTCCATCGCTACACCCGATTTCTATTTATAAAAACGGATTCTAAAGGTGAAATATGTTTCAGACATGTAAAGTGTGCCGAGTTTATATAAGAGTCTTGGTTGTTTTTTTGTGCTTGGTTCGTGCTATGAGTTATTAGCCAATCTTCAAATAACGCTAACGCTTGTTTAACAGGTATAATGGGGAACAGTGCTTTCGCGTCGAAAGACACTAATATTTCATTATTCTCAATTTTATCGACTCGTTTTAGTTTCTCAATTGATTCCGCTCTGTTTGTCACTGAGTAATTGCTCGAAGGGTTCCCCCATTTGTTGCATTCATCTACCAGCCATTTCGCAATCTTGCTTGTCGGCCCATCGGTGGCGGTGATGATTTTACGTATTTCGTTTCCCGGTTTGTGCATTTTTGGTGAGCATTTTATTCTTGGTAGTACTGAGTTTGTCACATGTAGCCTAATTTTGTTCGGAATAATATTTTGGCAGTCCTTTAGGGCTTGTTCCACTCTTTTAACAGAATCTGCTTGAGGGTTATATCTTAACTCGAAGTATTCCCCGCTGTTTAATTTCTCTACAATTAGTTCATCGTATTTATTATTGTTCATTATCACTAGCTTATTGCCTTTATCAGCTTTAAGATAGAATACCGGTTTTGCCTTGAGTTGTCTAATACGTTCGATTCTTTGTTTTCTAGGTTAGACTTTCCCGCTTTGATTATCCGTACCGTTTCTTTCCTCATTACTTGTGTCTCTTCTTGTGTTAGAAATTTTATGGCTGATTCTAAGTCATTGACTATATCCTCCTTTGGCAAGCGCTCGTTACCCATATTGAAGTTTAAGCCATTATTCAGGAGATCTAATTGCTCCTTGAGAAAAGTTTCAGTCGATAAGTTTACCATGAAATCGCTAAGAGTTTCCACTCTATTTTCGTTTCTATTTTCCTACTTTACCGTCAAATTTCTTAATTTCTTGTCCAGTATTTTCCTTTTTTATCCTTTTCGCAATCGAAGGTTTTTTCACTTTATCGAGTATCTCTTCCATAGTTCCTTTTCTTCCCATGATTTGGTTAGCCAGTTTTAAATGGAGATTGTATGCTTTCATAGACAAATCGAATGACAGCATGAAATCGACTTATGTTGTCCCTGATCATTGAGTGGAGTGGACAACCACATGACAATATAGTCGCAACAACCCCTGCGACCACTTTTCCTACTACTACGCTCTTGTTTACAACCTAAGAGAGAGCCAAATTGCACAAGCAAACATGGCTGCTGCTCAATGTAAACAAATTTTCATACAATACCAAAAATTTGCTTTCTATTTGAAAAACCTTCAGCATTGTATGAAAAACATGCAAAACATTAATATATTAACTACTCACTTGTGAGAGGAAACACCTACAGATCCTTTTCCACTATGATTTTTATACGAAGGCACTACACATTTCTTATGAAATTATAGTGAATTGAGAGTTTCAAAAATGTCCGTAGAGGACTGCAGCGATGTTCTGCTGCCTCGGCAGAAGAAGATGACAATATCTGCCGAGAATGCCCTCGTCTGGAGACGCGTGAATGCGCTAGCAGGCTAGCATTGCGGTGTCGTGGGGCGGGTTCGTTTCCCCAGCACGAGGACCCACTACAAAAAAAATTTTGCACTCACGAATTGGATGTTGCTCACGAGGCGACCGAAGTCGCAAAAAGTGTGGGGTAACTTCTTCATTACCCGACGAAGCTCATGGCCCACAAATGAAAGAGGGGCAACCGGGTGGTGATGGAGCCCCTTCGCACCCACCCAACCGGAATAAATCCATATATATTTTGTTGCAGTGGCCAGGTATTCCTCTTCTGAGTGGAAAACTCATACAACTTGAATTGCATGAACTTTCCCATCAGAAGGGGAGTACTCCGGTGACCAATTTATGCCATAGAATTATACAATTTGATTGCATAACGCTATGCCATAAAGAGGCACTCTGCTTGGGCCACTCAACCCGCGATGACACCTGAAACAAAGAAGATCATATTGCACCCGGCGGCTGGCTCATGTTTTGAGGTGGAAGCCTGCCACCGTACCGGGTCCTATACCCGGTTAGAAAGTTGAGAAAGGAAAGACCGAAGGGTTAGTTTTAATGCAACATTGTTTCTTTATTTCCTAGCATTTTAATTCTGATAACAATTAAGAAATTTGCGGAAAGGCTCACAACCTACTATTACAGTTTTAATTTCACTTGCACCTATTCTAGTGGGGTGCGACCAATTTTCAGCAATAAAATTTACTAAACTCTTCTTTTTTTCTTTTTTTCTTACGAAGGGTTCCCTCTGTACTTCTGATTTGAAAATTCTATATAGTTAATAAAATTTCCCTGCGAATTGGGGGGTGTGAATTAGCAGGCATGCAATCACATTTGATGACTGATTCTTTCAGATTTACAGTGATTAATGTAAGTTAGCAAATAGTTTCGAGTGTAACAAAACATCATCGTTATTACGGTTCATAAAATCTGCTGAATTAAAAGACAACAGAAAAAAAAGAGCTCCACAAAAATTGTTAACTACTCTATGTTGTGAATTATAAGCAAGTAATTAAGAATTGGTAGCACCCAGCACCGAAATTTCTGGACAACTATGACACAGCAAATGAGTCTCTGATTCAGCGGGTAGAGGTACTTGTAAGCGAACAATGTTGTTTCAAGTCGTTTCTCCATTTGCTTCATTAATTACTTGAACTCTCACTTGGAACAACATAAATTTTATTTCTAAAGTTTAATGATCCATTATATTCATGAAAAATAAAGAAACAAAAGAAAGAGATTTCCAATCCACTGGTCTCAGTCACATTAAGAAAAAAGTATTCTGGGCATTTAAATTCTCAATGCATCTATCAGAATTTGTAATTTATCACAAGGTTACGTACGTTAGCCTACTAATTAATAATGAGTGAATTTCGGATTTTTTCTGACTGAAACTAATTAAGTAACAATGGTATCAACAATAGTTTGAACTATTCCAACAAACTCCCTCAAAAAAATGAATTCGTTTAACTAATCTTGCATTCAGCGTATTAGTATTCGTATTAGTTAAAATATTATGTATCATTCATCGCATATCAAATATAACAATTTTTAAATAAAATTTAAATATAAAATAAATATTTGCCAAAGAATTGCGGCCATTCTGTGTTAGAAGAAACATCTGCACTTGACGAATAGATTTCCTCAGCACGTATTAAAGCTGCCACTAAAGATAATGTGACTAACACGTAAGGTCCTCGAGAATTGTTTCTTTGATGAGTTCAAATCTCCTTGAATAAAACCCTGATTATCGCTTCTTCGCCGATACACTTTTCAGGGAATCTGGATACGTTTTCGTGGTCGCGGTTTAATTCCCTAATCCTCAACAACAGGCCGTGATAAGTAAAACTACATTAGCATAAATACACTTATACATGTATTTACGAAATCCCGTCACCGATTATGCCCCGGGTCACTAAATAACTTCTATCGATTGCAATTGGTTTGCTTCTTTAAACCCGTTGAATGTTTTTAACTCTCCAATTGTTATCATCGAAAGTATCTCTGATTAAATTGAAAAACCGCTTCAAAAACACTAACACACAATCGAGGTGTATGTATTGGTCCACAAGCTAACACCAAACCAAACCATGAATCTCTATGTCGTGGACAGCCTTGATAAAGTGTATATGCAAGGAGGGTAACTGTAATTCACTCTTTACTTTATATAATGTGTCTAAAATCTTTTCACTGTTCTATACACTTCTTTCATCTATCACGTTCTCGACAACTAATTAAATGACCAATATGTTGGACTCAGTGACATCATTGTTTATGCGTGGCATCTGGAGATTGATTTTTCAATTCTATTACACAGCCACTTTGAATGCGTCCCGTTTTCCTCATAATATCCCGCTGCTCTGACCTTCCTCTGCCCAGCCCCACGCCTTTCACAACGTCACCTTATTCTAAACATACCATTTCCAGCTACTTCGTACAGCTGTCCAAGCCGATAGGGAAGTTATACGTTTCACAATTAGTTACCGCCACTTCACCGTGGGAAGATGGACACGTTTTAGTCATCACGGGTGCACAATCATCATCCTCTTGATCACACTCCGCAACCACACACGAGCAAGGGACGGAATTCTGACCACTTTCTAGGCCCACTAATACCAAGTCGAACACGATACAATGTACACTCCTACGCATTACAGCTGGAAGCCAACTCGACGATAATTGTGTTAAATTCCGGGCGCATCAACACAAACCGAATCAACTACTTTTACTTTATTGCCATCGAAGATGCGACACACATTCATAGACGATTTTCTTCTCGGACAGTGAATGACACACAACCTTTTACAATGAAAAATCTTTTCTAATCCTTTTTTTTTTTCTTTTCACTGATTATCGCGTCTCTTTCCGAATATTCTTGTATCGCAAATTAAATGAATTTCCTTCCGCCAATATTCCACAAAATACAAACTATTCAAATCACTTTTGTTTTCGCTGCTCCTCGACTTGAACAACTCAATCAACCAGTTGTTATACACACTCACAAGCAAAATAAGCGCTCTCACGAGCTTCGCACACTCGGAAACGTAAAACTCCGACAAAGTTGCAATCGCACATTTCCTCGTAATGAAGATCCGAAAACCTCCGAATCCAAGTATTTTCCTACTGCAATTCGATCTTTTCCTCTTCAGGAATCAAATACGATGCTTTTCTTCGATTGTCGATGAGGGAAAGTTGGGACGTGCCGTAAATCGCGGAATCACTTGACAGACCACTATTTGCACAAAATATGAAAAGCTTGGCGCCGCCTTTATTGCGTAAACTTAACGCGTTAAATCGTTTTAACTGTAAATTAGGCACGGGCTCCTGTCCAAACAGTATGAGTAGGTGAATGCTTTCTTGCTTTCACTCACAGTTGGTAGCGGGAAAATAGAAACTGCTTCGCGAAACACCCGTTCACCATAGTGACTCCACAACCGCGAATGTCACACTCCTTTTCGAAGTATTTTATGCAAATATCTCGAATAATTTTCCGCGTTTCTCCCTTCAACATTATTGACTCATATTTTCTTGTCGCGGATAAAGAAAACAGTTGCTTCTAAAACATCCGTGTTTGTTTTTGACATTAGCATATTTTTAATTTTTTGTACGGCTTTCCCCACAATTTTTGAAAATTCAATTGCATCTTCAAGAAATTTCACTTGATTCTGTTGTATTACTAATTCTTCTTGGTCATCTGAACAGCCATTACTGATAAACAAATATGACTTAACAAGAACCATGAAATATGCGCACTGCTCTTCATATTTCAACGCTAATCTTAATTCTGCATTTCCCGCTACAAAATCAGCTCTTTTCGCAAGTACTACCGCCTCTTTGTGTTTTTTTTCCATAAGAAATGTAGTAATACGTGGTACCATATTTTCGCACGCCTCGTCTGCCATTTTCGTTTGTACAGGGAGTTTGTTGTGTTCAATAAATTTTTGCATTGAATTTCTTCGTGGTCTTGAACTATGGTGTTTATGTTTGAGTTTTCACTGTGCGGGGAAGTAGCATATTTCGATTTCATATTTTCGGGATTATGCATATCATTCTTAACAAGAAAGCGTTTGTATTTGTGTTCTTCTGACTCTACACTCGTGTCATGGCCTGTAGAAGGGCTTGTAAACTTAATTTATCGTGTTTTATTCGAAAAGAACTAAGACCACTGGGCACTTCTTTATCTGCATGGTTTTCTTTGGCAATATTTTTCGCCGCTATCGTTGAGTAGTCATCTGCATAATTCGATTGAGTATTTCGGAGCATATTGACTTCTAAAGATCCCGCCTTACCTGCTCAATTACTACAAAATTCTAAATTAATTTCACAATGTCACACGTTAAAGTTACTTGAATCACAAACCGCAATCGAATGTTTAAACACTTGGAAAGAATTTAGATCGCGAACACTTTCCACAGTTTTAATATCGGGCAAAATTCGCGACGAAACTTGCAAATTGGCCAATTTGGCGCCCAATTTGCATCAGTCAATTTGACAGACAGTTCACATCTAGTCAGCTTTTGGAACAAGAAAGTGACCAGCAAGAGGCAGACGGGGAGGAAATGGCAGACAGTTCGCTTGGAAGAGAGCAGTATAATGTTTCGTCCTCGTGGGTGTCCTTCTTGCTTAATAAGAAACTAGCGTAGAATTTACCCTTCTAATAAAATATTACTTTTAATTGAAAATACCTATCCAAGCGGCAGAGCCGCAGAGATTTCTGGCGTGGAATCTTGAACTCCATTAGCGCCATGGTTACTAATGTGAAACAGTACTATGACTCGCTACGAGTCGCAGCGGTTCCGCAGAAATAGAAAATAACTTTCTCTACAAGCGATTTCAATATACTGATTGTATTTCCTTATTAATTATGAGTATTTATACAATTTCTTTACTTACAAACCAAATGTAACAAAGAAATCTATGATTCATAAATTTCTTTCTTACAATTTCAAAATGTCCTAATTTCTAATTTATTACTCATAAATTTAACATGCAGAAAAATACCACACACATGAACTCATATGATCCATCGTCATGCACTTGATCGACATGCAGCCAATATTGACCCATATCTATAAACTCGAGTGTCGCGTGTCATCATCGATGAAAAGGAAAAATAGCTCTTAGTTCACACATTTGTTGTGAATAGGTTTTACTAATGAGTCTTCATATGAGATTCATATTACATGTGTAAATGAAATGGGTTTCATATTCATTTCATATTCAATTTATTTACGATCGTAAATAAAAGCAGAAAATTAGGAATGTGAACATGAATATGATACACGTAAATATTAAGAATGAAATGCATTGAGAATATATGCATCATAGCATAAATCGATTGAATGATATGTACTATTTAATTATTAAGTGATATGTATTGTTACATCATTAATATGATATTATGATATGTATTGTATTGATGATGTAATGATATGTATTGTTATTGATTGAATAGTCTGTATTGTTACATCATTACAGCAGAAACCGGTCGCATGCTCTCTCATGCATTTTATATGAGTTTAGCCCATCCAGTTCTTATTCATCTGAGTCCCTGATCAAATTCATCTCGAACTCTTGCTTACGTTTGTTCGCACTAGGAAGATTTGACCTACACTTTGTTACATGGCTCTTTGGTACGACCCCAATTCTTTTAAATGTTTTCAAAAACTCGATGTCCTCACTCAATGCAGCTATTCTTTTCTTTAGTTTGACCTCAGGTAATAATGTTTTAGGTATTTAAGGAACGGAAAAATTATTACTAGGCCAGAGACAAACACTGAAGAAGAGGGAAAACTTACCCTCGAAATATATACGAGTATTTGTTTTTCGAAAAACTTTAACTTATTTGTGTTTTAAGTAAACTTTTTTCTTTGAAATTCACCGAGAATTCAAATAATTAAAAATACCAGTTTCAAGGCTTTACTCCTGATAGATAATGCTCCAGGACATCCAGTAGACCAAGTTCATCTAAACGTAAAAGTAATTTTCTTACCACCCAATACAATGTCAATACTACCACCACTTGTCCAGGGTATTATAAAAACACTTAAATCTTATTATATACGTAGAATACTTGAATTCATATTGGAAAAATTTGAATGCAATCCAGATATGTGTTTACTTGAGATGTGGAAAGATTACTCAATTTTAAAATGGGTGGAGTTAATATTTAGAGAACCTGACTAAAATAGTAAAATTGGGCAAACAATTGGAAACACTTGTTACGAATTGTGATTCTTCAGAGGAACAATCGACTGAATTTAAAATAAATCTTCAATACTGTCTAGCACCATATGTAAAAATGCAAAAAAAAAGTGGAAACCAGAAAATCATTAGATAGTGAAATTTTAGTTAATACAGACGGACAAGAAAATATGCTCTTAAGTAAAGAACCTGTGGACGTTCTTTTTAAAAAATATGTCAGTGGAACGTTATTTCAGATAGCTTCGATAGCGAATAAACATGTAATAAAAGTGTTTTTGGAATTATGTAGTTTTTTTGAATTTAACTGTTTTTCAGTTACATATGAAGAAGTTTTTTATTTAAAATGTTCTAAGTTTGATTTTGATAAAACACACATATTTAATTCATACCACAGTTTCTCCATAATATTCGATTCAAATACTCTTTAACGAGAAAAGTTAAATGTGAACATTTAACGCGTTATAGGAGCATTCTCGTATGATGCGGAGCTAATCTACCGTGTTATAGGGGGGGTTACTGAATTTTGAACCCCGCGCTCTGCTCAACTGCGTTGCCGCTCTTTGAATGCTCGATCCTGAAATTTCTTGTCAAAACCTTTCATTTGATATCCATATAGTCTATGTTTCGAAAGCAACATTTTTTAAGAGGACTATCCACATTTGGTGGGTTTCCCCATTAAAAACCGTGTACATTTTTTAATCCCGAAACTTTAGAGTGGTTGCCTTTCTAGATCTATGTACAAAGTTCCATAGTAGTTAGCTGACGTAGTTTCCAGCCATCGTTGAGATGGTAGAAACATTGGCCAATAGTCAATATCTTAGTACATGATTTCATCAATTTTCCTTCATTTTGAAAATTGGTTTTTCATAGAATTGTTCAAGTGACTGCGGCTTTCTTTTGTGCAAAATTTAAAAAAAAAAAAAAATTAATAAGGTAACGCTTATTGTAGGACTTTTTAAAGCCTAATTTTTTAACAAAACTCCTTAAAAATGTGAATGAATTCTGAACAAACATAAATTCTTGTGGTGTTCTTTACCCACTGAATATTGCATATGAAAAAATAATCGTAATAATTGTTACTTTTCGAACAAGCTAAACAAGGTAGACGAGAAACGATATAAACTCTCCACAAACCTCAATGGAGATATCACTGGTTTCAATTTCATGTTATTTAACTTGGAAATAATCGTTGAATTATTATTTAATACGTGGCGTGCATTTATTCAACTTACAGTAGCTTATTATTGGTTTTGCAATGAAATCAATTCTAATGACAATATTGAAAACAAACCACGCAATAAACAGCTTGTAAGCAGAAGCAAACACAATTAAAGATTGACTATGATTAAGGGTTGCTATAAAAATGAAATTTATAGTATAAATGAATAATATTGAAATCAGTGAATTTTAACTATTAAAGCTTTTGACATTGGAAGGACATTTTCTTCAATAAAATGTTTTCGTAAATATTCTGTTATACTCACACCAAATTCCTCCGATATCCGATGAAGAATAAATCTCGACATCCACAAATCGTCACCAACAGAAATCCCAACACATGGTCCAACTTGAAACTCCCACTGTAATTCGAACATTGTTTATAGAGCTCTACTGAGTACTTCATTTTGAAAATTATATCCCCTGCTAAAAAAATTCACACAAAACTCACCTGAGCTGGCATCACTTCAGCATTGCTTCCCGCGATTTTAATTCCTGCATAGAGGCATGCTTGATAGTGTGCAGTAACGATATCTCTGCCGTAAACCTAAAGCAAACTATGCAAACTGTGTTCAGATGAATTATTAAAATGATTTACTTTGTCAGCTCCGGCGCCACAATAATACGGTCCTTGAGGTCCGGGATATCCGTGCTTGGGCCATCCTAAAGGATGACCATCGAAATCAAGCAACGTATATTCTTGTTCTATTCCGAACCAAGGTTCCTCGTGCATACATTTGTTAACAGCTTCCAAGCAAGTTTTCCTTTTATTGGTTGCAGTTGGTGTTCCATCGAATTTGTACGTGTCACATAAGACAAGAATTGCATTTCCCCTCCGGAAAGGATCTTTATATATCGCTACTGGGTGCAAATATGTGTCTGAATTAGATCCTTCTGCTTGATACGTTGAACTTCCGTCATAATTCCAAATTGGGAGATCTAAAATAGTTAAAATTTTATTGTATTTGTGATGATCATAATCATTGTAATAAATTGGGATTAGATAACTCGAGAAGTATTTATTTTACTATCTTTTGACCAAACTACACATGAGAACTACTAAAGTGGCGCCGATAAGGTCCTGGGAAGAATAATATAACATCAGGGTAAATTAGAACAAGTCGAGTGGGTAAGAGTACGCTCCTGTTAGAAGGGTTTTGTACTGGGCCTATGAAATGCAGAAATTTACGTTGTCTAACCAATGCAGAAACATAAAAAACACCTTTACACACCTGTACATATTACTATACGAGTATGTTAAATAATAGTTTTAAAGGAAATCATCTTTTACTACAGTTTAGATAGCCGCCTTTTTTGTTGCAGTATAGAAAATATCTTTAAGCGCTCAATGTCTCAAAGATATTCAAGCTAATTATTTTTCCTGAAATGTTCAAGAAGATCCGATCAATAGTGCAACATCTAGTTGGCTCTGGTAGTACCCGGAAAAATCCAAAGCTAAAAAAATCCGAGGGCACCACCAGCCGGAAAGTCAAATTTCCCGCAGGGAATCTTCATTTTAAAAAGCAAGTAAAAATTTAATTCTTCACCACTTTGAAAGTCAAGCACTGTTGAAGGAAAATATTTTATCCTATAAATACTTCCAATTTAATCCATTGCAATCGTTTCCATGAAAATACGAGTACGAGTATATTCAACATTTCAGTTGCTACTAAAATATCGAATTTCGCTTACTTTCTAACGTTTTGAGACCGCTGTTGGAGATTAACGGTTTGATTTTGGATTTTTCAGAGCCATCTGGCTGAGGGTCTCACCAATCACTGTGCAAAATCTCGTTCAAATTTGAGTTTTACAGTGGATAGGGCAAAAATATTCAATTTTTATTGAAAATGGTAGCTAAACATATTAAGTTTTAAATTTTCGTGTGTTTTATTTATCATACGATTTTGATCAAAATGGCTTATTCAAACCACCATTATTTTTTAATTTGCTTTAGATAAACACCAAAATACCAGGATCAAGAGATATAATCATTCTCTACCTTAATGTTAAGATTGTAAAAATCAAATCAAAATGATGACTTTGAGAAACCTTTGAAGTTTTTATTTTTCAAGATCCCACATCTAATTAATTTTTGCATTAGATATTTATAGTCTTTACTAAACTGCCGAATTTCACTAAGATCGGTTGAATGGTTTGGTCACAGCTACAATAACAATTGATTGCACGTTTTTCGACTTTGAGCGGCTGCAACTTTGTTTCAAACCGTTTAACTTTAGATTTTTTATTGTGAGCTTCATGACGTAGTTCAATAAACTACTATACCAAATTTTGCCAGAATCTGAGCTATACTTTGGTAGAATATTGTAGTGTTTAGAGATGTTCAAATGTCCGTGAAAGACTGCAGTGATGATAGATGTAAGAGAGAATGGATGTGAAATACATCGTGAGAATTGAATCACTTTATGATGTCGCGTGAAGTTGGCGTGCTATCAGCGATCCCTGGCAAACTTTTCAGTTTAATTAATCATCACTTTTGCAATGCTTTTGGATTACATTCAACACAATTTATATTTAAAAAAACTGTTCTGTGTACAATTTTAAATTCAACTCGACTAGATGTTTCCCGTCATATGTTGAATTTTCACGAGTCATATGTTGTCAATCAACCATATGATATTTCGTTGACAATCTAGTGGTAAAGTATAAGAGGAGTGGGATTTTCTTGAGAGCAACTAGAGAGCCACTTGATTGTGTGGATGCTCTTGCCGCATGAAAGGCGGGGGGATTTCGATTCGTATAGGAGAGGAAGGCACGTATGTAGTAAAGAACATTCACTCACTTATGGATGTAAATAAGCTCGTTTCGCGCCCATTACTTTATATGTCTTTGGCAGGGATGGTCTGCTGCCTTAGCGAGCGAAGATTTCAGCGCTCGCCGAAATTGGCCTTGTCTGAGGACGCGTGAATGCACTTGCAGGCTAGCGTTGCGGTATTGTGGGGGCGAGTTCTTTCCCCCCAGCACAAGGGCCCATTATAAAAAAATTCACATTCACGAATCATTCGATCATACTAACTAGATTCGACGGTGTTGCTCCGAGGTAACCTACCGAAGGGATGAACAAAAGAAAACGCGATGAACTGAGCTTAATTAATGCGCACGGCACGCGAGACGCTTTCGTCCTCACTCCGAACACTTACGATCCCCACTAAGACTGGTGGTGGTATCTAGGTGGATGCGGTGCCCCCCTTGAAAACTCTTCCCCCGGATCAAGATCCATTATAGACGTAGCCATTTATTTTTCATTTACATGAATTCATACAAAAGTAATTTATATGAGCTTTTCCGGTAAATGAAAAATAAAATATTTCTGATTTATAATTAAATTTTATATGATGGAATCATATAAAACGTTAACATAAATAAGAAATCTGGGTGGAAGGCCACTCTCCCCAGCATGAGCTCCTGTAACGACTAAGAAAGGAAGGAGCTACAGCCCAATGACTAGCTCAGAATAGGAGTGTCCAGCCAACGTGACGGGTCCCATTCCCGGTCGAAGGTTCGGAAATAGAAAGATCAAAGTTTATCTTTTTTAATGTCATTTTTTCTTAATTTTTTTATTTGAAATTAGTTCACAGTGGCGTTGAAACTTACAAGAGTCATCGCTGGAAATACTCAAAAGTCTTCATTATAGGATAAATTACTAAGGAAATGAAGCATAGGAATACAAATAATTGATGCTTAAAATTGAGTTTACTGCCAAACGGTGGGGTCTAAAAATAAGTACTCTAAGTTTCGGTATAATTATGGTTTGACTATTAAAATTATCAAATTTAAAAGAAATAGAACAATAGATTTTTTTTGATTTCAAATCTCAAATTAATTTTATGTGACAATGCAAGAAAGAAAACGCAGTAACATTAATTATAAAAAAAAGAGATATGTGCAACTTTTTGCATCTTGCATTTTTCTAGTAGAGCAACCGTGCTAAAAACACAAACAAAAAAATAAAACATAAATGATTCATTGAAATCCCTTAAGAGGAGCTTGAAAACTAACATAAATCATTCAAAATGATACTGAATTTTAAACTTGACTAAATTTTGTTCGATTTCTCGTTCATTGTACAATAAATGAATTAAATCTGTGTATTTATAATATAAATCGTATCTCCCTTAAATTTACTTAATACTATATTTTATTTTAGGGACGAAGAAAATTAATTAATCACACAACAAAACGTTTATCAAAAATTTCATGAAATTTAAATTCTGTTTTGACAATTTGCTAAAAATAGATGTAACCTTACTTGGAACTTAGACCTTCTAACTACTAAGCTTCATATGCTTAATAAAAAAGAACTACATTGTTTGTTCTGTGTAAAACACTTTGTAGTATATATATATATATATATATATATATATATATATATATATATATATATATATATATATATATATATACATATATATATATATATATATATATATATACATATATATATATATATATATATATATATATATATATATATATATATATATATATATTTATATATATATATATATATATATATATATATATATATATATATATATATATATATATATATATATATATATTTAGATGTATATATATATATATATATATATATATATATATATATATATATATATATCTATATATTTAGATGTATATATATATATATACATATATATATATATACATATATATATATATATATATATATATATATATATATATATATATATATATTAAAGAGAAAAGAATTCTATGCGTTTTTTTTCTCTGTTGAATTTACCTGGAAAACTTCCTTTTGACAGTTCATTTAAAAGCACCAATAGAAAACATAAAGATAAAACCCTTAAAATTTATTTAGTGTTTTAAAACAACAGCCATGTAAATAAATACATAATTCAATCGCACTCTTAAATAATATCGCCTTGTTATGAAATGGCTATGGCATCCCAAAGTACTTTCATTTATAATCAATCACATACCTGTCAATCTTCTCAAAATAGTTTCAACGTTATACTACATTCATATATGAATTACCAGATACTGTGGATATATATGATAGAATCGGCATTTTGATGCACGTAAACATTCACCTTTGGTAAAGCATATTTTATAATTTTCTCTACAACAGTTAACTAGGAACGCTTCTTATCCGTAATCCACGATTGACTTAAAAGTTATTTAAACCTGGTTAACCCTCTAATGCCGATGGTACAGTCGGAACAAGAACTGTCAGATACTGGCGGATTCAATTCGTCAACAGAATAGGCGAGAATACAGGTATATTGGCAAACATATTGCTTTCGTCGCTTTGCCCCGCAATCAACGTGTAGCACGCTAGAATACATCACCCGCAAACACAGTGGGCTCTCCTCGCTCGTCTTTGTATTCATATCAACTCTGGTTATGCTTGCCGACACAGCCGTTGGTGAATCACTGACTTGATTTTTGACCTGTTTTTCCCCGAGATCCAAATGACCGCTCCACGGTTTCACTTCTGAATGCAGAAAGCATATAATGCTCAAGTTGTTCGTAAGTTTTGCCACAAATGCTATGAACTTTGTACCATAAGCATTTCAGACTATGGTGAACTGGAGCAAACAGCGCACAATTCCACGTCAACTATCTGGATGACATGTAGGATACGAAATAGACCAGAGTGCGCGGCGTTTTTCTATGCAACAACTAGACTCGGGCGGCACCCATGTTTATGGAACTTGCTGACTTTCCTAACAAGTAGAGCGAACGAATCACAAAAATCCGCAAGAACGACGGAGCATCAACTGCTGACCAAACTTTCCAAAGAATCGAATGTCAGCACTCACTCTCTACGTCAGGTCGTGGTTCAGTGGCAGCGCTTTACTTCGCATACTCACGACATCATGCGGTGGGTAATAGCAGATATCTGCCATTTCTACACTTTCCAGCTGATTAGAATACCTGTAGTGTAGGGCTGACCGATATCTGCTGGGTATCGCTGTGCGTGTTATGCAACAACTTTGTGGCAAAATATTGCCGCCAAAACTGCTGAATTAATAAGTAGTTCACGGGGCAAACTAGGAAAAAATGCAACTTGAATTCCTGAGAAACGAGAAAACAATACAATCCAATACCAACTTATTTTGTTAGTGTCAAGTAACATATGGGTAGGTGACCCTTAAATATTTTTTTTCCACCATTCGTAGTCGAGTAGGGTGTCATTGGAAAGGTCTTGATAAGATCATTTCAAAACAAGTCTTAAAATTAATTTACCAATACCGTGGGGGCAGGGGAAGGGAAATGTACGAACTTTTCGCATTTCACGGAAGTTATATCCATTTGAAATTTTTCCGATTACAAGAACAATAAAACACTATTTTTGATATTTTCTGGACCTTCGATCGAATCAAACCATGCAGTTTTGATTTAATCTTCTTAAAATTTTTAAGATAAGATCGATGATTTGAGTGAAAATGAAGAAAATGAATTTTCTTTTAAACGAGCAAATATCTTTGACATGTTTCTTGATTTTATTCGTTGCTGGTGACTGCTTTTTGTAAGTTGAGTACAAAACTTTTCTGACATGAGCGTAGGTCTGTCTACCTAACATGTTTGGGGTTGTGCAGCTGGTGTATTACAATTATCAGTGGGTAAAAGTGTGCAAAAGATTTCAAAAGAGCTTTCAATAATACGTAGGGCAATCTATAACATAGCAAATCGAGCTGAAAACGAGAATAGATTCAATACAAAGCGTGGAGGTGGACCCAAATCAAAGTCAAATTAACGTTAGAATAAAGAAAATTTATCGAAATCCTCAAATTTCATTAAAGCAATTGCAATGAGCTCAAGGAAGATTGTGCCGTTCTTGTTTCGCCTGAAGCAGCTCAACAGCTCTACTTACGAACAGATACTCATCAAGAGCTGCTCCTCTCTTCACGAAATGTGAAGCAGCATTTTTCCTTCGTAACGAAACAAATTTCTTAACCGGCCGAATATTAGGATGACATCATATTCTGTGGCGAAACAAAAAACATGCTGGATTATTACGATGGACCGAACAAAGTGTAGAGGAAGCCGTTAAAATCGTTGGAAAATCAAAACATCATTATAATTGTGAAATTCAGAAAAGATTCTGCAATAGTGGGTGGGTGTATTTCTGCAAAGGTGGTTATGCTTCAATTTTTATTGACGCAACCATGGATACACAACGGTATTTGCAGATTTTGCAGAGCCAGTTAACTAGCAGCGCAAATAAATTTTGGTTTTTCGGTAACAAGCCATTGTTCAAATTTTACCAAGACAATTACCCAAAACAGATGAAGCGCACCTTACGAATGTGGCTATTGCACAACTGTGACAAAGTTTGCGGCACACCATCGTAAAGCCCGAGCTTAAGTCCCATAGGAAATTTTACGGATTCATTTAAAGAAACAAATCAGTAGACGATCCATAAGGAAATGGCTGCAATGCATTATAGGAGCAAAAGGTGGGCATACAAAATATAAAACTTGTAGTAACATTGATTAATTAATCCATACATTTGACGAAAATATACTTTTTACAGTTTTTGAAAAGAGTTGCTTCACACTAAAAGAATAAAGTAGTATTTATTTATGTTGTACTGCGAGTTTTTCATGCAATCAATTTGTATTTTTTTTTTTGGGTTAAACCTTTTTAAATGCTATCAGAAACTGAAGTTTATGAATAAAGTTTCATAGTGTAAATACTCATTCTTGACAAGCTATATATATATATATATATATATATATATATATATATATATATATATATATATATATATATATATATATATATATATATATATATATATGTATATATATAGTATATATACTTGTATATATAGGGTGCATCAGCAAAATCTGAGCAAACTTCACATTAATTTGTCACTGTAGTGGATCTCAACGATAACAGTAATATGTTGTCATGTCAACTGAGTAGACGTGTGTGCATTCGTTCGTTAATTCTAAATGGCAGAGTTAGTGCGATCGAGTGCAGAATTCAATCGAAGAACGGCGGCTATTGAAGGTCTTCGCGCTGAACGGTCGCGAACAGAAATTATTTGGGTTTTTCGGGTATCTGAAATCCAAACTTCAGGATATTGCTTAGAATTATGCGGCTGCGGAAAATTGTGAGGAATTATACGAAAAATTGGTATCCACTCCTCGCGATTGGACACCTTTGGACAGAAAAATCTGAAAAAAATTCTTACAGTAGATCTTTGTGAGTCAAAGGGCAATAAATAACTCAGAAGCCTAAATTCGATCAGCTTTATTAATAATAGTACATATTAAAAATTTTAAGTTTTCAGATTTGCGAAAAATGTTTATCTAAATTTTTTGATGTAAAATGCATATTTTCTGAAAGTTTCATGAAAATCGAGCCATGAACAGTTAAGTAATAGACAATCGAAAATTTATAAATGGCCACAACAATTACACATGACATTGTTTAAATACACGTTCAGAAAAGACCTAAACTCTTCAGGCGTGTAGGGATTTTGATCAAAATTTTACGAATAATTTCTAACATTGATTGTCATCATGACAACTCAAACATAGAAGTCAGCAACCTGGAAATAAAATGGTGACAAATCAAAATGCATAAAAGCGTTATGTTAATTTTCGAGCTCAATTCGTGGAATCGATGTATGAGTCAAGTTTTGATATTCAGATTTGATTTTCTAGTAGTTCAGATTTGATTTTCTAGTCATTTTACAATACATTTCTGGCAAGAACACTCCCCTGCTTTTTTGCTTGTTTTTTTTTTCGTACGGGTAGATGAAAGCGGGCACAAGAATAGGATTTTATGTCACCCTTTCTCAGATTTTCAATGATTCAGGTTTTGCATTCAACCCTTTTTCGCCACGTTCGGCCGTTAAGTTTACATGCTCAAGTAAGTTTTCAGTTTATTAATTATTTTTCATTGTTTTGTTCGAACTTACAGAACCCTGTTGTGTATCGCAGCAGTTTTTCTCCGAGACTAGAGCAGATACAGATGCCAAACTTGGTAAGGAGATGTGAAGTGATATCCTCTTGAAAGTTTAAGTATCAAAAAATATTCGAAGGTTTTTAAGGGGGGTCTCCTCATCTAGGGGGGTGAGCCTTAAAAACAATTTTTTACTAAACATGTACATAATGAAAGTTCTTCAAGAAAAATTATTAAGACAGGTTTTAAAATAATGTCACCAGCATCGAAGGATACAGGGGAAGGAGAAATATACGAAAAATGTTGGTAAACTCCCTCGCTTTTCAATACCTGTAATCCGAACAATCTGGGAAAATACGGAGTTAGTTCTCTATACGTACAACAACAAAAAATACGGTTGAAGTTGAAATGCACTTAACTTTGTTAATAATAGAAGAATTTATGGATTTCACAATTTCCTTTATAAAACCCTACAGCTATTCTTAAATTGTCTAGATTGATGAATATAAGGTTGCGCCATTCTATGTTTCTTCAAGATGTAATTGTATTTTGCGAAGTTATATGGACTTGAATTTTCATAGAATGTAGCAACAACAATCCTTTATTTACAACCACAATTCTTTATTTCCCTACTATATTAACATTCACTCAAGCCAGATGCTACATTTTTTATCGGCTTTTCTTTAAAATTTCAGAGAAGATGAATAACTTAAATATCTATTCACTGAATTAAGTGAAATACTGTAACTAAATTAGGGCGACTTAAATTGAAGTAAAGGAGGTTTTTCTTTATACATAGAGTAGTTTTGGGTATTATGGCTTGGTCCGCCAATATGGCCTACAGCCGAAATTAAATCTTAAACGTGGTGCAAAATTGCAATGTGCAAAGCGAGTGAAGATTTGAGAAGCAACAAGTTCGGTTCACTGAAAGCTTCTAAACTCTATAACGTACCGCGAGATACTTTGAGACCACTACCTGCCCAAAAGAAATTAGCAGCGGACAAAGTGACTTGCGCAAAATTGGGTGGAAGACCTACTTTACCGCATGAATCGGGAAAACAGCTCAATCGCTCCTGTCATTAATTTTAAAAATTAATTCATTTTTCGCAAAAGTCTGTTTCAAACAATTGCAATATTTTTTTACGAGCCAGTCAAAAGCAAATTTTGATTTTATTGGGAAAACCATCACCGTCGAATTATTCGAGCATTTATCGAAAACCTGAAATTCATTTCCTGAAGAAATATCAAAAGTGGAAATACGTTCAAGGGAAGTCCCGGTCTGAGAACATTCCCTCTAGTCTCGCTGCGAAAGCAACGAGATGGAGGAGCCCGATGGCTTCAGCCATCAATCGGAAGGACCATGCCCATCGCCAATGATGATGGGCGAAAAAAAACTTAAAAGAAAATACGAGAATCAAGAACAAAACCCGACAATCCTATCGGTTATGGAAATCGAACAGCTTATCCAAGAAAAAGAGAAAGCTGAAAAAATCGAAAAAGAAAATGAAGAACTCAAGCTTCGAGTTAAATCTTTAGAAGCACTTGTTGGAACGTTAACGTTCAACAAGGATAAAGAAAGCAAGAAAAGCCGACAAGCAACCCCAAAAACCGAAGAGAAGAAAATTAAAAAGCCACAGGAAGAAGCTAATCAAGAGGATGTCCTCAGCGCAGGAGGCGCAAACGAAAGCAGAAATTATTATGCAGCGCTAGCTGGTCTGGAAGAAACAATGAACGTTGAAGAGGATACAGGTAAAACGTCAAAATTAGATAATGACTTCATTGAATATCTTAGAGTTAAAAATCGGGAGAAAAAACCAAAAGGTTTGTCTACTGGTCCGTCTGTTGGTCCGTCCGTTAAGATTGATGAAAAAAAAAGAAAAAAAAGAAAAAGTCCCACCAATCAATGTGTTTGGGCAAACGGGCAAAGATATGGTTCGGCTTTTGGCAGCCGAAAATAAACTAAAAGATTTTCAGATAAAAAGAGTCAATACCGATAAGTTGACAATAAGGACTAAGTCGCTGGTTGATTTCCAGGCAACAAAAAGTGCCTTAAATTCTGGAGATGTTCCGCATTTCACGTACACCCCGAAAAGCGAGAAGAACCAAACGTTTTTATTGAAGGGTCTGGACTGTGGTGAGGACACAGTCGATTTCCTTCAAGTGCTCCAAGAAGCTGCACCAGAAATACAGTTTATTTCAGTTAAAAATTTTGCAACGAGGAGATCGATTGTGGAGCGCAAAAACTTGCCTCACTACTTAGTCCAGATTTCCAGCAAAAGTAGTTCGAGTGCCCTACAGAAAATACGGTACTTGAACTTCCGCGTGGTGAGGTGGGAACGCCTCCAGAAAAGTGAGGTCAACCAGTGCTACAGGTGTCAAAGATTCGGGCATTCGGCTGCCAATTGTGCCATGAAATATAGGTGTGTCAAATGCAAAGACATTCATGCTCCCGGCGAGTGCAAATTGGCTCAGGCGGAGCCAAAAGAAAAACTATATTGTGTGAACTGCGGTGCCTTTGGTCATCCAGCATCATATCGAGGATGCCCCCGGTATCAAGATGCAAAGGTTAAAGTAACTCCAAAGTCAAGCACACCGCAGTGTGATACCTACAAACTTCGTCAAGCCCGGGGTGTCATTTGCACTTGCTGCGAGAGGACCAGCAGACAATGTAAATAAAATAAATAATGTAAGTGGCAATAATGAGCTGCTCCTTAAAATTTATCAACAATTAAATTCCTTATCGGAGCGAATCGATAAACAAGATTCGAAAATTAACATTGTTTTTCAGCGTTTAGGACTTTCAAATGCCTCAAAATAAGTTGTCATCCAGCCACATTCCCACGGATAGGATTCGTCTCATCTAGATCAACGTCAACTCCATTGTTACTTTAAATCGGCGTGATTATCTCCTTGAATTCATTGCCAGACAAAAGCCTGACATCGTGCTTCTCACCGAAACCCACCTCAGTTCATGGCACTCCATGAGATTCAAGGATTTTGAGTTCGTAAGAAACGATAGGGTAACAGGTGATGGGGGAGGTGGCACCGGGATATTGGTTCGAAGACCCTATCGTTTCCAAAATATTGAAAAAGTCGAATTCAAAAGCTTTGAATCTCTTGAAGTGTCCGTTATCAAAATCTCACTACCAGGTGGGGATAACCTTTTCGTTATCTCTGCCTATGCAACTGGTGGAACTGTTCTCAAGCTCAAGGAGGAGCTCAATTCCTTGTTCGAAATACTCGAATTGAACAGGCTGCATAACTACTATATTCTTGCTGGTGACCTGAACGCCAAGCATACATCATGGCTGAACGCCACCAATAATCCAAGAGGTGTATTCCTGAAATCGTGGATAACAGAGAACCAAATTGAATACAGGTGCACTCTATATGGGTCGGAGTTCCCAACATACCCTAGGACAAATTCATATTTGGACCTTTGCATTGCTGACGCAAGACTTGAATTTAGCTTTAATAGTCCTCAACGGAAACTGCAGGTGCTTCCTTATGATAGCGACCATAACGCAATCGTAATGCAAATCAATCATCACAGGGATGATTTCTTCCTCATTCCAGTTCAACATGAAAATCATCAGTTGAATTTCAAAAAAACAAACTGGGGAAAGTTTCAAAAGAAGTTTAATCGGGAGTACCAGAAGCAATGTCCCCCTTCTGATGGTTGCAACTCTTGCTCAATGGTTCCTAATGACAGGAATCTAACTGACGATGAAATAGATGCCTATTTGTCGAAGTTAGAGAAGCTGACGTTGGAAACGATTGAGAAAGTCGTTCCCAAGATTAAACATCGAAACAATATGGAAGGATATGAAACACCAACCATCGCAAGGTTGAAAAGATTGAAAAGCCTTCTTCTCACACGCGTTAACAATATTTATCGACGATTTTTGGATTACAACCATCCCTCGTTGGCTTTGTTGAAATTACATCTGAAGAATGTCCGGAACTTAATCCGGTCATACTTCAGGAGTGAGGTCAGCAATCAATGGGTGAAAAAATTGAGGGGTATTAGCCCACAGGACCCAGATGGCGTGTTTGCGAAAGTGATTCGCATATTCCGCAAGAAGTCTCGAGTGAAGGTATCGAATCTTGAAGTCACTAGTGATGAGATAAATTTTCTCGATAGGGCTCGTATCGAAATTGATAGTACGACTCCGGATAGAAATGGAAACAGGGTTATTTGTGAAGGATTGGATGAGCTTGCCCTGATTGGAACACATTTTGAATTGGTTCATCTACCAAACCCTGAGAGAGGGAACGAAATTTTTTCAGAGGTCGTTGAAGCAAAAGTTTCCGACTTCAAATCAAGCCTGAACGGTCAATCAATTCTTCATTTCAATGAAACATTAACATCTGACCTCATACCGAGCTTGAATCTTATTGATTATTTTGTCAGCTATGAAGACTTGTGTTTCATATTTCGCAGGATAAACAACAAGAAATCATGTGGTACTGATGGTATTCCAAATGTAGTTCTCCGACATTTGCCTGAGGTTGCTATTAGGAACTATTGCATATTGTTCAACAACATGTTGAGCAATTCATATTTCCCAAATGAGTGGAAGAAGGCTAAGGTATTTCCGATCTTGAAGAAAGGAAAAGAATCTTCATGCCCTAAAAGCTATCGCCCAATTAGCTTGCTGCCTAACATCAGCAAGGTGTTTGAAGTGATACTCAACAGAGCATGAAACGCCCACATAGAGGAAAATGAGTTGATGCCGAATTGCCAATTTGGTTTTCGAGCCAGGCATTCGACCACACATGCAATAACGAAAGTAACCTCAGACATCTGTTGGAAACTAAATGATAGACAATGTGTTGGAGCATGTCTCATTGATATAGAGAATGCCTTTGATACGGTATGGTTAGATGGACTTATTTTTAAACTCCTTCAGGACAAGTTCCCCAGACACCTTGTCGCCATGATGTGCAATATGTTATACGGGAAATCGTTTGTTGTAACTGATGGAAATCTGACAACAATGCGCAAGTTCAAGGTCTTGAATGGTCTACAGCAGGGAACAGTTACTGCGCCTCTGCTCTTTTCAATCTTCATTCGCAAGCTATTGAACGGCTTTGATTTTAACGTCTCGCCAACGCGATCATTGGTAGCGTTTGCTGATGATCTGATCATCTATACGGCAGACCGAAAAGCTACAATAGTTCAGAGCAATCTCCAAAAAATGTTCAATGATGTACAGCTGTACACTGACAATTGGCGAATGAAAATCAATGCGCAAAAGTGTGAAACAATCTTGTTTCGGACAACGCTGCAGGGGGTCAGTCAATACCTGAAACGTAATTGGAAAGATTTCCACATCATGGCTGGTGAGGATAGTCTTGAACGGGTTTTACATAAATCCTGTGTTCGATACCTCGGTGTTTATCTCGATCAGTATCAGTACTATACTGAACATGTGAAAATTATGCTCAGTAAGGCACTAAAAGTAGTCATGGCCCTTCGAAAGCTCTTTCATTCCAGAAACATTGATCAAAAGGTCAAAATTATCTGTTACAAGACACTGGTTAGACCAGTTTTGACATATGGATGTCAGATCTGGTACAACCAGAGCGCTAGTACTATGGAAAAATTAAGAGATATCGAAAGGAAATGTCTTCGTGCATGTACTGGTTTGTACAGAAAGCCTGAGACGGATTGGAAACATTATATATCGAATAGAAGAATTTATCAAACTGCTGAAGTGACTAGACTCGATATTTTCATATTGAAACTTCTTCGGAATCATATCGCAAGATCTGTGACTGTAAGTGAAAACCCTTGGATTTCACAGCCGTTCCACCCTACAGACGGGTATATAGCGACTTGCCTCGCTACTGGCTTCGTTCCTCCAGAAGCATTCGTGTATTTGGACATGAATCGATATGTTTTTGATTCTGACGGCGTCCCAGTCATATATCACATATATCGACGGGCCACCGATAGGAAGATAAAATATCCTCCGAATCTGAGTTCACGAGACCAACAATTCGAAAAGAGATACTCATTTGCTAGAGACGGGGCAATCTAGGTATTGGTGGCTGAATGACAATGTCTAAATTTTTCGTGTTTGTTTTCAGTTTTGGTGTTTTTCGTTATTTAGTTTTTGAGTTTCAGCTCATTATTGCTACATTTAGTGTTGTTGTTTATTTTTGTTAAAAATTAGGTGTAGGTTAGGTTTATATTATGTTTATTATATTAGGTTAGTAATAAGGTAAGCCGCTTAGGTTAGGAACATTGTTATAGATTTTTTTAAGTATAAGATAACGTTTTTGATTGCATTTATTAGAATTAAGTTAAAACATATTAGGTGTAGGATCAAAGTTCACTGTAATGTTAAGATTAAAAATAATTTTAGGATAGTGTTGGTTGGTTTTTTCTCCTTTTTCCAATTGTATTTTAAAAATATGTAATAATCTTAATTAATTGAATTTGCTATAGTTTTTTTTTTTTTTAAATGATAACGTACAAATTTAGAGAGCCATTTGGGCCATTAAGTTTTTTATTGTTATTGTTTGGAATTTGCTTTATATTCTTTTAAAATTTATAACGATTAGTATTAAATAAAGCGCTTTTGATTGATTGATTGATTGGGAAAACAGCTCGTTCAATAGTTGCTAGCAATGGAAGCCAACTTATTCAGTTTAGTGCAAAGAGACGTCATAAGTTTAGCCTATCAGTTTCGGTGAAAAACAAAATATCTCATTATTTTTCAACAAAAACTTAAAGCGCTGGAAAAGACTGGGTAAATTCATTTTTGATAATGCATCGCAAACTTTCTTTCCGCCACTCAACAGGGATATGTTTTGCTAGAGCGAAAGGATTTAATACAGAAAACGTGACCCACAATCGATGGATGAGTATAAATTTCCTCGGAATAGAATTTTCTATGTTGATGGGACTGGCATAAGCATTGTGCCACATCAAATATCCCAAGTACTGAGCCAAAAAGGTGAACGATAAATTGGAGCTTTAACAGCAGCTGAAATGGTTTCTTTGATAACCTGTGTTATGTGTATGAATGCTAGAGGTTCTGTTATCCCACCTTTGGTGATACTCCCGAGGAAAAAAGCCGTCTACTTTTGATGAAGGATGCACCTCTAACCATGAATGGCATCCTTCTGGTTGAATTCAAACCAACTTATTTACAAAATGGTTTCAGCACTTCTTACAACATGTTTCACCAATAGAAATAGCTCCAGTTTTGCTTATTTTGGATGGCCATGCCAATCATACAAGAAATATTGAATTGAAAGATCTTGCTAGAAAAAAACCATGCCACTTTGCTATCCATCCAAATTTAAGTCACAAAATTCAGTCACTTGATAAGTCATTCATGGAAAATATGTTTCTGATGAAATAAGAACTTGGATCAGGAATAATGCAAGGCCACTAACACAGTATGATAATATGGAAGTTTTTGGACGTGCATATTTAAGAGCTCCAAGTGGAGAGATAGCTGTAAGTGGTTTCCGTGCAACAGGGCTATATTCGGTTGATAGAAACATTTTTAAGCACCATGATTTCATCAATGAAGCTTATGAAATAGAGCACCATGTCGCTAACAAAGAAAATATCGATGTAGAATCTGCTAGTGCATCGTCTGATAAAGCACCTTTCATAAATAACCATGCTTTTGATGATGCACCACTCGAAGAAGAGGTATCACACAATCAAAATAAAAGTCCACCTATCGGCTCTGAAAAAATTAATGTTCTTACCAGAATGTCACCTCAGCCGTTGCACCTATGGAACAAAACTTCATAATACTACTTCACTTATCTCCAATACCAGAAGTTGAAGTTGCTTCGGAAACCTCCTCGTAATGACAGCATGTATATGGCGAGTGGTATTATAAAACCAATCGATCAAAGAGCGCCTGCATAACAAGTCATCAAAAGAGCCCGTGGCCTAGTACGGAAACATCGCGGATATCGCGGCAAATTCCTAAAGCTCCCAGAACGCTCTTGAGTGAACGACTTAAATCTAGGTCTGCGGAAACTCTAAATAACGTTACGGTAAATCTTCTTGACATCGACTATCAAAACGAGCAAAATGATGGCCAGCACTCGGGGCCAAATCAATCTAATCTTTCCAATAGGGAGGAATACATTGATCAACATAGGAGGTTAGAGGAAGGCAGGGAGGAATACATTGATCAAAATAGGAGGTTAGAGGAAGGCACCTGGGCTTAGTGCAATAAAGTGTTAAAAAAAATCGTTCAATCAATGACTCAGAAAAACATCGTCCGGCCAGTCAAGGATAGCATTCTCGAGCTTGAGGAAATGTTCAATTCAATAACTCCATGCCGGTTGAACTGAAAACGAACTGCGCACGAAATGAACGTAATGAAGAAACCACTACACCTTACCAAAAATACCACTGATACGCCATCAAAGGAGCAACAACGCCCAACCAAGCGCTATAGAATGGAAACTCCTCCTGATAAAGTCAATCACCTACCTAAGGAATGGCAGACAGTTATGAGGAAAAAGAAACAGATGGATGGGCAAACCAAAGATAATGTAGCAAACAAGGATCTTAGTAATGAAGGTTCCAGCCGTAATTGGAAGAGAAAACGAAAGAAAGTGCCCCGCAACCGTAGAAAGCAGGCAATTGTTATCGGGCCAGCTGACGGGAACACATACGCAGAAGTTTTGGGAGCAATCTAAACATCAGTCCACCCAGAGGACTCAGGTACTCAAATAAATCAAATCAGAAATACTGCTGATGGTGAAGTCCTGCTAAAGCTAGCAAAAAGTGAAGACCATGCCAAGCTGCAAGATAATATTAAAGCAGTGGTTGGAATACAAGGGAAGGTTAATGTCCTAAGGCCAACAGCGAAAATTGAGCTACCTGGGCTTGACTGCTTCACTACTGAGGACGAAATTCTGCAATCTATTCAGAGCGAACTCGGGGCGGACATAGTTGGCGACGCAAAAGTTACGACTTTTGCCCCCAAATAACAAAGAGGAAAGGTTGGCCTCCATTGAATTTGGAGCGGATAAGGCCTCTAGGCTGCTAAGTACTGGACGAATAAGAGTTGGTTGGATAAGCGTACAAGTCAGACAAAGAATAGAGGTAACGAGTTGCCTTCAATCATACCAAAAGAACGTGCAATGGTCCAAACCAAAGCAAAAGATGCTGAAATGTGGCCTCCTACGCCACCAAGCATCAACATGCGATGCGCAGCCTAGCTGCATAATATACAAAGAAGAGCATGGTCGAAAAGATTCAGCTCATATCTTGGGTTTCGGTAGATCTCCTGTTTTTCAAGAAGCTTTGGATGCCCTGAAATGTAACCGAACTGCTCGAAAATGAGGGTCATTTAGGGCAACCTTCAACACTGCAAGGCAGTGGAGGACCTACTCACACAACTCACTCAGGAGAATCAGACGCAACTAGTGCTAATCAGCGAACCAGCCTGCAAACGGAATCTCAAGAACTGGTTTATGGACATAACTGGATATGCTGCTATCTGGGTTTCAGACCCCACGCAGGTGTGCGTGCGCAAGAATGGTTGCGGTAACAGATTTGTAAGGATAAAAACCACGGATATGAACATTGTCAGCTGTTATTTGTCGCCAAATGACCCAATAAGTATTTTCCAGGGGAAATTGGCTGACCTGGAAGATGTGCTACGTGATATGCCTGGGAAATTATCGATTGGTGGGGACTTAAACGCGAGGGCACTAGAATGGGAAATGCCTCGCGAAAACAAAAAAGGAAGGCTTATCGTTGAAATGACAGCCAGGTTAAACTTAATCATCCTCAATGAAGGCTCAACTCCCACAAATCAAAGACCAGGTTTTGGTGAGTCAATCCTAGACGTGACTTTGTCTTCGGAAGACCTCGCTGCCTTTGTGAAAGTGTGGAGGGTCACGGAGCAGTACAATTCATAACTTTTGACCTAAAAAGCAGAACTAACGAAATGAATAGGCCACGTAAAACCTATGGCAAACTGGATAAACGTAAATTTATTGAATCAATAAATACATCAAAGGGGCTTCCTGGTGAGAGTCATTCAGCAAACCAGGTCGAGGCCACTATGTTATGCATCCGTGAGCATGTGCCGCTTCCATGCCTCTCTGTAAGGGATTTTGCGGGAAAAAGCAGGCTTACTGGTAGACTAATGAAATTACAACCCTTAGACAAAATGCCCTCCTGCTTCGACGAAGAGCACAACGAGCAAGAAACAAACCTGAGGCAGCAATACTTGCTACAGAGCACCTCGTAGCTAAAAAAGAGCTGTTAGGGTGATTACGAAAACCAAGGTGCTGAAACGGCAAGTGCTATGCCAAGAAATAGACACCGACCCATAGGTTGATGGCTGCAGGATTGTCATTCGTCAGCTAAGCGGCATGGAACCTAGCACCGTAGTTGAAGCCAGCGAGTTGGGCCATATTGTTGATGCTCTATTCCCAACACATCAAGAAAGGAGGGATGAACCGCACGGCCTACTGGAGTGCAATGTCCCTGAAATCACCAAAGAAGACCTTTCGAATGCCATCTCGAAAATGAGGACACCGGGTCCTAATGGTATACCAGTTGAAGCAATTGAACTTGTTTTCGAAAACACCCCACAGCCACTTTTGCGAATTTTTAATGCCTGTTTTTCGACTGGAACGTTCCCAGCTCGATGAAAAGTGGCCTGACTCGTGCTTATACCTAAAAGCAAAGGCAATGTGAGCTCCCCATCAGCTTACCGACCACTTTGTATGCTGGATACTTCCAGAAAGCTGTTTGAAAGCATATTGCTAGCAAGACTTTCGACCACAATAAAGGCTGCAGATGTCTTTTCACTGAAACAGTATGGTTTCCGAAAAAGACATTTAACAATCAATGCCTCTACAAAGTGGTTAATGCAGTGAAAACATCAGAAAAAGCTTGCCATCAGGCCAGGCCAATCGTCGTTCTGATTACTCTAGATATGAAAAGTGCGTTTAATTCAATGAGTTGGATTGATATACTGAACGCTCTTGAGCATAAATTCCACATACCAAAATACTTGTACGCTGTGATTATCTCGAAAATCGAGTGGTCCAATTCGAAACCTGTGACGGGCTGAGGAAGAAACGAATCACCGCCGGTGTTGCTCAAGGATCTATTCTTGGGCCTGATCTATGGAGTGCAAACTATGATGAGCTACTCTGTCTAGAAATTCCACAAGACACCTTCTTAGTCGGATATGCCGATGATGTAGCGGTTGTGATAACATCACGAACGGTGAACCTCGCGCAACTGAAAATCAGTCAGGTTATGATGCACATCGGCCACTGGCTTGACAATCATGGGCTCGAGTTAGGTGTGGCGAAAACCGAAATTGTCATCTTGACGAGGAAAAGAATTCCAACTAATCTCCCAGTCACGATTGGAAATCAAATTTTAGCCACTTTTCATGCAGTGAAATATCTAGGAGGGAACCTTTCCTCGAAGCTCACTTACTGGGAGCACATCCGTAATGTCTAACAAGAGTCATGGCGAATATCGAAGAGCCCCGCCAATCAAGGCGACGGCTCCTTATGTCGACTTATGTCGATTGCAAGCAGCTACCAAACGGTTTCAGAGAGCGCAGCGCTGGTAATTGCGAGTGTTATTCCTATTGACCTGCTAGCTTTAGAACGAAAAAACATCTACCAACAAAGCAATCTGACAGGGCAGGTAGGAGCTGTGGCTGCAGCTCGTGTACAAACACTTATCACATGGCACCGAAATTGGAGTGTGAGCACTCAAAGCAGGCTAATTAAAAACATCAAACCATGGATTAGCCGGTATCACGGAGAAGTAAATTTTTACTTGTGCCAGCTTCTCTCAGGCCACGGGTATTTTCGAAATTATCTACATCTGGTGGGGAAAGTAAGGGCTCCTTTTTGCCGTTACTGCGTAGGAAAGTTGGATTATGCTGAGCACACATTTTTCGACTGTGGGCGAGTCATAATTCAAAGATTTGCACTGAACAACTGTATTGGTGCCATCGAACTAGACACGATTGTCGGAAAAATGTTGAGCTGTGCGGAAAGCTAGCTACTATTTTCCCAGCACGCTGAAACGGTTCTGCGACTGAAGCCATAAGGAGGTGGTCTTGCCGACTCTCAACCCGATGACGGATGATCAAGAAAGCTAATGGACACCTGAAGGTGACATGCGCTGCCGAACTGAAGTAATGCGAAAGCGGTTTCCAGTTCGAGTCGCCGGTGGTCGGCAGGTTAGGTTTTTGTGCTGGTGAAAATCCTACATAATTTAGATAGGTCCGCCAGATTTTCTATGTCCTATCTATCTACCTTTTCAAGGTTTCCCCCTGCCTACAAAAAAAATGCCAGAAGTAACATACGAGTATAAAAAACTAATTGAGATAGGAAAGCTTCCAAGTCGACCTTTTTCACGTCATCTCCGTATAAAAAAAGGCTGCGAAATTCACTAAAGAGAAATAATGAAAAGTTTACTAAGGCAACTGAAGGGAAAGGAAAAACAGTTAGCAGACAAAAAGGCAAAAATACAAGAAAAAATCAACAGAAAAAAATTACCAATGATGAAGCTGAGCACCTGAAAGAAAACACAAGTGCTTATATTGAAAATCTTTGTATTCTTTTGACGTAAGCGGTGAATCATGGGGCCAATGTTTATCTTGCAAGCTATGGGCTCATGAAGAGCGCTAAGGAATAGAAACTGACATGTTTTTCTGTGGGTTTTGTTACACAACCTAGTCTGTCCGTCCGTCCGTCTGTATGTCATACCACTTTTTCTCCGAAACTATAGAGGCTACAGCCATGAAACCTTGTGAAAAGGTCAGAATTGGTGACTTCTTGAAAATTTAAGGGTGCAATTTTTTTCAAATGAGTTTAAGTGGTCTCCCCATATAGGGAGGAGCGCCTTCAAATTTTTTTCATATTGTGTCATCGGAAAGGTTTCAACGAAATCCCTGGGGGGTAGGGGAAGGGAAAATGCACGAACTTTTCACGTACCCCTCTCGCGATTGGAATCTTTCATCCAAAAAATCTAAAAAATATCAGGGATGTAGGCCTTTATGAGTACAACAACAACAAATAAATGAGAATTAAAACTCACTCAACTTTGTTAGTAATAGTATGGTTTATCAATTTTACATTTTGTTGAATTAAATCTTAACGCTACCCTTGAATTCAATAAAATTCAGTACGTGAATGGTTATTTATCAAATTGACTTGTCTTGAAAGTTTCACAAAGATCGAACAGTATTTAACGAAGTTATATCGGTTTGAATTTTCCTGTATTACTATGGAACAATATGCGCTGTATTACTATGGAACCATATAGCAATGGACAATATGCGCTTTTTCCTGACTCAGACACTACAGGTTAGCTACAATTTGCATGAAAATGGTATGAAAGGTATCATGAATATATTTGAGAATTGTTTCACCTTGTGGTATCAGTAATCGTAAAACAAACTGTTGGCTGTTTTAAATGCGAAGATTAGATAGTTTTGAGTTATTTTTCCCCAATTTCAGCGTTTAAGGTACATGCTTTTAACACTTGATTCAATTTAATGAATGGCGAAAGATAAGTACCTACAATTAATACTCATAGGTGAAATAAGTCGAGGAGGCAAGAAAGAGCTTCAAAAGAAGGGTTGCTGCATATTTACTTCAAAATCCTTGCTTTGTAACTATTCTAGGGTTCGAAAAAAAATTTCTGATGTCATGAATCGATGGGTTGAATTTTTCACCCAATACTTGTTTAAGAAATCATTCAAATCCATCCAAAGGATGCAGAGAACCTGCATAAATGTAAGACTCTAAGTAGTTTAAGGGCACTGTTTTGATTTTTAGTTAAAATGTAAAATTTACAAATCATACTATTATTAACAGAGTTGAGTGAATTTTGATTTCTGAGGTATTCATTGCCTTTGGGCTCATAAAGGCCTACCTTCGTGATTTTTTCAGATTTTCAGCTCAAAGGTGTCCAATCGTGAGGGGAGGGGACACAAATATTGTTCGTGCCTTTTGCCTCCCCCTATACTCTTAACGCAAAAAATGACTTTTTTGGATTCTGAAAGTGCTAAGACCTTTCACTTGATATCCTACTCGACTACATTTAATGAACAAATTTGTTAAGGGCCACTTCGTTAAAACGAGGGACCCTCTTAAAAAATTTGATATATTTGATGATTTAAACTTTTGAGAGATCACCGCTTCCGACCTTTTCACAATGTTTTAGCTTTGTAGCTTCTATAGTTTTGGAAGAAATTTCTTGTGACGCATGGATGGATGGACAGATGCACAGGCAGAAAAAAACGGACGGGAAACTGGTATGTTTTTGGAAAATTTCTTTAAAAAGCCCTATAAGTCATAGAGCTAGATCCAATGACAAATAACTTAGAGGCTTGTATTCGTTGAACTTTGCTAAGAGTAGCAGGATTTAACATTTTCGTCAGTAAAACTGGATTAGTATCATTAAATTGGATAAAATTAGCTATGTAAGTAGTTCTTTAAAATATTTTATTTTATAAGTTTCAATAAAATCAACCGACGTTATAGCCATTTGAATTTCCTCCTATTGCAACAATCATACAAGATTTATCTACTACATGGGCTTTCCATCGAACTAGGCACTACACTTTTGATTGAATCTTCTCCAAATTTTCAGATAGAATGAATAACAAAAATACATTTAAGATTCAGGTCAGTCAATGATTTAGTAATTATGGAACAAAATGTTGGCTGATTAAAATGGAGTTCTTTTAAAGCAAGCATACTCGTATATTTGTTGTGTATGTCATAAAAGTTTTTCTTGAATTAAATCATTCTATTTATCCACATATTGTAGGTTAAGTACAAAACCCTTTTGACATGAGCATAGTTCTGTCCACCCACCTTGTTTAATATTCATATTTGGGGTGTAGTTTTTGAAATTCTGCATTAGATGCATAGCGAAAGTTTCCGCATAGCATATATTTAGTACAAAATCCTTCTTACAGTCTACTTGACTTCTTATCTGATAGCATTGAGCATGATAGGTCCAAATAAGCTTCGATCCATTATTCTAGTTCGAATAAGCGGTGACTAAAATGATCCCAAGCTTATCTATGTACAGTAAAGAGGTATGGATGTGCTTAACGCAGCTTTGATTAGAGCAGGTGCACAGACCCCCAGATTATCGCTAACCAGGTGTCCAACCAAATCTTTAAAGGCAACATAATGGCAACGAAGCTGGAAACGGAGTTGATTAATTTACCCCAAATCTTCCTCAAACCATATTTCACCCCGCTGCTAACGCATCTGATTGCGGCTTGCTTCAGAACTTCAAAATCAGAAGTTCTTGGAACAACAATCATTGTCACTTGCCTTCGGGCAACACAGTATCAGTCAACACTCCAACAACTGTCATTTAAGCATTCAGTATTATATAGACGCTTAACTTACCATTGCAGTTATGTTACCGAACATATTAATTTCCAAATAAGCTCCATTTGCTACCAACACATTTTAATTTCCAAGTAAAATTTGCAAAGGAAGGGTTAAGCTCGATTTGATATTAATAATACTGTTATAAATCCGGATTCTAAGGGCTTTGGCGAAAAACTTTCATTTAGTAATTTTTAATATTTCAACTGATTGTTAGTTGAAATATTGGTAAAAGATGAACAAATTTGGTAATATTTTTCTTATTATACTCTAAAAATGAATGAATAATCATGAATTGAATCAGTGAATCTCCTAGTGACGCACATCGCAGCCAGTATCCAGGCCCGTGCGCAAGGGGGGGGGGGGGGGGGGGGGGTTTGGCGGTTCAAACCCCCCCCAAAAGACCCAAGTTAATTTTATTGCGGATTATTTTATGTTCATCCGTATAAAATCTCGAGAATAAATATATTGTAATAATAAATAAACCCCAATCGCCCAGCTGGTTGAAAAGGCAAATATCTCAATTGCACTCAAATGATGTTTGGCATACACGCATTTTTAACCGACTTCTAAAAGTAAGAAGGTTATCAGTTCGTCGCGTATATTTTTTTTTGTTGCTTTTTTTTATGTATGTAGGCGCATAACTTTTGAACGGGATCAGATAAAAGAGTCCTGTTTTCAGTAATGCGTAGGACTTACTTTCTATAGGGTCCCATTTTAAGGACATACGAATCAAATAATGTTAAAGGACATTTACCGTTAAAATAAGAAAATTTCCGACTTACAGCTGGATTTTTTGGCATAACTGCTCGACGCATATCAGAATTTTCATTGTTAAGGTTTCAAAAGAGAGACAACATACTAGACTAAAATATATCGGCACAGAATTGTAATCTTTTCAAGGCGCTTGCAGATATTAACAGTTAAATATGTTTTATGGGTGCCGAAAAATTGAATTTGGTGCACTTTCGTACGAAACATTGTAAGTATTTTGGAACCTTTTGATCCTGAATGATAAAAGGAATCAGTATCCTTAATTTTCAAAGTTAACGGTACATTTGTGTCAATCATTTCTGTCGGAAATAACCAATAAATGAATTCGCATTGTAGTTTAATTGCTTCAAATTAAGATGAATAAGAGCAAATTTTTCGTGGAAAATTTCATGAGTCCTTTCCCATCAACATTTGTCCTCGGGCTGACAATAAACGCATTACGAGATCCTTTTTACATCCTTAGATGAAGTTATACATAAAGTTTGCATGGTTCCTGTAAGAAATATTACGGATTGAATGACTACAAATTATAGAATTAATTCTATTTGAAACTTGATTCGTTACTTTCTAGGTAATTTTATACAAAATTCGCTCAGGAAGTTAAAATTTGTGATTTCAACATTAAAGATCGACAGGAACCGAGTCCTGAAACGACACGACAGTATTTAACTTTGAAGTTGAATATGGAAATACATAGTTGAGTTTTCACTAAACTATCGCACAATTTTCATGAAAGCTTTTACCAAGGCAATGGATATCGAATAAACGTAAACGATTGTTACGGTTAAGAAGGACCATTTTATTACTTGGCGATTTCTTTGAAAAAATGATATATGTATGGATTGGACTAATTTCGGTGAGAACGGGAATATGTAGGATAACATTTTATGTCAAAGTTCGTGATTTTCACAGCTTAGATGGAAAAATTTGAATACTTTGAGTCCATATCTTTCTCCACATCTTTTGAGGATAGATAATGGTGATTTTGGCCAGAATACTTTCTATAGATCGATAGTCACTAAAAAGCGTGAAATAAAATAAACTAATAGGAAAAAAAGAAAACCGACTACAAAATTCCCTAAAAAGATTGAAATAAATCTTTTGGAATCGGTGCCAAATCAGTTTCTCCGTTTTTGAAAGGGCAATGGCAATAAGTTATATACCAATTGAAACGGGGAACAACTGATTTGGCACCGATTCCAAAAGGTTTATTTCAATCTTTTTAGGGCATTTTGAAGTCGGTTTTCTTTTTTTTCCTAAAAGTTTATTTTTTTAATAATTCATTGGCTTAGGGGCCCCAAAAATGCTATTTGGAATGCGATGTGTGGTGTATCGACGCCATATCATCCGTGCTGCTCAATAAAGCTTGGGACACACGTGCATTTTTTAAAGTTGCGTAGCTGCATATGGGACACTTGGAAAGTACATTAGATATCCTTTAGTACATTCAGTGCTTCAACGTTTGCCTTGTTTGCCAAAGACAACTAAAGCAGCACTGCGCTGCGTATTTGTACATCCCCGCCAGTGGCACCCCTGTGGCGACTCAGTGTTCAAAAGCGCTTGGGCATTGGGCTTAAGAGTTTTAGGTCACTATAAACAAAAGGGCTAATGCCATCCCATAGAAAATGCACGGAAAATCCCATAGGAAATGCACAACTTTAATTTTGACTCCAGTTGGCTCTCTTCTGTTCCAACACACAGATCTTCTATTGCAAGCGGTTTGTGATTGATATGAAATTTTAGTCGCGTGACAAAGGACAAAAAGCTAATCAAAACAAAATCAAATTCAACTGTGTAGTGTGTTTATGTGAAAGCAAGAAAAACTATAAATTTATTCGTGTTTGTTTCACAAGTGACTGTAAACAATTCTCCGAATTGCGTGAATAATTTGATTCAAAGGCATTCTCAACAAATCAAATACGGTTTGCTTTTCGCGGAAGTGGCAGCTGACAACTCTTTTAAAAATGGATATCCGTCAATTTTTCCATAAAAAACCTCGACTGGAAAATGATAATGTAAGTAAAAGCTACAGTTTATGGCCTGAAATGCACTGGATCGGTACCGCACGGCACGCACAGTACAGATGGTATTTAAAAAAAAACAAAAATGCACTAATTTTTTACGGTCGGGACAGGACAATCCACAGTTTTCCTTGTAATCAAAAAGTCCGTACCGTACCGACCCAGTGCTCGCGTAGCTTAAGCCATACATTATCCAAAATAAAAAAGGTCAAAGTTTAAACTCTACTTTTTCAGCTTTCGAGTATTTAAATTTGAAAAGTTAGTGGGCTTAGTTTAGTAACTGAAATGTATTTATTTCGGAGTTTAGAGGTTTGAAAATATGTCAATTAGCATTTTAGCATTTTATAATTTTCTTCATTTTTTCTATCATAAATTCATGATTTTGTACAAGTAATGACACATGCTTGTCAGTCAAATCATTGCAATCCTTCGAGACTTTTGCGCAAAATTTTAACTAATAACTAGCTACTCTAAAAAAAGTTAAAAACTTTTAAATATTTGTTTTTGACAAGATTTCATTCAAACTAATTGCAAAGTTGTATATAATGTAATTGTTTGTTGAATTTTATTTAGCAAATGGTGCAAGTAACTTCCAACTCTCCGTTGAAGAAGCGTTTAGAAAAAGAAACCCCATCTTCATCAAAATTTACGCCGGTACGTATTTCAAACAAATGCTTCCCGGGATAAAATTCCACTCTCTGATAGCCTCTGCGAGTCTCCATGAGTCTCGCACAGTCTCTAGAAATGTCTCTGACGTGGCTTACAATCTCTCAATATAACTTTTTCTAATTTTAGAGTGTTTCAGAGTCTCTGAAAATATAATATATTATTCATCGGGAGACTCGAAGTCTCTTGAAGGGAGATTAGATAAAGAATAAAATCGAATTTACATTACTTTTCAATAATTTTAATTTCAACGAGTGGCTGTAGTCTCTGTTTTAGAGATTCTGAGAGACTGGAATTTTTGTCCTGGTTCAAGATAAAAATTTTCAATACTGTGATTGACAATTGTTTCGATGTTTGTGTACGCGGAAACATGAATTCATAAAAAAACGTGAAAGCATAAAAACGAATACATAAGCGTACATACTGAATTCGTTACTTATACCAATTTATATGCAATACTTTCAGAAAAACGCTGAACATGCACCTATTGCTGTTGATAATATTCAAACAGCTGAAATTTCTTTGTCTGGATCAGACTCGCCACAATTAATACCTCAGGAGATAGGACTTTATATCAAGAAGTCTGCATCCAGTTTGAAAGCTTTGGATCAAGACCTTATTTGGTTTCCTCCTGAAAATTATGAATTTCTATCGTCCGGTGATAGAAATCTTAAATTTCAAAGGAAGTGGCTTTTAAAATATTCATGGTTGGCATACTCTAAAATGATGGATGCAGGATTTTGCAAGTGTTGCGTGCTATTTTCAGTGCAATATGGTGGGGTTAACGATCGACCCCTCGGAAAATTGGTAACACAACCATTTGACAACTGGAAAAAGGCATTAGAAACTTTTCAAAAACATCAACAACTTGACTATTACAAAACATCAATTGAATAATGGCAAACAAGCTCGCAACATCACAACAAAACTGCTCAATCAATCGATTTACAACTAAGTCAACAAAAAGTTCACTTTATTGAAAACAGCAGAAAATTGCTGATTCCCATAGTCGAAACTGTGATTCTTTGTGGACGTCAGGGATTAGCACTTCGTGGTTCAAAAGACACTAGCAGAATTGCTTCCGAAGAACCTGAGTTCAACGACGGTAATTTTCGTGCCCTCTTGAGATATCGGGCAAAAAGTGATGCTGAGCTGAAGAATTTAATGAAAAGTATACAGAACGAGCTGATTGTCATATGTCATACTTTGATCCAAAAACAAATAATTGATCAAGTAAATGATTCAGAAGCATTTGCGATTTTAGGAGACGAATGTGCAGACATCTCAGGCATCGAACAAGTTTCAATCTGTGTTCGATATTTAGTCACATCTGATGGAAAATTTCAGATTCGTGAATATTTTCTATCCTTCATTCCAACTGTCGATTTTACTGGAGAAGGATTATCGAAAGTTATCTTAGATTTTCTCGGCTCTTCTGGTATTGATTGTACGTTTTTTTTCGGACAAGGTTATGACGGCGCAGCAACAATGAGTGGAGAGTTTCACGGAACTCAAGCATATATCAGAAAAATATATCCATTGGCACTGTATTCACATTGCGCGGCCCACAGTTTCAATCTAGCGGTCTGTTCAGCTTGTGACATTCCCGCGATTAAAAATTGTCTTGGCTGCATTCAAAGTATTTACAATTTTTTTAACACTCCAAAAAGACAGCTTGTTCTGCAAGATTCTTTGATAAAGAATGAGTATATGGGAGATGAGAGAAAAAAAAACTCAAAAAGTTTTGCGCAACTAGATGGGTGGAACGGCATGAGTGCATAGCGACATATTGTGATTTACAGCCGGCGATAATTGACGCTTTGGAAATTATCTCAGCTTGGAAAGATGCAGCAACTTCATCTTCTGCTTTCCAATTGCTTTCTGCAATCAAAACAGGGAATTTTCAAGTTTCCACTATGGTACTCCATTCAGTTCACTCTTTAACTTTATCATTGAGCCGAACCTTGCAGACGGAAAATCAAGATTTAGCAGAAGCCATCACACTAGCTGACGCCGCGAGGCACGAACTCATCTGTAGTCGAAAACATGCAGTTGAAAGTTTCAACACAATTTTTCAAAAAGTTGAAACAATTTGTGAAAAATATGATATAACTATTGCGAAACCTAGAATCACATCTCGTCAAACCGCACGCTGCAATATTATTAGTGAGAACGTTGAAGATTAATATCGTGTGTCTATTTTTATTCCATATCTTGATCTCTTCATAACCCACCTCGAAGATCGGTTTTTAAAACATCGTAACATTTTGTCGAACTTCTCATGTTTGTTTCCTGAGAAAATGAAGAGTTTAAATGAGGTTGCGTGTAAAAAATTATTTGAAACATACATTTCAATTCTGCACGACAACTCATCCGAAATTTGGATCAATGAAGTCAAGATTTGGCGACGCCGCATAGCAGATAAAGCAGTTTCTAATTTATTGGAAGCTCTCGACATTTGTAATAAGGATGCTTTTCCAAATGTATACCAACTTTTAAAAATTATGGCAGTATTGCCGGTCACCACATCATCAAACGAACGTTCATTTTCGACTTTACGTCGTCTCAAAACCTATTTGAGGTCAACAATGAGAGAAGATCGTTTAAACGGTTTGGCTTCTCTAAACATACACCGTGATATAAGCGTAAACGTTGATGTAGTTCTGAACGAATTCTTTTCTGTACCTCGGCGCATCAGCTTATTAAAAGAGTAAAAATTTAAAATTATTTTCCGTGAACGTTTGTCATATGCAGTAATGTATTTGATGAAGGCCCGAGAGGGGCTGTAGTGCTACGAAGAAGATTTTATTTTGCTGTGATCTACAATGATTTAAATAAAAATATTACTATTTTTGAACATATATTTCATTGTTTTTGTTTGAATTAAAGCAATTAAATTATTATTGAATCAATAACTCAAATTACAACATTTGATAGAAAAATCGACTCTAAATTTGAATGGGCTTTTTAAAATTTATTAGAAAGTTTTACTCTGTTTAAATCAAAATACTTGACATAAATTTAAATGTTTTTGCAAAACCATAGATTACTTTAAAAAACAAAAAAGAGAAGTGAATTCATTTTGTAATGTAGAAGTTTCGATTGACGTTAACATAAATTAACCCGGATAAAGACGAATTAATTAAAATTAATAATGTTTAAAATATTTAAGGATCTTTATCATGACAATCGTCACATGTATATGTATTTGTGTAGCATTTTAAAATGAATACACGCAGACTAAATGGGCATTATACATTATATGCTGATTAAACAGTACTTCTTTACTCGTTACGTGACAAGAATACGATTGGTATCACCATTAGTGAGGATCTGAATACATACGATCTATGGTTAATGACAATAAACTAGCGGTGAATATTTCAAAGACAAAATTTTATTATTAAACAAAACAACAAGGATGACATACGTATTGACATAACAATTAACGGTGAAAAGCTACAAAACGTGCTTGAATTTAAATATCATGGGTCGGCCTAACCATCGACCACCGTCTAACCTGGCTCCCGCATATAAACAACGTAAGGAGGCAATTAGCGCCTATCATTGACTTGGCACGAAGATATGAAGGCTTATGCAAGAATATCAAACTACTAGTACAAAATGCATTCCTACTGTCGAAATTACAGTGCGGAGTGGCAATCTGGAGTCATCCACCAAAGCAAAATACTAATACCTCCAGAATATTAACCACGGCATATAAAAATCTACATAATCTCCCAAGAGTCACGCCAACCAATTTAGTGTACCAATCATGGAATGCATTCAATTTTAACCAACTCATTGTAATCGAGAGAGCTAAGTTTATCTTCATGTGTTTAAATCTAAACCTGCATCATAAAAGAATCAATACAGTGCTAGGAATACAAACCAATTGGTAATACATTTTGCAACAATAGATCGCCTAAAGAACGACGCCACAAATCATGCCTTGCGTACACACAACAATCTGCCTGAATCAGTTAAAGAAGCAAGCTCACTTATGGTTTCCAAGAAATACAAAGGAACATTTAATGAATAACGATTGAATTACAGTTCAGGAAATTTCAACATAGTATGTTAGAGTGTTTTTTGACCCTATCGTCGAGATTCTTCAAGAAACAGCTACTCTTACAATTTAATCTCAGTACAGTATATTTCAACCTAGCATCTTAAGGAGCATTTGACCCTAACTCAGATTTTTTTTGACTGCGTCAAATTTATACATTTTTTACCTCTGAGAGCTGACCACGAATTAGAAAAGACAGGATTAACAGGATGACTTCACTTATTTTTGGTGTGCCCCCTCATACCGATGTTCTATACATTGTCTTGGTGGCACATCTGAAAAAACGACGAAATATGAAGAGCGGACCGCACGAGCATTGTGCGACGAAGAAGGTGTGATGGAGAGGGTGAAAGGGAATGGAGGTATGCATTAAAAAAAATATTTTTCTATATATTTTTTATTTCTTCTAACCAAAAACCCCCCCCCCCCCCCCCAAACGAAAATCCTGCGCACGGGCCTGCCAGTATCCAATGGCTACATCCTTTTTGATATCTTATTCCCGTCGGGCCATGTATCGTTTTACTTAAAAACGCATTTCGACTATCGGTAATTATCTTCCAATAGTCGAAATAGGATATAATAGTCATTGTGACATATAATCAAACTGCACGAAGAAAAATCGTTCATGTAGTGAAATTGTTCGGAGTGGTTATTAATTGAATTAAATTGCGATTTGTGAAGTGAAGTGTGAAGAGAGCTGCACTGGACGTTTCAAAAATTTAAGGATAAGTAGTTAGAGCTAAGTGCAGGTTTTTTTTACATTTTTGCTCGATCAATAAATTAACGGTTGTTTTTTTTTCCATCATTTTTATACGAGAAGAGAGATTCTCGTGTAATACGAGGAGAAGGATTCTCGTGTAGTAGCGTGAAAGTTTGTTAATTTTACATTTTATTGTTAATTATTGTAAATTTTTTTGATAAACATTTTTTTTTATTGTTTATTTTAAAAATTAATGAAAAAAAATTTAAAGATCATTCGTGAAGTGGAATTGGAGAGAACACATAAGTGCAACCAAGGAAATATAGATAAATTTAAATACTATCGCGGATAATGAATCCTGTAATGGCCACAAAAACTTCGAAGGAGAAATGTGGTGATAGGCTGTGGTGGGATGTGTTTCAATTGGTTTCACTTGAAATGTATAAAGATGTCGGAAGAGAGATTCAAGACCATCAAGGAGATGTCAGATGATATCATATGGATGTGGCCCACGTGTAAGCTGTTACATCAAAAATCCAAGGAGGAACAACTTTTTTGTTAATGAAAGGTTTGGAAAGTAATATATTAATGAATTAAAGACGTATGTCAGTTCTTTAATTGATAAGACGGCAGCTACGCACAAGCCACCTTATGCACAGGTGATAAAAAATTATACGACGCCTCAAACTGAGCTCCGCTCAAATCTCATGTCCCATAAAGGGATCATAATCAAGCCAAAAAAGCATGCATCAGCAGATAAAACGCTTGCCGATTTTAAGTCTAGGATAAGACCGTCAAATTATAAGATTCTTCTTCAACTGCTCCGGCCTATTTGGAATGGTGGGATGATAATTAAAACAAGGACCAATGCCAATGCGTCTGAGCTATACCGAGTAACCATGGATAACATGCATGATGAGTACGACATTACCGAGACAAAAATGCGTCGACTCATACTGATTATAAATGGGCTGGATAATCAATTTACAAATGAGGAACTACAAAACGAAATGCAAGCGCTAAACCCTAATGTTGGGAATAGAGAAAAAATTGAACTCATTCATGCCAGACAGACAAAAAACGGAAATTGGTTATACATTATTGGGGTAAATGGAAGCATGTATAAAAGATTAGCTAACAAATACGTCAACATTGATTATGGATCATATTTTGTGAAGGAAGACTTTAAAATTACAAGATGCTTTAAGTGCCAAAAATATAACCATAAGACGTCGAAATGCGAAGGAGAACAAATCTGTGTGAAATGTGGAGGGAAACATGAGCTCAAGGAACGCAAAAGCACACATGAGAAGTGTTACAAATGCATGGGTAATAATAAGAATACTGATCACTCACATAGAGCAGACTCGTGGGAGTATCCAGAGTATCAAAGAAGGATTGTAATTGCTAGGAGCAGTACTGACTACAATTTCGGTGATGATTGTTAATCCAAAGCGACAAATTAACTAACTTTTATGCCAATATAAGAAGCTTACAACACAAGCTGAGTGATATTCAAATTTATTTGTAGCAAAATCCTGAAACGGCTCTGATTATACTAAACAAAGTATGGGTCTATCCTGAAGAAGCAAAGTATTACAATATTCGGGGATATAGCTCCGTTTTCTCCTGCAGCCCCGGAAGAGGAGGAGGTACAGCAATTTATATAAAAAAATACAATTAATTTCGTAACAAATTGAGTAACATCTGACATATATAATATAATAATAATTGAAATAACCTGCGCAGGTAAAAAATTAAAAATCAGTACTTACTATAATTCCAATCATCTCAATGCGCGGGACTTCTGCACAGTAATAGATGCAATATACTCTACTGAAAAAAATCTAATCACAGTTGCGACACAAACATCGACCTGATTGCAGAATCTCAAGAATCAAGAATGTACAAGGATACTCTGGAAACAAACGGAGTGGTCATTGTCAATAAGGACAAAATTACTCGCCCGACTTCAAGTACCTGCCTAGATCACATAGCAACAAATGATAAGAAAAATTTCTGAAAACATTAAATTCTCACTTGCAGACTGGCCGGAGTTAGATCATCGTGTCCTAAAAATTATCGTCCATGGTCAAAGTCTCAATAAGCAAAAATCTACTCACAAAATATTCAGATATTTAGACAAGGATCTTTTCAAATCGAAATTTCAACAGTTGCTAAAAAACAGAAAACCTGAAAACCTTATGGAGCTCAAAAATATTATTACAGACTCCAAGCATGATTCTACCATTGAGAAAAAGATCAGGTGTCGACAACATACATGAATAACAAAGAAAGTTATTGAGGCCAGTATTAACAAAAGGAAGGCTTATAAAAAATACAAAAAGAACGCTGAAGATCAAGCACTTAAACATATATATAACCAAGCCCTAAAAGAATCAAAACGTCTCATAAAAGAAGCTAAATTTTCGTATTACTCCAGAAGATTTGAAACAGCGGCGGACAACTCACGCGAAATATGGAAAATAATAAATGAAGTAAAAGATAATTCGTCGCCCCAAATGCTGAATTTTTGGCATGGACTCTAAAAATGCAGCACGCCCATGTGGAACAGCAAACTCGCTAAATCACTTGACGAGCTATTTCAATACCATAAATTGCCCACCTAATTCCATCTTTCACATTCATCAAACGACTAAAACAGAAGTATTAAATACAATCGAAAATTTGAAAAAAAATGCAGCACCTGGTATTGACAACATCGCCACACATAAAACTATTCTAGTCAAAGAGGAGATAGCTGAACCACTGGCAAATTTTATAAACGAGCATATTAGTAATGGAACATTTCCGGACGAAGAGAAACTGGCAAAAATAATTCCAATATTTAAAGGAGGAGATCATCTGGACCCGAATAATTACCGCCCTGTTGCACTTTTGGCAGCCTTCAGTAAAATATTTGAAAAACTTGTTAATAATCGTTTAAAAGCTTTCTTAATGGACAAATCCATCCCAAATCCGACGTAGTTTGGCTTTCAAAAGAACAAGAGTCCTTTCGATGCGTTACATTCTGTCTCACGTTACATCAATGAAAGTCTTGATAAAGGAGATTATGTTATGGCAATTTTTATGGACCTGAAGAAAGCTTTTGATACAGTTGATCATTACCTGTTACTTCAAAAACTTGAATCGTGTGGTATACAAAGAAAACCGAAACCGCTTTTTAAAAGTTATTTAGAAGCAAGATCCCAAAGAACATCAGTTAATAATGTCTTGAGCAATCTAGCACCAATGAAATCGGGGTTTCCTCAAGGATCCATACTTGGACCAACCTTGGTTTCGCTATACACCAATAATTTGAATATATGTAAACTGAAAGCTCACCACACATTATATGCTGATGATACTGTACTTCTTCATTCAGGATATGATAAAGTTGCCATGGAGAGTATCGTCAACCAGGATCTAAATAAATATCTTTCATGGCTTATCGAAAACCAGCTAGCATTGAATACTACAAAAGCAAAATACATGATTTTTAAACAGAAGAATAAGGAAGACATAGAAGTTGACCTAAAAATAAACGGCGAAAACTTGGAAAGGGTGTTTGAAATTAAAGATCTCGGTCTTACCAGAGATCATCGTTTGACATGGTTGCCACACATAAATAATTTGAGGAGACAACTAGCACCAATGATAGTAGTGTTGAGAAGATATGGAGGTTTTCCAATGCATATAATGAAACTTGTTTTAAATGCATCTGTACTAACAAAGCTACATTATGCAGTGGTCATTTGGAGTCAATCGTCAAAGCAAAACCTTAATATTATATCTAGGATACCAACTAAAGCCTATAAAAATATTCTAAACCTTCCGATTCTTACTCCAACAAGACTAGTGTATCAACGGACCAATGCACTCACCTTCAGTCAAATCATTACTATGGAGAAAGCGAAGTTTATCTTCTAATGTTTAAATTCCAGTAAATCGGAACGAAGCCCCTTTATAAAAGTATCACAAATAAATCCATATAATTCAAGAAATGCCAACAATTTTGTAATACCTTACGCTAGAACTGATCAACTGGAGAATGATGCAACGAATGATGCACTGCGAATATACAACAATCTTCCAGAAGCAGTGAAAAACGTAAACTCATTATTGGTTTTTAAGAAAAGTTTTAAGCAAAGACTTAAGGAACATCTAATAAATTCAAATTAATGATAAGTCCGGAGGATTGAAAATGCTGTATCTTAAGGCATTTAGACCCTAACGTCGAGATACTTAAAAACAGCTAGTTTTTATAAACTCAGAGTTTTTTTTTACTGCGTCGTATTATAATATTTTTTTTATTTCTGAGAACATTTCACGAATCGGACTAGACTAGCAGGAAAGGAGTACTTCACAGCATTTGGTGTGCCCCTTATACCGATGTTTTAGCATAGTATACTCAAATAGTACCCACACCTTTCATTTACCCTGTGTTGCACACTTTTTGAATTTTCCCAGGGGCACGTCAGCTGATCCGGGGCATGACAGCTGATCCCATGTTTCGCGCGCTCAAGAAACAAAGCAAAATGCAAATAAAATTTCCGACGCACGTGTTCTTTTACGCATTTCAGAACATAGGAGTGCTGCCACATCCTAACAAAAACCTAAAAGATTGCATGGAACGAATTTGTTTTTCTGCAATGTTATTGATTTTTTAGCTCCGGTAGCCCTGAAATCTCTCATCGAAGCATATGTTTATATTCGCGCCATTCCTCGCATCAGCGTTTACCATCTACCTGCTACCGAAGATTTATGGCTCGCTGTTCGGCTTGTGTTCGAATTTTTCCGGAGGGTTGATGGAGTGTGGTTACTAGTTGAGTATACTATGTGTTTTAGCATTGCCTAGAGGCACACGTAGGAATTGACGACGTGTGAAGTGCAGATCGCACGAGCGTTGTGCGACGATGAAAGAGTGATGGAGAGAGTGGTAGGGAATGGAGGTATTTAAAAAAAAAACGATGTAAGGCCTGACAGGAGAAAAAACGAAACAATTAACTACATCCTTAATTCGATAATGCCATCAGAAGTGTGAAAGAAACCAATGTCATCACCTTCATAGATTTCCTACAATCGGCAATTGAATTACGTTTGTAGAAGACATATGAATTAAAATTTGGTGTTTCAAATTCATTTATTCTAAACCATCAGTAAACAAATTACCTTAAAATTCAAAAGTGATAAATCAAATAACAACCCATAATGCCGGCCATGCCTGCATATCAAATACCTTCAACTCGATTCATCTGGACAGTAACAGCTAATTTGCAAGCGTTAAAACACATTGACTAATTAGTCATTCTAGACACAATTAACAAGTTATTTGATTATAGTATTACAAGATGAATTCACGCATTCAAGCCAAAAAATAAAACAAATGCGGTTTGTTCGCGTCTAATAATGAAGATTTCCGTCATCCGTATATCACGTGTAGTTTGCGCTTTTACTACTTCATGCTAGTTAGTAGCAAGCAGACAAGTAGACGCATCTGTGCCTGCAAAAACGATCTGCTAAGCTTTCAAGTCTCGATTTCCAATTTACGAGTATCTTCTATCCTACACGCTGCTAACTCAAGTGCATAAACATGCGCTATTATCTTGTAGTACGATAGATACGTGGAAATTTTTCAATTTTCTTATTTCTAATATTTTATGCGACATGGCATGCAACTTGCATTATCAATGTATGAACTGGTGCAGCTTTCAATGTCAACATAAGGTCCCCATTTATTTGTTATTCGATAGTTCTCTCAGCATATTATGCAATTCTTTAGTATGGTGTTAGGCAGATATATCTAATCAGTTGAACTTTCAAGTGAGTGGATAGGAAAACCGCATAATATGGGTTGGTTTGACGACCACTGTTTACCTGGCAATATTTTAATCGTGCATTCTAGGAAACATGTGTATTGTTTGTCCGTTTGGAACTGTCTACCGGATGTTTGTATTGGTGCTACACATTTGGATGATAATGATTTATCAATTGAAATTTGTTATTGAGACATGACAGTACCTCATTTCGTCACTGTAACGAAACAAAGATGATTTTGTCAGTATCACGCTTGGCCGTGTGAGCATTACCCAAATTTTAAATCAGCTGTACACATTACAGCTGAGTTGTCTATTTTTTTTTCCTTTCGCGTTACAACCGCTTTTTAGGGTTTTGTACTAAAATACAAAACCCTATTGCAATCACGACCTGTGTCCGTCCGTCTGTCCGTCCGTCCGTCCGTCCGTCTGTATGTCACAGCACTTTTTCTCCGAAACTATAGAAGCTACAGCCATGAAACTTTGTGGAAAGGTCAGAAGTGGTGACCTCTTGAAAGTTCAATGGTCGAAAAAATTTTCAAAGGTGTTAAAGGGGGGTCTCCCCATATAGGGAAGTGACCCCCCCAAAAAAAATTTTCATCATTGGTTGTCAAGTAGGGTGTCATTGGAAAGGTCTCAACGAGATCTTTTCAAAACAAGTCTTAAAATTGCCTTATGAGTACCGAGGGGGGCAGGGGAAGGGGAAATGTACGAACTTTTCGCGTACCCCCCCCCCCCCCCTCGCGATTGGACACCTTCCATCCGAAAAATCTGAAAAAAATCATGGATGTAGGCCTCTATGAGTACAACAACAACAAATACACGAGAAGTCGAAATTCACTCAACTTTGTTAGTAATAGTATGATTTATCGATTTTATGTTTTCTTGAATAAAATCTAAATGGTACCCTTATATTCAATAAAATTTAGCAAACAGATGACTATTAATAAGATTGATCGTTTCTGAAAGTTTCATAAAGATCGAATAGTATTTAACGAAGTTATAGCGATTTGAATTTTCCTGTATTACTATGGAACAATGTGCCCTGTATTACAATGGAAACATATGGCTATGGAGCCATATGCGCTTTTTACCGACTTAGACACTACAGCTTTGCTAGGATTTGCATGAAAATTTCAGGAATGATAGGTATCATGAGGATGAGTACATACAATTGAAACAAGTTGAAGAGGCAGGAGAGAGCTCCTAGCAAAAGGGCTTTGTAGCCATTCTAGGATTCGAAAAAATAGGCCATGAATCGATGCTTACAGTACAGAGGGGTGGCCCCTGAAAAAAATTTCATGAAAGGTAGCCGATATGAGTATCAAATGAAAGTTCTCTATGAGAGCTTTTCAAAACAGTTCTTAAATTGACAGTTTTTGCTTCAGTGGGGGCACAGGCGGGGGGGGATATACATGAAAAATGTGTTTTCTCCCTCGCGAATGGACACCCGTGATCTAAAAAAATCTGAAAAAATTATCAAGCCAGATATTTATGGGTATAACTTTAACAAATACCTCAGAAGTCAAAATTCTTTCAACTTACATAGTTAATAATAGTATGATCCTCGAACATGACGTGTTTCTCAATTTTATTCGTTGCTGGCTACGGCATTTTGTAAATTGAGTACAAAACCCTTCTGACATGAGCATAGGTCTGTCTACCCAACTTGTTGGTCTTCGTTTAGAGATAGAGTATCTCATAAATCGTCCAAAAAGAATTTGTAGGAAGAAACCTCGTTGCAATTAACGTTATAAAAACTAATACACTTTCGTTCACATACATACATATGCAAGCAGTTAGCGGCCTTACCAGCAAATAACCCACTCTGTCCACTAATTTTGATGGTCATTTATAATTTTTGGAAGTTCACGGGCAACATTTTTAAAAATCCCGCATGATTCTCGCTCTGCCTACACTTTATAACAATACGTGGAATTTCCATTGCTTATAGTAGTGAATTCCCTCACAAAAGTGAGTGAATTTTACGCGCTCAGAGGGAAAGTACTACTCGTACAATGAGTTGAAATCACACTACGGAAGCGTGAAAATCCCTTTTTGAATGCTTATTAACTACGTGTTTTTTGTGAGTTTACAATTTGAATTTTTGTTTTGCTGTGCTTTAGTACTACACCCATTTTCGGGCCTTCGCATGGAGATAGTTAGAATATCTCATAACCTTCATCACAAGTAATTCTGAAATGTTCGAGAATTACACACGAAAGCGTGATTTCACTACTCAAACCGCAAATCACACAATACTATTGTTTTTTCCTACAAGAAAACGCTTGACATGCATGAAAAAGTTGATGGGGAATAGTTCGTATCGTATGGACGAACAGCGGATACCCAAAAAAGGTTTTCGTTGGGATAACTGAAGGGCCAAGACCAGTGGAAAAACGGAGGAAACGCTGGTCTGACTCGGTCGACGAAGACAGTTCATCACTGCTCGGATTTCAAAATTAGAGGACGCGGTCAATGGACCGAGACAGTCGGAGGCGCTATTTGCCGGAAGCAAAGGCCTGAGAGGGGCTGTAATGCTACGGCGAAGAAGGAGAAGAAGAATATACGAGTAGTTCGTACTCGTTCTGTATTGTGGAGTACATATGCATGATATCGCATTTCCATCCTAATACAGGGTCTGTATAATAAGTAACCGGACTGAACCTGCCCCGCGCCGTCAAAGCGTCTGCTAACCGGTATCTAGTGCTGTAGTGGTGGTGGGGGTCTAGCGTTGCCTTCTTACTCAGGCCCGAAAACGGAAACACCGCGTCACGTCGCGAACTAACCACTTCGAGCAACCTAATCTGTGCCATCTAGTGCTGTTTACATCAAACAATTTTTTAAAAGATTTTTGACAGTACATATGACTGTAATTTGAAATTTTATCAGTACTATGTCAACGATTTATTTTAAATATGAGACGTCGAAGACATTAGCGCGCAAATATATGTATTCGATCCCGTTTGTATCATTTCCGCTAAATTTCATCTGAGAAATGTCAAAGTAGCTGTTTATCGAAATTTAGAGCTACTGATGAAATTTAGAGCTACTATTTCCGGTACGGGAAGTGACGTCAGGTACGTTAATTGATTTCCTTATGGGCCTGAGTAAGATGGCAACGGGTCTAGGTAAAGGGAACCGGGCTGCAGCAGTTGCCTCCAAGCGCTTGGAGAGATAGCATCGAGCGAGAGCGGAGTGCGTGTTCAGTTACGTCGTCGGAGTGAAAATGGAGCGTACGATCGAGCAACCGAACCAGAGTTTTTTAACCACGTTATTACAGGAGACGAGACGTGGGTTTTCGAATACGATCCTGAGACGAAGCGGCAGAGTTCGGAGTGGCACACACTGGCGTCACCACGACCGAAAAAAGCGCGCATGAGCAAATCGAAGGTGAAGTCGATGCTCATTGCTTTCTTTGACGTGAAAGGCATTGTTCACAAAGAGTTTGTGCCACCCGGCCAAACTGTAAACGGCCAGTACTACAGAGAGGTGCTCCGTCGACTAACCGCCCATGTTCGCCGAGTCCGTCCGGAGATTGCCGATTCGTGGATCATCCATCACGACAATGCTCCGTCGCACACCTGCCTGCTCGTCACCGAGCAGTTGGCCAAACAGTCGAGGGCAACGTTGTCACAGCCTCCTTACAGCCTGGATATGGCACCAACGGACTTCCTTCTGTTCCCCAAGATCAAGAGACACCTTAAGGGGGTTCGGGACTCTGGAAAGCGTTCAACGTGCTACAACGAGGGCTCTAGACAGCATCGAGGTTGCCGACTTCCAGGGAGCGTTCGGGGATTGGAAAATCCGGTATCAGCGTGTTATCGACTCCAATGGGGACTACTTTGAAGATTTCTAAAGAAAAATTGTACATATTTTGCCAATAAAAAATTTCCTGAGGTCAGTCCGGTTACTTATTATTCAGACCCTGTATTTCGCAACTGCCACTCCTTACAGGCATGACAAAATGAAAATCGCACACATTAAAGTAGGCAGTATACGATAATATGTTACATGAGATGTCATAAAATAGTAAAAGTTCACACTTTGTTTTGTGTGATTTCAGACAGTTTGAAGTTCAATTTCACACATCTCGGGATTATTCACCCTTAATCAGTGCCAAATTGCACAAAAATATGGGTGAAATCACATCAAGCAGAGGGTAAAATTTCACCGTCGTTTTTTGTGTGATTTCACATACTTTATTGACAAAACACACTGACAATCAATTAAGGCATGTAGAGAGTGTACAAGTACTTGTCTATATACACAATAGTATTCCAATTCGATAATAATTTCTAGAACAAAAAAATTTACTTTCGCAAACACTATTCATTTGACACATTATTCTGCTATGCCCGGTGAAAACAATTAAAACCATTTTTTTTTTGTGGCATGATGCCCTTACAACTTTAAAAAGTCATTTGACCAAAAAACCGCTACGTTACAAAAATTATATCATTGCTTTTATTGCATGGATAGTTCATGACAAAACTTACTATGATGCAGCCACGGAAAGACAATTAGGAATATTAATAATATATTGTTAATTAAATTTTCCACATAACATACATCTACTAATCTGCAGAAAAAGAGCGATCATGTAAGTTGAGTAAAAACCGGGGTCCATTGATCAATCAAAACCCTTCTGATACTCTTGTTTACTCAACATGTTAGCTTTTGTTGCTGATTTCTCCTGATGATTAATATGTTACCACTATTAATTGGCGCAACTTCGCCGTAGACGGTCCAGAGCCCGTTTGAGAAAGGAGGAAGGAAACCCTTGTTTCTCCAAACCACAGCTTCCATGATTCCTCATCCTAATTATCACGATTAAATGGTAGTAAATGTTTTCGGAGCCACACATTGGGTTCACTGGTTCCCCAATGATGTGACATTAAATGCTGAGAAATGCTAAAAACTGCAAATACATCCACAGCTATGCTACTAAATCCTATTGAAACCTCCTACAATATAAGAATTATTAATATCTCCGGAAAGTTTTATAGTCTGGATTACAATTTTTTTTTCTAAGGACAAACCCTTTAGAAGAATCTGTAACAAGGGTAGACAAAGCAATAAGAGAAGCCAGTAACTATTTTGAAGATATAAGTAAACTCAGAATGCCGAACCCTTCATTACCCAGGTTGAGATGTCAACCTAAAACCCACAAGCAGAATTTGGAGTTGCGTGAAATTAGTGCTGACAGCTACTCCCCAACGTATTAGATAGCGAAATGGCTGGTCTCTGAATGTAAAACACTGGACAAGATAGAAGGAGGAAGATCGGTTAAAAATTCGCTAGAGCTAATTGAAAAATTGCAGCATGTTGAAATCGATCAAAATGAAGTATTGGTGTCCTTTGATGTACATCGACAAAGCAGGCAACTTATGAATTTGTAAAATGGTTGGAAAAATGCGGAAGTACACCTGAATGGAGGAAAAAAGTTGGACAATATGGGAAGCTAGCAGGACTGTGTATGCGTGAATGTTACTTCGTGTTCAGAAACAAATATTGTAAAGTAACTAAAGGATTAGCAATGGGCAGCCCACTATCACCAGTATTAGCAGAAATATTCATGTCCAGTATAGAAGAGTGAATCGTGGAAAATAACATCATGCCGAGAGTGTGGTGGAGGTATGTCGACGATATCCTTGCTATAGTTCCAAGAGATCAAGTAGTAGAAATACTTAACAAATTAAAAAAAATGAATAACAACATAAAGTTCAAGATGGAGATGGAAAAAAATGGAGCGATACCCTTCCTGGACCTGTTAGTGGTTAGGAACGAAGGAAAACTGGAGTTTGATATCTACCGAAAACCTACCAGCACCCAACGAACGATACTAGTGAACTCATACCATACATACCCACAGAAGTTAGCGGCATACAACAGTATGGTACACAGACTCATCAAAGTCCCGTTATCTAATGATTGATACAAACATCAAATGAACTATATTATTGAAACAGCCGAAATGAACGGTTTTGAAAGCCAAATAATTCACAATCTAATCCTGAAAAAGAAAGAAAAACTAGCACGTCAAGAACTATCAAGCCTCTTCGAAGCCAACGCGAAAATCGAGCCGGAAGCAACTACGAGGGTCAGCATGCCGTATTCAAATATATTCAATCAATTATCGAGTGTGTTAGCCAAACATGGCATTAAACCGGTAGGCACAAGTAGGAACAATAAATTGGGAACTTTGGTGAGCAGCGAAAAAGATAAAAAACTCAAGGAAGAAAAAAGCGGTGTTTATCGAATAACGTGCCTAAGATGTGATAAAATCTACGTGGGGCAAACAAAACGGTTGATGTCTGTGCGTTTCCACGAACACATGAAAGAGGTTGAAGCTTTCAGGAAGAACAATAAAAAACGATAAAATCGACGGTAGCGGAGCATGCGATCAAGGAAGGCCATCAAATTAAGTTCGAGGACTTAGAGGTCATTAAGGAGGTAAAAAATATCCGTAAACTAGACACGGTGGAAAGTCTGGAAATTAGGAAAGTACCTGCAGAAAAAAGATTATATGAGGATTTAGAAAATAATAATAGTAAGTTACTTAGTCCTGTTTTGTATAATTAAATAATAATAAAGAAGTTTAAATGAAATAGGTATAAATAGGCTTAGAAATAAATGTTTTAAGTTAGTGTACTGATGAAGGTGGTATGTTCCCACCGAAATACGTATATACAGTGAAAAATAAATTATATAGTCAAAAAGGAACCTTTACTTGAAACCTGCTACAATGTCTCGAAGCCTGCAGAAGAGCCTCGGAGTTGATTGGATTTATGGCAACGAACTCGCGAACGGGAAAAGCACTACGGCATTGGATCCTGGAATGTCAGATAACTCAATTACACTGGCTCTATTAAGGACCTTTCACAACAGGCCAGCCAATATTAATTAAAAATACTGGCAATCTAGGAAATGATATTCCAGATATGAGATCGCACTCAATATTCAAAATTGGGAAGCCTGCTGGAAAACGAGAAATCGGAGTGGCCTTCATTGTGGATAGGGAGTTCAAATCGCACGTTATTGATTTTAAGGCAGTCAATGAACGGTTGTGTGCGATCCGTATAAAAGCGAAATTCTTCAAAATCTAGCTGATCGACGTACACGCCCTGACCGGAGAAAAGGACGAAGAAAAGAAGGAAACGTTCTACAATTACCTAGAAAGGCTAGTCGACCCATTGCCTACAAATGACACAAAAATAATTCTGGGTGATTTTAACGATAAGTATGGCAATGAGATATCTCATTGGAGAACGACTGGAGGATATAGCCTCCACGATGAAACAAATTACAACGGCCAGCGCCTGATTGACTTTGCATGTAGCAGAAATCTAGTCATACGTTCGACTTGCTTCCCTCATCGACACATACATAAAGTGACCTGGGTATCACCGGATGGCAACACACAAAACAAGATCGATCATGTTCTGGTCCAACAACGTTGGGCCTCGAGCATACATGACGTCCGTACATAATGAGGAGCCAATTGTAACTCACATCATTACTTGATCAAATTAACATATCAATGTCGTAGAAGACCAGCCCGTCACAATAATTTAACACCGAAAGGCTCCAAATGGCGTTCGTGCCAAAAATTTCACGGAGACTCTTAACAAATAGCTGGCTTCCATCTTATTAAACGCATCACTGAAAGCAAGCAACGAGCTCTGGCTGGAACTGAAAGCGGTGATTAAGACCGTAGTAGAACATGCAATCTGACATCAAGCCCGGCGCAAAAGAAATGATTGGTTTGATGATGAGTAAAAAAATGCGTTAAACAAAAATAATCAGGTGTACAAAAAATACTTAGGTAGGAAAACTAGGACAAAAAGACAAAAATTTGAAAATCTCAGATGTGTATCGAATAAGATAGTAAAATGCCTGAAGCATAGTTATCAGCCCAAAACCACGCTCTGTCGTGATGAAATCGGCAATATCATCGCTGATGAAACCAAGATTAAGCAAGGATGGGCATCATATTTCAATAACCTACGTAAGCCTCCGCACAGCTCCAGAATATCGGAGCCTATCGATGTCTGCGGAGAGCTTTCGATGGCCAAACCAACGCTGAATGAAGTTTGTTTCACCATCAAAGCCCAAAAGAATAATAAAGCGCCGGACATAGATGAGATTCCAGCTCATCAAATATGGTAGCAGCAGTATTCACAAAGCTATTCATAGAGTCATACAGCACTTTTAGCAGCAAGAACATATACCGAACGAGTGGAGCCAATCAATTATATTCCCTATCCACACAAAAGGTGTCAGGCTACAGTGCGAGAACTATAGAGGCGTATCACTACTTTGTACGTTGTACAAAATATTTTCAAAATTCTTGGAAAATAAAATCAGATCATACGCCAACAATAATATTGAGGAGTATCAATGTGATTTAGGGCAGGTAGTTGACAATAGTCCAATTATTCACTGTCAAGTTTCTTCTGAAACTATAGAAGCAACATGGTTCAAACTTTGTGAAAAGGTCCGAAGTGGTGGTTTCCCAATAATGTAGGTGCTATAACATATTTCAAAATTTTGTAGGGGGGGGGGGTCCCCCTTCATAACGAAGTGACGTTTAACAAATCATTTTCATCGTGTGTAACCGAATAGGGTATCAAATGAAAAGTCTTAGCACTTTCAGAATCTGAAATAAAAAGTCACTTTTGCATTAGGGACTGCAGGGGGTGCCAAAATGTACAAAAAATTTGTGTCCCCTCCTCTCACAGTTGGACATATTTGAGCTGAAAACTCTGAAAAAAACAAACTTTATGAATACAAGGTGTTGTCTTCTGGTCAGTAGCAAGTGCAAATGACATCCCGGGCTTGCCAAACTGAGGTGTACTTGTGTCTGTTTTGGAATAAATTTTACTTTTGCATCTTGATGCTGGGGCATCCTTGATATGATGCTGGATGACCAAAAACACCGCAGCTCACACAATCTGGTTTTTCTTTAGGCTCCTTCTGAGCTAATTTGCACTAGGTGGGGCATTGACATTTTTACACTTTACTCATCTGTATTTCATGGCACAATTGGCTTGTATTAGCTAAACTTTTTAATTGGATCATTTCACCCTTTTCACATCAACTTAATGTAAATCTATACGACAAATTTGCTCTACATTTGAAGCTTATCTAACGTCGAGCGGATATCGATCACTCTTTCGGATGGCTCCGATAGCTTTTTAAATTACTTTTTATGGAATTGTTTGCAGCTACATATAAATGAGTTGCATATTTTGAATAATAATTTTTCTAAAAAATTATTAGAGAAGAAAAATGTTAGAAGAAGGTGGTTTCGACGTGTGCACTAATTCTCCTCAGGCCATCACTCTTAGATACACACCGGTGATGGCGACCACCATGCTCAGAGGTTGAATATAACTTGCAGATACAAAAACATATTGAGTTTGCATAAGTAGAAAAATTAAAAACTCCCTCACCTCTGAGCATGGTGGTCGCCATCACCGGTGTGTATCTAAGAGTGATGGCCTGAGGACAATTGGCTGCCAAATTACCAAATCATTGGAACGTATAATATTGGTTGACCTCGGTCTTCTGGAAGTATTCCCACCTCACCTTTCGGAAGCTCAAGTGCCTTATTTTTTAAAGGGCAGTTGGACTTTTTTGCTCGAAATTCGGACTAAGTGAAAAAACAAATTTTTACGTTTGACAATAGATCTCCTTGCTGCGAAGTCTTTAACTGCAATAAACTCTATTTCTGGTGCAACTTCTTGAAGCACCTGAAGGAGATCGACTGTGTCCTCTCCGCAGTCTAGACCCTTCAACAAAAAGGTCTGGATTTTTATCGCTTTTGGGTGTGTATGTAAAATGCGGAACATATCCTGGCTTCAACGCACTTTTTGCTGCCTGAATATCAAACAATGACTTAGTTCTAATTTTCTGTTAATCGGCATTGTTTTCGGCTGCCAAAAGCCGAACCAAATCTTTGCCAGTTTGCCCAAATACATCAATTCATTGGACTTTTTCTTTCTTTTTAACTAATATTGACAGACGGATCAGCAGACCAAACTGTTGGTTTTCCTCCCTATGATAATTTTTAAATATTTGAGGAATGTATTATCAGATTTAGTAAAACAATTTTTAGAATTTTTCTTACGTTTGTTCTCTTCAATATTCATTGAATCGTCTAGCCCAGATAGCTCTGCATAATAATTTATATTGACGTGTGTTTCGCCTGCACTGTGGATAACATCTTGATTTGGCTCGTGTTGTGAATTCTTTGATTTTATGTCATTGGTTACTTTTGATTTTATTTCTTTTTCTTTCTTGGTCGTTTGTTTTAACTAGTTGAAAGCTAATTTGCCACCCAGCTATTCTTTTGAATGTATCTTTAAGCTTAGATTGTCATTTTCCCTCTCATATTTCTCCAATTTATCATTAGCTTGGAATAGTTGTTCGATTTCGTCGAATGTTAAAGTTTTGTATTTGCCTTTTTCTCCATTGTTCTATCTTTCATATCTTCATTTTGTTTTTTTCTCGTCCATCATTGTTGGCAATAGACATGATCGTTCTATTTGATGGCTGAAGCCATAGGGCTCCTCCATCTCTTTGCTTTCGCAGCGCGATTCGAGGCAATGTTCATCAAACGGGACCGCCCTTGAGTGTCGTTCCCCTTCTCGAGGCTTCTTAAGAAGTGAAACTTCAGGTGTTCGACAATTGTCCGAATAATTCAACGGTGTGATGTTTTTCAATTAAAAAATTAATTTCCAACTGACTATTGTGAAAATTATTTAATTTTTAAAATTATTAACAGGAGCTTTTAAAAAACACGTTTGTTCGCAACGAATGCTAGACGTAGAATTGATGAAAAATCATTCTTTTGTTGTGGATTTCATTGTAATTGAATAAAGTTTCATTACACTCCACCGTTTTGAAACCTTCCCTACCATCAAGAGCGGCCACAATAGTGTCAATCTAATAGATCACACAACCAGCTGGGTCCCATCTTATTAGACGCATCGTTAAAGACGAGCAACGAGCTCTGCATGGAAGTGAAATCAGGACGATGGCAGAACAAACAATCGGACATCAAGCCCGGCGCAAAAGAAATTATTGGTTCGATGATGAGTACCAAAATGCGTTAGATAAAAAGAATCAGACGTACAAAGAATATGCAGATAGGAAAACCAGGACGAAGAAAGAACACTATCAAAATCTCAGAAGAGTAGCAAATAAGATAATTGAGATTAAGAAAATAAAATACTATGACGACCAATTGAGAAGTATAAATGTAAATTTAGCGACTGACAACACAAGACAAGTATACAAAGTAGTGAAAAACCTGAAACGTAGTTATCAGCCCAAAACCACGCTTTGTCGTGATGACAGCGGCACTATAACCGCTGATGAAACCAAGATTAAGGAAAGATGGGCATCATATTTCAATAACTTCCTTAATCCTTCACACAGCTCTAGGACATCGGAGCCTATAGATGTCTGCGGAGAGCTTTCATTGGCCCCACCAACCCTGGATGAAATGTTTTTCATCAGCAAAGCCCAAAAGAATAAAAAGCACCGGGCATCAATGAGATTCCTTTGGAGCTCATCAAATTTGGTGGCAGTAGTGTTCATCAAGCTATTCACAAAGTCATCCAGTACATTTGGCAACAAGGACATATGCCGAAAGAGTGGAGCCAACTAGGTATATTCCCTCTCCACAAAAAAGGTGACAAGCTACAGTTATGGAGGCATATCACTACTTTGTACGGCGTACAAAGTATTTTCTAAGATCTTAGAAAACAAAATTGGATCATATACCAACAGTATTATTGGGGAATATCAAGGTGGTTTTAGGGCAAGTAGATCAACAACAGACCAACTGTTCACAGTCAAGCAGGCACTTGAAAAATGCTGGGAGTTCATCATAAACGTACACCAAATTTTCGTCGACTTCAAGCAAGCATACGACAGTATTGATCGTAACATACTGTACCAAATAATGCTTTGCTTTGGCAACCCAGCCAAATTAGTCCGTCTTACCAAAATGACAATGATGTCGACAACCTCCCAAGTCCGCATCAAAAACCAACTCACCGATGCCTTTGACACAAATATCGGACTAAACTAGGGAGATGGGCTGGCCTTATTGCTATTCAATTTGGCTCTGGAGTACGTCATACGGAAGCTACCTGTCGATACGCGAGGTACATTATTATACAAGTCGAGCTAAGTAGTAGCATATGCAGGTGACATCAGCATTCTGTCATGGTCATTAACAACTGCCAAAGAACTTTTCCTGAAACTCGACAACGAAGCAAAACTAGTAGGGCTACAAATCAATGAAAATAAAACAAAGCTCATGGCGCAGTCGAGGAAAAATTCCTCAAATACACAAAATACCACACTTGGCGAATACAGTATCGAGAATATTAGCGAATTTGTGTATTTAGGCGCCAAAATAATGAAAACGGGCAATGAAAGAGATGAAATACGCCGAAGAATACAGCTCGCAAATAAAATATTTTATTCAGTATTGACGATCTTGAAGACCAGCTGCATACACAGGAAAACAAAGCTCCAAGTATACAAATCTGTAATAAGACCTGTGTTTTGCTATAAGTGTGAAACATGGAACCAAACCCAAGCATCCGCAAATATATTGAACGCCTTTGAGCGACGGGTCCTGAGCCGAATAATTGGAGCGAAGCTAGATGGGGACCAATGGCGAATTCGATACAACCATGACCTGTATGAAATTTTTGGCAAACCGGAGGTCTCAAGGATTGTAAGACTGCGGAAGCTGCAATGGGTCGGACACATGAATCGTATGGACGAACAACGGATACCCAAGAAGGTATTTGTTGGGAGAACTGAATGCCGGAGGCCAGTGGGGAAACCGAGGAAACGCTGGTCTGACTCGGTCGACGAAGACAGCTCATCGCTGCTCGGATTCCGGAATCGGAAGACGCGGTCAACGGACCGAGACAGTTGACGGCACTGTTTGCATGAAGCGAAGGCGCCAAAGGGGCTGTAGTACTAAGAAGAAGAAGAAGTAGTTCTTCGCTTTTGAAAATCAAGGCTTCTTCGAACGTGGAATTTTTTAACTTACCAAGAGACGGTGAAAGGGCAAACAAGAAAATGGTCCATAAATCAATAATTAATGTTTGTTGTTAATATTAATAGATTTGCTTTGAAAAACATGAAAAAAACTAAATTAATTATCGAACAACCAAATAATTAGCAAAATCACGAAACCTTTGAATGTCAGTGACATAAAGGGTTTTAAATGAAAGACATATCAATTTTATCTATTAATAAAACACTAAAATATTTTAGATATTGTGTTCAAATTTATTGTGGGTGTAGTGTAAGCATTACATTTTATGAATGGTTTCGGTCATATGACCATCACGAGCACATTTACAGCGGTCGGTTCATTGGAACCAATTTTCTACCACTCTGACATACATTTCGACCGGAACGTTGGCAATATCGCGTTGGGTGTAGTCTTTGAGCTCGTCTCAAGTTGCTGGCTTGTTGGCATAGACCAGTGACTTGATAAAGCTCCATAAAAAGAAATCCAATGGCGTTAGATCGCATGAACGAGGCGGCCATTCGAGGAGACCATTTCTCGAGATAACACGTTCACCGAATTCGCCTTTCAATACATCGATTATGAGGCGTATTGTCTGGCTAGTGGCACCACCTTGTTGGAACCACATATCATTGATGTCAAGCTCATCCGATCCTGGCCACAAATAATCTTCCAACCTAACACGATAGCGCTCCACATTGACGGTAACATGACGTTCGTTTGCATCCACGAAAAAATACAGCTCAATCACTCCTCCTGCATGAAAACCGTACCAAACAGTAATTTTTTGCGAATACAATGGAATCTCAAGAAACATATGTGAGTTTTTTGCTGACAGTGCATATTTTGCTTATTAAAGAAGCCATTGAGCCAGAATTGACCTTCATCGCTGAAGATGATTTTTCGATGAAGTTCTTCATTTTCTTAAAACTTTGCCAGAACCCAATCGGAGAAGTTTCGAATGATCAAAAGCTTTGGTTCTTGAGTTAATTTGATCCTTTAACTATGTAGGCTAAGATCTTTTCGCAAAATACGCCACGCTGTCGTTTGAGCGATGTGCAATTCTAGAGAGCGACGTCGAACCGATTGATTTGACTCATTTTGAATCGATGCACTTACGACTGCAATATTTCCTTGGCTTCAAACGGCACGACATCTTGCTGGCACCGGAATGTCTAATAGTGAAAATTTGGACTCGAATTTATCCACTATAGCACGCACAGCATGTCGGGTGGGTCGATTATAACGGCCAAAAATTGGAGTAAGCGCTCTTAAAGTTGCGACCACCGACTTAGAATTTCGGTAGTATTTTTTAATAATTTACAAATCTTGCCGGTTTATAAACTTTACCATGATAAAAATGTTGGCTTTAACTAACATTTTGACATTGAAAATTTATTAAAAAAGTGTAAGGGTGCGTTCATAAAGAGATACAAAATTGCTATGTCTCCAATGGAAAACCCTATGCGTGCATATAAGGTAATACGATAAACGATCAAACAGATTGACAAATAGGACTTAATTTCCATAGGACATATAGAATACTACCAGTATGGGGCTTCTCATGGAATTTATTTACAAACAAGATATAATTTCAAAGATAAATAAAGACAAGGTGTAAACAAATTTAATAGCACCAATAAAGTTACTTGGAACACGAAGGCGTAACTAGTTTGTATATAGTAATAATTAACTTTGACTAAAGCAACATTATTTCAACCGGTTAAAGACTACTGCAAGACTCAAGGAAACAAGTTGAGCAGACAGGCGAGTGCTCATACCAGAAGGGCTTTTTAAAATCCAAGGGTTCGAAATAAATTTCCTGGTAGTATAAATTGATGGGTATACAAAATGGCTTTTTTGTTTCAGATTCTGAAAGTTCCAATCAAGGCCTTTTATTTGATATCTCACTAGACTACCTTTGTTTGAAAAATAGTTTTAACGGCTATTTCGTTATAAGGGGGACCCCCTAAAAATTTTCAAATCTTTGATAAGATCTAAACTTTTGAGACACTACCACTTCTAACCTTTTCACAAACTTTGAGCTTTCTAACTTCTATAGTTTCTAAGGAAACATACTTTGACGCACGAAAAGACGGACGGACAGACAGACAAGACGCGAACTAGTAGGTCTTTATAAAAAAAATTACGAAGACCTGAAAAGAATATCTTGGAAAGTTCTTATATGTTGTTGTATTACATCACATCAAAGTTTTATTGTTATTCATATGTAAATAATTAGTAATGCATGATAATTAAGATTTCCAATAGTAGGCCATTATAACGCTACACCGAGATCAAATCTTGACCCGATCATTTATACGCTGATTGTTGAATAGCAATATAAACGTATCTACATGCAATCATTTTGTAAGACATGATGAAAACTTTTACTGAGAATCGTATATAAATATCGTGTAAAAACATCAGTTTTCTCTATGGCTAACGTACGCCAATCAAAACGAATGTACGTTGGCTTCAATTATGTTTCAAATATGTATATTAAGATTGAAAGATTTGTAGGGAAAAGCTTTTTCCTCTATTCCAAAAGCCAACCCAAAATTAATAAATAGATACAATATAATAGCATACCTCTAACATTGCCATGATAATCTTTTCCTGAAAGTATTCATATAGTAAATAAAATAAAGTTAGCTTAATTATTTCCAACACTCTAAACATGAGATGATTAGTTTAATAACTAGTTTCTTAAAACACACATTCGTATTAGTATATATCAAAATGTTCCTTTATTTGACGCTTTTCGCCTTGCTTTTCCTGTCAAAGCTTATTGCAAAATCATTCCATTGTGCTCGTGATTTTATTGTAATTGCAATCGTAAAAAAATAAATTGGTTTATTTTCGTTGAAATGCAAGATATTTAAGTAATGTTTGAAAAAGTCATTCTTAAATGTTCAATGCGGTAGTAAGCTTGTAATGAATTGATAAAGCATAGTGTACATTTTTGCTGGATGGATTTCAAGTATCACTTAAATACTTCCTTAAACCCCCCATTTCACTCTTTACTGTCCTTCTTTAAAAAGGAATTATATCTACAAGGATGACCAATAGACCTTATCATTGTTGAACATACATTTCTCAAATATATCTTTACCTTATCGGAACAGTGAAATATGCTCTATTCTTGTTTCCACATTTTCTTCCATAAAAAAGCTTCTTTAAGCTCAACGAGTTCATAATACCTGTATTCAAAAAACTGGGTAAGTAGGAGTACTAGTATGCTCCTACGAGAAGGATTTTGCATTGTTTTCAACCATTTATGGATAAATTTCAGTCAATATTGGTAGTATTGTAATTAACTTGTACATTGAATGTTCAAGTTGGTGAAAAAGTACACCAATTTACTTAATATTTTTATTTAACGGGGTTGGAAGTAGTTTAGGAGCATGAGAAAAAGTATAAATAAGCATGACGTCTCAATCATTAGTAGAAATCGAACCAAAGCCTTTGCAAATCTTGTACACCACGAACAGCAAGCTGACAACCTCAACTGAAACAAGGTGACAACGTATGCGTGAATAATATTCATATTCCTTCTAAATATGGCTTTGGTGGTGATTAATTTTTAGGAAATAAATCTAATTCTACGAAAAAAGTCAAGTATGTTATAATGTTATCTACTTTATACATACCCTGACTAAAAAATAAGGTGACATTTGCGCGCGCGTAGCTTAAATTCAAATATCACCTTATTTTTTGGGCACAGTATAAAAACGAGATATCAGCCAGCGAGCCAGTTTGTTCTTTTTTTGCTCATGTGAAAAAGGCAAATCACTGTGAAGGTTTGATGCTTCAATTTGCATCAAACTTTCAGGAAAGGTATATCAGGCTGATAAGACCTGTGTTATGCTATGGGTGTGAAACATGAACTCTTACCCAAGCATCCGCAAATATATTGAACGCCTTTGAGCGACGGGTCCTGAGGCGAATAATCGGAGCGAAGCGAGACGGGGACCAATGGCGAATTCGATACAATCATGAGCTGTATGAAATTTTTGACGAACCGGAGGTCTCAACGATTGTAAGACTACGGAAGCTGCAATGAGCTGGCCACATGAATCGTATCGACGAACAACGAATACCCAAAAAGGTATTCATTGAAAGAACTGAAGGCCAGAGGCCAGGGGGGAAACCGAGGAAACGCTGGTCTGACTCGGTCGACGAAGACAGCTCCCCGCTGCTCAGACTTCGGAGTTGGAGGACGCGGTCAATGGACCGAGACAGTTGGAGGCGCTGTTTGCAGGCTATAATCTTGGCGAAGATAATTATGCAGATAACTGAGCCAAGTAAAAATAAAACGATGGCCATACTTATTTTCTGCTTTGAATAAAAAATGTTTAATAATTAGTTGAATACGCGGGTCACTTGAAAAGTTTCCAGCCTCTTAAAGAAAAACACATAGTTCAAGCCAAATAAAAATTGTTTTCCCTACATAGGCTCCACGCAAAACAATACATTTGGTCAAACGCTTTTTCGAACTCTTTGGGCCATCAGGAAAAAATGCTTTAGGTAAACCTGAAAAATACAGGTTTACTGCCTCTTAGATCTCGGTATTTGACCCATATTTTTTCCCACCCAGAATTTTTTTCAAGTTGGAGAACAAAAAAGTCACTCGGGGCTTAGTTTGGTGTGTAGGGTGGGTGTTGATGCAATTCGTCCAATTTCGTAATTGCGACCATGCATGTGTGGACTCACGCGTTGTCTTGATGAAAGAGCACCTTCTTCGTCGCAAAGTGTGGTCGCTTCTTCTTGAGTTCCTTCTACAATTAGTCCAGTAACGCAGCGTAATAGGATCCATTAATGGTTTTACCTTTTTGAAGGTAATCAACCATAATTACTCCATGGCTGTCCCAAAAAACTGTCGACATCACTTTTCTGGCCGAAAGAACCACCTTCGTCTTCTTTGGGGCTGGTTCCCTAACCACAGCCCACTGCATTGACTGTTGTTTTGTCTCCGGAGTATGGTGATTTATCCAGGTTTAGTAATTAATCGGCACAAAAACTCGGTAGGATTCTTTTGGAACAGCTGAAGAGCCTCGCACAAGATGTCCATCCGTATGCGCTTTTGGTCGCGGCACCTATTACGCGGATAATTTTCTCATGCAGAAATCTTCATGTAAAACCTTATGCATCCATTCAGTTGATATTTCACAAGCCTCAGCAGTTTCTTCAATGGTTAATCGGTGATCTTTCACTATGCTCGCTTTTCCTCCGTTGAAACAGTTTTTGGATGTCCAGAACGTTCATCGTCAAAAATGCGTATGTAATTGTGTTTAAACTCGGCCACCCAATGTTTAACGGTTTTAAATGAGGGTGACAATTCACCATAAACGGAGTCTAACTTTTTTTACAACCCGAGTTTTTTCCCTTTCAAATAGAGGTACTTTATCACCGCGCGATACTCGATTTTATCCATGCTCTTAACAAACATCCCCTATTAACTTTGGAAGGGTACCCTGTATTTTTTAACTGATGGGAATGACTTGAAATTTTTATGGCGTACATATTTAACGGCCATATTTTGTTTGGCAACATTCAACTTGTTCCCAATTGGGAAGCAGAATATAAGTTGGCCAGCAAATGCCTTCACAAATTGATTGACAACAGCAAGGAACATTGCTGGCAAGATCTAGTGGACAATGTGAACAAGGGTCCGTGGGGCCTTGGCTCAAAGCTAGTTAAGCGGAAGCTTGGTGCTCTACGGACACTTTTCATACATGAAGCGTGAAAGACGAGATAGTGTGGGCACTCTACCCCACCCATCCCGTCCATATTGATGCTGCCCACGGTGAACCCGTAATCAAGTGTCCAGAAAGAGCAGTCCTATCATTGAAAGGGAGGTAGGCTCCATGCTCAGATAGTGTTCTAGCTGAGGTGTTACAACTTGTCTATCACCATTGGCCTGACTTGTTGATCAGCACATTCAATGCTTACCTACGGGACTGGATTTTCCCGGTATGATGGTGCCGATGTTAGTGCTGATCAGCAAGGAGAAGGGAAAATCTGGATCACCATCTGCATACCACCCGTTATGCATGCTAGACATGGCTAAGGGAAGACCTATGGACGCGATTCATTCTGCTGGGGACCTATCTCCTAGGCAGTACGGCTTTAAAGGAGGACGCTCCACCATTGATGCGACTGCAGAGGTGGTGAGCGTGGTCCAAAAGGCAGAGGCATATGTGAGAGACTGGATAACTACTCGTCGGCCCAGTCTAGCAGTGGAGAAAACCAAAGTGGTCATCTTGACAAAAAAAAGAGTCCCTAGAATAAGGGTGATCATTATTGTAGACAAACCAATCGAATCAAAGCCGGCATTGAAGTACCTGGGGCTACTGTTCGACTCAAAGACGAGTTTCTCTGAGCGAATCAGGGCAATGGCGGAGTAAGCTTTCACTTAATTCTAATTTGCATAAATTTTCTTTTCTGTTTGTTTTATTCCATTTTGTAATTGGATTGTGTCTATTCCATAAAATGGAATTTAAATAACTAAATAAATACTGTACAGAACAGAAATATGGGGTGGCGTTTACAGTAAACAGGTGTCCAAAAATGCTTGGCACAGGTACAGACAAGAGGAGCATTGAAGATTACATTTTGGTATCTGACAATCTCTGATTTGTTGGTGAGAGTTATTGTAGGCATGATACTTCTAACCCACCTTGCTAGAGAGCCCCGCGATATTTACTTGCGTCGAAGCGAGGACGTGAGGGAGACGGTTACCCACGAGGAGAGAGAGAGGTAGGAAGGTGGACTGCATGCCTTATCCCAGATCTGAGACCGTAACTAAATCATAGAGATGGTGAGGCTAACTTCTATCTGACCCAGCTTTTGGGCGGGTATGGGTCTTACCTGCACAAGATTAGCAAGTCACGGTCCCCCGAATGTAAATTTTGCCCTGGAGAGAATGATGACACATTTTTTCTTGAAAATATGGGACATGCTACGATAGGGCCTCTATAGGGAACCAAGAGAGCGCATCCCAGATAATATAGTTGGGGTGATGCTAGAACCGGTCGACAAATGGAATTATGTGGCGCATTATGTTTGGGCAGTCCTAAAAGAAAAAGAGCAGCCGGGGACGTCATGGATCGCTTCTCAGGTGATTCCTCCTGCTTCCTCCCCTTCCAATTGGAGGAGAGACACTCAAGCTTAAAGGCACCTCATGGCGAAGTAAAACGAGACCTGGTCCGAAGTCATGTGTCACACGGTTCCAGGCTAGGTTCTCAGGTTGACAGGGAAAGTGTTCAGTGGGTATAACAGTCACTCGAGAGCATAGGGGCACCACGCTCAATGCGTAAACGGCATTCACCTCCCATCCAAAAAAACTCGCCCTTTGGCGCCGCAAAAATTTAGTCGTCAAATTCGAGTACGCTTAGGAGGTTTAAGTCTTCCAGTTCGGTTCGCTGAAACCTTAGGCAAATTAACTAATAATTATGAAAACCAGCATTGTGCATAATAATCGCCAAGAATGCGAACGTCTTATATAGATGATTTAGTGTTAGGTATGTTAATATGTCCCATGGCTCAATGCGTGTGCTTTTGCTTTTGATCGCGAGATGTGAGTTCAAGTCTAGCCTAAATTAATGAGATGGTAAAAATTTAAGTCAGTCTCACCATGCCTTCGATTTAGCCACGGTCTCACATCCGGGATAAGGCGTGCAATCCACCTTCCCTTGGAGCAATTCACCCAAGACTGCTTCCAATCGTTGAGTACGCGCTGTTTCTCTTCGCGGACAACCATTTACTTCGCGTCCTTGTTTTGACGCAGGTAAATAGCGCGGCGCTCTCTAACCCGATGTTTTGTTGCTTTGCCGTAAACAAAAATAATGAGCTGGGGAGATAGGCAAGCAGTTACAAACAATGTATAAACTCCAGAAACACTTCAACGAGATGTACATGATTAAAAGAAAAACAATTGTTCCGCCATTTTCACCGAATGAATTCGCAAAAATATTTGTATGTGAAAATCAAATCAAAACTAGAGTGTCTAATTCCATGGAGAGCCCATAGAATACCTAAATCGTGCGTTGATGCGATTGTAATTAGAGAAATTTCAAATGGCTATAACTTCCATGAAAATGATGCTTTTTTTCTACCGACTATTGGGACCTTTTGTAAGACTACTTAAATATCGAATTTTTTTTGAGTTTAAGGATGTCCATACGATTTTATAGGGGAAAATGTGAAATTCGAAGATCATATCATCTTTTTACTTTTAACGTATTTTGCCTTATTTCGCTCATAAAAATCTATCTTTATGTGGTTTTTTTCAAACTTTTCGGACCATAGATGCCCAATCCTAAAGGGAGGGGGCACAAATTTTTCATACACTTCCCCTCGCACTGCACTCCACAAAGCTGGTAACACTGCTTTAGAACCTGTTTTAGAAAGTTCTTATCAAGATCTTTGATTTGACCGCCATATGACTACCTTCGGTAGAATAAAGCTAGCAGCTTTCTTCCGATATTGGGAGAACCCCCCTTTAAAACCTTTGAAAATTTTTTAATAGCTAAACTTTCAAAAGCTCATCACTTCTGATGTACTTACAATGTTTGGTTTGGTGCCTGTAGCTGCTATAGTTTCAGAGAAAAATCGTGGTGACACATAGACGGACACACAAAATTGATTTCAATAGGCTGCCGTAAGTAATACAAGCCCTGATAATAGGCACGGTCCGCGAACCAAAGGGCACCATTGGTAACTATGGCATCCCGGAAGCATGTGGTCGCTCAAACGTTTTGGTTGTGAGATATAAGCATCAGATACATTTTAGATAAACTTTGTTTTCCGAAGGATTTTTTAGGAACCAGATGAGAAATTACAGAAAGTATCTGTAATGAATGTTCCTCAAAAAGCCACAAATGCCAATATAAAACAGAAAATCTTTTTGAAAAATTTACTTTAATTCTTCGTTCCGACTAAAAAGTTCAAGCAAATATAAGAAAAGCCACAGAGCAAATCTTAGTTTATGTTAATTATATATTCTAAAAGCTTTTGCAAACATAACAATCGCAAATACTGGCAAAAACTAATTCTCTCCTTTCAAATCAAAAAAGATTACAACCCTATCGATGCGATGACGAAAAGACCTTTGAAGGTATAGTGCATATTTAATCTGAAATGTAGGAGTAAGCTAAACAATTTTAAATATTTTTATTTTCACCAGTATTTGTATCCAGGGCCCAGGAAATTCCTATTAATTGCTACTTTTTAAAAAAGACTTCTTTTCATAAAAGACCACCAATAATTCAATTTTCAAAACATCTTGTAATCGTTTCTAGCGCTCATACTTTGGAACAAGGCCTAACTCGAAAGGACATGGTAATAGCTAAACTTTTAATGAAAAGCTACACTTATTTTTAGATTTAAAAGTCAACAAAAAATAAACCTACCTTTCACACTTTTTGGAACTGAAGTGAGAGTTCTATCCTTGCATCGTACATTTTGTCCTGTTCCATCAATCCACACATATGTTGCAACAATCGCATTATCCGGAATGGGAAGATCAAGATACCGATTAAGCAAGGATTTATCGATGTGAGCGTTTGGAGACTCTTGCAACGTATGGGACATCTGTAACAGTAACACGATTTTCTTTACCACCATAAAAAATAGTACTATCTAAAAAAGAACATTTATTTCACTATAGATAACATTGCACATATGATTCACTCCAGTATTCACAGAATCACACTTTTCACTATCTTATTTTACGTGAGTGGGATTTTAATGCATTTTACGCAATAAAAGTGCATCGACTAATTCCAAGTGCAAATATCTAGTTAAAACTGACCTCTAGAAGCGTTCTATTTTATTATAGCTAATTTTTGCAGTGGCTTTTGTTCGGAAAACTTCCCAACTAAAACTATCAATGGGCTGAGTCCCCCTTTTATACGGGAGCTTGCGCGAAAACTTACTACAGGCACTCAGTATCTGAATCTATCATCAGATATCTCTGACAGTTTCATATGTAAGTTTTATGGTCACCTATGTAGAGGGTTCCGCGTTTAATCAAATCTGCAATTTCAGCTTTTGTTCACAAATAATAATATTATTGTCTTTTAACTTTATGACATAATTTACAGTGATCATTAACCAGTAATTTCTAGTAAACAATAAAATTAAAGACAAAAATCATTAAAATTTGAGTATCGTGTTTAATTCAATTTTATTTAATCTTAAAAAAATGGTAGAATCATGACAAGAAATTTAACCATGAGCAACTTTTTCTTCCAGAAAATGTTCAATGATGAATGCACGCAAACCAGTGTACTTAATGTGTTTAAACTAGATTCAAATTTTAAGTCTAATGATCGATTCATTATTTACACAAAAAGGGAAATTACCGACTGTTTCGAACAAATTTAAAATCAATTTTGAAAGTAACAACTTTTCGGCTCTTGGAAATTGTAGATGAACAGAGAAATTGTTCACCTAGTTTGCCTCTAATATTCACTGTTAAGACTTAATCAGTGATAGGATATACAGCAAACGTGCAATATAAATAACAATAAGTTACCATGAACATAAGTTGATCAATATCTTTATATGTAATTAGCTTCTCGTAAAAGGGTCAAAATCTGCATTTGAAAGCCCTTTGGTTATTTTCAATGAGTCGCAATGATACGTAAACACAGTGGACATTCTAATATTAATCCAGAAATATGATTCTATCATTAATACCACCATTTAATAAATAACTCAAAGGCAAGGAACAAGGATGAGAGAGTCATTGATGATTGAACAGATCAGATCATAGATCTCAGAGAGAATGGATACGAAATGCATCGAAAGAATCGAAGCACTTTATCATGTAGCGTGAAGGTGGCGCGTTATTAGCTGTTGATTCGAATTTCAAATAAATTTGACGTGACGTCTCCCACTAATTTTCGCATTTTGAACTAAATCAATTTTCCGTGAGGGTATTCTGATTTGAACGATATAAAAGATTGATGATGACTTACCCTACGAAGGATACGTTCCTGACATGCTTCCTAGAGCTGTTTTTATAATCCCACACACGTCACTACATTTTTCATTTTTCGACACAAAAACGCTCGCGATCCGTAACAAACTTTTCAGTTTGATTAATTATCACATTTGCAACGCTTTTGCACTAGATTCAACACGGTTTATCTTAAAAAAATTGTTTTGGGTACAATTTCAAATTCAACTTGATTAGACATTTCCCATTAATGTTGAATTTTCACAAATCATATGTTTTCAATCAAATGGTTAATATTTTGTTGACAATTCGGGGGTTAAGGTGTAAGAGGGGTGGGATTTTCGTGAGAGCATCCAGAGAGCCACATGAGTGTGTGGATTCTCTAGCGGCGTGAAAGGTAGGGGGATTTCAATTCGCATGCGAGAGGAAGGCATGTATGTAATAAAATTACTTCACTCACGTATGGATGAAAATAAGCTCATTTCGCGTCCATTACTTTATATGTCTTTGGATCAGATGCATTGCGAGAACTTCTGGATGAAATAAAGAAATATGGAATTCTGGAGTTGGGGGGGGAGGTCCTTGGAGGTAGTGCGATTGAGCACTTTTACTCCATTCTTGTCTGCGAGCGCTTATGCACTCGCTATTACCTATGATTAAGAGTTAGTTTCTGTATTGTCTAATATAGATCGGAGGCTCGGGTAAGTCACTTGCGCCCTATCAGAAATCTATAGAAATCCCAAGGTTTTATTAGAGTGTTCGTCTATTTTGTCAAAAAGTTTTAAAGCACGGTCGCGTATATATTTGTCAATAGTCTCGATTCGTAGGTCTTTGTAAATGTAAATGTCTTATGGCCCTGTTTTGCAGTGACTGGAGGGTTTTCTTGTTGGTCTTTGATGTCTGGCAGAATGCGATGCATCCATAGAGTAATGTCGGGCGTATTATTTGCTTATATATGAACAACTTATTTTTAATATTTATATTTTAGGATAGGGTTTAATGAGGATAGGATACCAATGCAGTGCTGTCGTTTTATTCGTATGTGGTCATTCCATGTCAGCTTATAGTCCAGGGTTAGTCCTAGGTATTTTACGGTTCTGTTCCAAGGTAAAATGTCTGAATTTATTTGTAAAGTTGGTGGTTGTTGATGTCTACGTCTTGAGATAAAGATTGCCTGCGTCTTGTCGTTATTTAGTTTGATCTTCCATTTGCGGAAGTATTCCAGGAAAGTATTGATGGATTGTTGCAGTTTTAAGGTGATGACTTCTGCTTGTCGAGCTGAATAATATACACATGTATCATCAGCATATAGGGAAACTTGAACATTGCTGGGAAGGCTGGGTAAGTCAGAAGTGTATAGGCTGTAAAAGACTGGTGAAATAGGTGATCCTTGGGGAACTCCAGCTTGAATTGGTCGCAGGTTTGAGAAGAAGTTGTCAATTTTGACACGGAAAGATCTGTCTTGTAGGAATGAATGAATTATTTGTATTAACGCGAGTGGTATTTTGAGTTCATGCATTTTGAAGATAAGTCCTGCATGCCAGGCTTTGTCAAAGGCTTTCGCTATGTCGAACATAACTAGGCCTGTTGACTTCCTGCGGTTCATCCCGTTTCTTATATGTTGGACCACTCCTGTTAGCTGGAGTTCTGTGGAATGAGCTGTTCTGAATCCGAATTGTTTGTCAGGAAGAGTTTGATTTCTGTTAATATTATTTTGAAGTCTTTTGAGAATAGCTCTTTCAGCTATTTTGGATAGAGATGAGAGGAGACTGATTGGCGTCCGATTTGTGGTTTGGGGATAACTATTACTACCGCCGACTTCCATATTTTGGGGTATCTCCGCAAACGGAAGATTGCGTTGATGACGTCGGTGATTGTCAGTAGCAGGTTGTCAGGTAGCCATTTAAGCGTCGTGTTTGTCAGTGTATCAAAGCCAGGTGCTTTACGTTTGTTGAGTCTTCGTATAAGGTCTTTTGTCTCTTCTAAGTTGATTGGTTCTAGTGTACTATCTGCCGGAATTTACGTGTCTGCTATCTCTTTAAACTTTATTTAACTTTATTTAAAGTTTGGTCTTCTTCGTCAGTGTCCTCCTCTTGGAAGATGTTTTCGCGGAACTGAAGTTCTAGCGTATCTGCAAAGGCTTACGCCTTACCTGCATTGTTGAATTTGGGTCCATTTGGTCCATGGGTTGGTGGCACAACTACCTTGTTTTTAGTTCGAAAATATTTAGTAGTCCTCCAAAAGGCATTCTCGCCAGGCTCCAGGCTCTGTAAGAAACTCTCCCATTGCTCGTTACGAAATTCATGGATTTTATTTCGGATCTTGTTTGTTAACTGGTTGGCTTTCGTTCTAAGTCTACAATCACCCGTGCTCCTAGCTCTTCTTCGGGCTTGGTTCTTCCTCCTTATCAAGTTTTTTATATCCTGAGGGAGTTCATAGGGGTTGTATTCCCTTGCCGAAGTTGTGACTGTGTGGTCCTCTTTTGCCTGTTTAATCTTCTCTGTTATTTCTTGAATAACTTTTTCGACGTCGCTAGCTGTGTTCAATTCTTGGGTGAAACTTTCGTTTGCCAGTGAGTCTTGGAAAGCCTTCCAATTTATGAGCTTCTTAACTTTTAAAGGCTCGTCTATAAACACGTCCTCTATTAAGAAATGAACCGGTTGGTGGTCTGAGGGGAGCTCATTGAGGACCCTTATTCTTATATTTTGATGGAATCATCGAGAGACCCCAATATCCAGAATGTTGCCAAAAGTTCGGCCAAAGTGGATTGGTTCATCGGGGATAAGCAGGCTACCTTAAATGTTTGTGATGAATCTACTTAGCACAGTCCCAGCTTGATTTCTTCTCACAGCTCCCCATTGTTAATGATATGCATTGAAGTCACCTATTACCAGGACTGGGCCTTCGAGGCTGAAGAGAGAAGCAAGGTCTTGGGCTAGGTGTTTGTTGTTAGGGGGGTTGTACAAAGAAATCACGATAAATTCGAAGGCGGGCGTTTGCACTTTAATGGCGGTGGCTTCTACTCGTTGCATTTGTGGTGTTGTGATTATGTGGTGATTCACATTTCTTCTCACGATAATGGATGTTCCACCTCCCCCACCAGTCATTCTGTCGTTTCTGTACAGCATGTAGTTGGAGATGTGGAGACGAATCCCGGGCTTCAGAAAGGTTTCTTGGAGCAGTATAATATCAAATTTATAATCTAGTATAAATTGTTTAAACTCTTCCACCTTCGGAAGCAAGGAATTTGCATTCCACGTGAGTATGGAAATGGGATTCACTGGATCCATTATCGTTTATTTGTGTTTGGTGTCATGTTTTGGGCAGAGAACATTCCCTGTAACATATTTGCCATCATATCTTGCATCATCAGCTGAAACTGAGATTGCATTGAGGCGAAGAATTGTCCCATGTCTAGTGGAGTGAAAGTGTTGTGTGTTGTTTGTGGTTGTTTTTTGGTGAATTGTGTTTTGTCTGTTGGTGTTGAGATGTTGTTTGTTTTTGCGGTTGTGGGAAGGCTTGTGTTTGTGTTGGGGTTTTTCTGTGCAGCCATCTGTGCAAACGTCTTCCTAATAATATTGGAATTTTTTCGGACAACCCCCATAGTTGGCCGGATGCTCTCCTTTACAGTTGACACATTTCGGTGTTTCATCTTTCGCCTTGACACATTCTTTGTGGTGATGCATGCCATCAAATTTAACGCACCAGGCCTGTGCATGACAATTGCCCGAGGAATGACCAAATTGTTGGCAGTTGTGACACATCGCTAGACCTTTTCTAGGCTTCAAAGTTTCCACCTTGCAGATTAGATGGCAAACCGCGGTTATATTATAAATAGAAGATTCCTCCTTTGGGAGGAGGACTTTGACAAGTCTTGATGGACCATTTTGTAATTTTATGAAGAAAACTTCAAATAGGTGAAAGCCTTGTAGTTCGAGGTCTTCCTTAATTTCTTCACAGGTGAGCCCATGTAGTCCACGAAGGAACACGTTTAGTTTTTTGTCTTCCGGCAGATAGTACGTATGGTATTGAAGTTTTAGTTCGGTCAATAGTTTCGTCATCTGTCGGTGGTCAGTTGTAGTCTATGGTATTATCTGTATACCAAGGTATACACGTTTTGCCGAAACAAACTTTATGTTTTTGTCACGTAGCATCTTCGAAAAGTTCGTCCATTTTTCAGGTTCATGTAGTACTATCGGTACAGTTCATTTCTGTTCGTTGTCCTGTTCTGGTTTTGTGGGAGAGAGATTGGCGGGAACTAAAGATGTCGGAGGTTTGGCTTCGGGGATTATCCTCATTTCAGGGAAACTGACAGCGGGTTTTTAGGGAGGAAGGGCTGGAAATGTCCCTTCTTCCAGTTTCTCCTCCGCCTCCTCTTCACAGAGTTTCTCCTCCATTTCTTCGTCGGAAACCGATTCAATCGATTCCTGTTTTTCCTCTTCTGAAGAGAAGGCCGATTTGGTCGAGGGAGTCAACCTTTCAGCAACCTTTGTTTTTTCGTACCCTTTTTGGGCGACGTTCTCTCTACAAGCTTCAGTAAGAGCTCGTCATTTTTCGTGCGTTGTTCCGCAAGTTCGGCCTGAGCGTTCAGCAGTTGTTGTTGAGAGCTCTGAAGTTGTTCTCTTGTAAACTGAAGCTCCTTTAGAACCTGATCAAGTTGGTTCTGCGATTTTCTAAATTGCTCGAGAAATAACGCATTTTGCTGGTCCTTTGGGTCATGTTCAGGTCCCATCGTCCCCTCCATTCTGCCTAACACCGTGTAAAAATGTTCTGTAGCAAGCAGAGTTGATTACCCGAGTCCGATAATCAAGTATTTGTCCGTTCGTCAAACTAACTAAATCTAAGTAAAGCGAGTACACACACACTCACCCAAGAATCTTGAATTGAACCTGGCTCTTGCCCGCTTCAGTAGTATTGCTGTTTGTATGGTGCAATGAACACTCATACATACACACACACTTAAAACGTTTGATCTATTTAATCGCGCGTTGAAGCTATTCACTGTATCACTACTCTATTCGCACTGAACAACCGTCCACGATGAAGGTCAAAATCAGATTCTAAATATGGAATCAACATTTTTGCAATGCACGAGACCAGATGGCATGGTGAAGATACATGCATACATTGACATGCAAACGCACACTGTTTAAAAGTGGAAAATTACTAGGAAGCCGTGAGTTTGGAGTACAGCACATTCAAACAGTCGAGTTAAGCAGTCGTCGAGGAAACACATTTCGAGGGATTCGGAGTTTTTTGGAATTTTTTAGAAGCTTGGAATTTTTTGCAATTTTCGCAGAATTTTTCGGAATGATGGAAACTTTTGAACTTTATAAGAAAGGAAAGGAAATAAGGCACCAAAATAAGACTTGCAGAGCGAGCGGAATGAGGCAATTCGTAGAACGTGACGAGTGAAATACTAGGAGTGGGCAGATAGCGTTAATTTCAAGGTGAGCTATTTGAAAAAAAAATATTTTTATTCTTATCTTTGTTAATTGTTATTCTTTTCAATACAATTACTAGCTTTTTTTATAGGGAGCTTTCCTCCACGAAATCAAAGTTCACGCGGAAGGCCAAAAAATATTTACAGCGTTTCTGTGAAAAGTTTGGGGGGACATACAAGAAGAGTTCATTTTGGACTTGCTTGATGGTTGCAAGATAAAACTGCAAGTCCCGAAGGTTTCCAGCAGTATGGTCATGGTTGAGGGTGGGAATTCCACTGGCAGTGATGACGATGAAGAGGCAATTGTTAAGCTGGAAAAGAGAGAAAGAGGCCAATAGACTTTCCAATTCAGGAGCCTACTTCAATGGTATCTAAGACCCTTAAAATGAGCAAAAAGCTGGTAAACACCGGCGTAGATGGTCCCAAGCCCGTTTAAGAAAGGAGGAGAGAACCCCTTGTTCCCCCAACCCACAGCCTCCATGATTCCTTATCCCAAACTAAACGGAAGTAAATATTCTCGGGATCGCACATTGGGCTTACTGGTCCCCAATAATGGGACATTAGATGCCAAGAAGTTTTCATAACAGTAAATACATCTACAGTTTTGCTACTAAATCCTAATTACACCTCCTTTGTGGGGGCGTAAGAGGGTAAAAGCGAATCTTACTCGCCTGATAATGGAGTCGAAGTAAGAAATACGCCACTGGAATGGAGGTTGGGCGACGGGCTAACTTCCCGTCCCTCGAAAACCTTAAAATGTTTCGAAATCTGCCGATGGACTTTGAAATGGATTGGACTCACAGCAACGACCTCGCAAACGAAAAAAAGACTATGGCACTGGAGTCTGGAATGTCAGATCACTCAAACCCAGGCATTGTTAAGGACCTTTCACAACATGCCTGTCAATATTAATTAAAAATATGATATTCAAGACATGAGATCGCACACAATATTCAAAAGTGGGAAGCCTACTGGAAAGTGAGAACTCGGAGTAGCCTTCATTGTGGATAGGGAGTTCAAATGTCACGTTATTAGTTTTAAGGCAGTCAATGAACGCTTGTAGTTCTCCGACATTTGCCTGAGGTTGCTATTAGGAATTATTGCATATTGTTCAACAACATGTTGAGCAATTTGTATTTCCCAAATGTTTGGAAAAAGGCTACGGTATTCTCGATCTTGAAGAAAGGAAAAGAATCTTCATGCCGTAAAATCTATCGCCCAATCAGCTTGCTGCCTAACATCAGCAAGGTGTTTGAAGTGGTACTCAATAGAGCATTAAACGCCCACAATTTGGTTTTCGTGCCAGGCTGGTCGAATGCAATAACGAAAGTAACCTCAGACATCTGTTGGAAACTAAACAATAGAGAATGTGTTGGAGCATATCTCATTGATATGAAAAAAGCCTCCGATACGGTGTGGTTAGATGGACTAGTTTTTAAACTCCTTCAGGACACGTTGTCACCATGATGTGTAATATGTTATACGGGAAATTGTTTGTTTTTACTGATGGAAATCTGACAACAATGCGCGAATTCAAGGTCTTGAATGGTCTACAGCAGGGAACAGTTACTGCGCCTCTGCTCTTCTCAATATTCATTCGCAAGCTGTTGAACGGCTTTGATTTTTGCATCTCGCCAAAATTATCATTGGTGGCGTTTACTGGTGATCTAATCATCTATACAGCAGACCGAAAAACTACAATAGTTTAGAGAAATCTTCAAAAAACGTTCAATGATGTGCAGCTGTACACCAACAATTGACGAATTAAAATCAATGCGCAGAAGTGTGAAACAATCTTGTTTCGGACAACGCTGCAGGCGTAATTGGAAGGATTTCCGCATCATGGCTGGCGAGTCTTCGATACTTCGGTGTTCATCTCGATCAGTATATGTACTGTACTGAACATGTTAAAATCATGCTCAGTAAGACTCTTTCATTCCAGATACATCGATCTAAAGGTTAAAATTATCTGTTACATGGTTAGACCAGTTTTGACATATGGAGGTCAGATCTGGTACAATCAGACTGCTAGTACTATGGAAAAATTAAGAGTTTTAGAAAAGAAATTTCTTCGCTTATGTACTGGTTTGCACAGAAAGCCTGAGATGGATTGGAAGGATTATATATCGAATAGAAGTATTTATCAAACTGCTCAAGTGACAAGAGTCGATATCTTCATATTGAGACTTGAAATTTCTTTGGAATCATATCGCAAGATCTGTAATTGTAAGTGAAAACCCTTGGATTTCACCGCTGTTCCACCCTACAACCGGGTTTTTTGCGACTTGCCTCGCTACTAGCTTCGTTCCTCCAGAAGCATTCGTTTATTTGGACATGAATTGATAGGTTTTTGATTCTGACGGCGTCCCATTGGTATATCTCATATATCGACGGGCCACCGATAAAAAGATAAAATATCCTCCGAATTCGAGTTCACGAGACCAACACTTCCAATGGAGATACTCATTTGCTAGAATCATTGAAGCTCATCGAGATGAGACGGAGAAATCTAAGTCTTGGTGGCTGAATGACAATGTCTAAATTACTCGTGTTTAATTTCAGATTTTGTGTTTTTCGTCACTTAGTTTTTGACTTTCAGCTCATTATTGCTACATTTAGTATTGTTGCTTGCTTGGGTTAAAAATTAGGGATAGGTTAGGTACATGTTTTGTTTATTATATTAGGGTTAGAGATAAGGTTACACGCATAGGTTTTCAATATTGTTGTAGAATTTTTTAGTGTAAGATAAAGTTTTTGATTGAATTTTATTAGAATTAGATTATAACATATTAGGTGTAAGATCAAAGTTGATTGTTGTGATAAAATTATAAATAATTTTGGAATGGTGTTGGTTGATTTTTTTTGCCTTTTTCCAATTAAATCATAAAATATGAAATAATCTTAATTAATTTGAATTTGCTGTTGTTTTTTTGATACAATGCGTTTAACTGATAACGTATAAATTTAGAGAGCCATTTGGGCCATTAAGTTTTTGTATTGTTATTGTTTGGAATTTGCTTCATATTCTTTTAAATTTATAACGATTAGTATTGAATAAAGGGCTTTTGACTTTGAGTGAACCCCAATCCAATGATGGAACATTAAATGCCGTGAAATACCAATAACTGTAAATACGTCAACAGCTCTGCTACTAAATACCACTTACACCTCCTTTGTGGGGACGTAAGAGGGTGAAGGCAAGTCTTCCGCACCTGATAACGGAATTAAAGTAATAATCATGCTACCAGAATGGAGGTTAGGAGACGGAGTAACTCCCCATCCCTGAAATACCATGCAATGTTTCAAAATCTGCAGAAGGGCGTCGGAATGGATTGAACTCACAGCAACGACTCCGTAAACGAAAAAAGGACTATGGCATTGGATCCCGGCATGTCAGGTCACTCAATTACCCTGGCGCTGCTGAGGGTCTTTTAGAACAGGCCAGTCAATATAAATTAAAAATATGATATTCAAGACTTCAGAACGCACACAATATTCAAAAGTGGGAAGCCAATTGGAAAGCGCGAATTCGGAGTGGGCTTCATTGTGGATAGAGAGTTCATATCGCACATCATTCATTTTATAGCAGTTAATAAACTGTTATGTGCGATGCGTATAAAAGCGAGATCTGGGTGATCAACGTACACACCCCGACCGAAGAAAAGGACGAAGAAACGAAGGAAAGGTTCTACAATCACCTGGAAAAATTAGTCGGCTCATTGTCTACAAACGACACAAAAGTAATTTTGGGTGATTTCCACGCTAAGGTTGGCAATGAGATATCTCATCGGGGAACGTCCGGGATATATAGCCTCCACGATGAAACAAATGACAACGGCCAGTGCCTGATGGACTTTGCATGTAGTAGAAATCTAATCATACGTTTGACTTGCTTCCCACACAGACGCATTCATAAAAGGACCTGGGTATCACCGGATGGCAACATACAAAACCAGATCAACTATGTTCAGATCCAACAACGTTAGGCTGCCAGCATACTTGACGCCCGTGCATACCGAGGGGCCATTTGTGACTCGGGTCATTACTTGATCAAATTAACCTATCTATGTCATATGTCAAAGGCATATTTGACTAAGACTAGCCCACTACGAAAATTTGACATTGAAAGGCTCCAAACGGCGTCTGTGGCCAAAATTTCATGGAGACTCTCGACAACTAGCTACCTCCAATCTTATCAGATGCATAGCTGAAAACTAGCAACAAGCTCAGGGTGGAAGTGAAAGCGGCAATTAAGACCGTGGCGGAACACAAAATCGGATATCAAGCTCAACGCAAAAAAAATGATTGGTTCGATGATGTGTGCCAGAATGCGTTAGACAAAAAAATCAGATATACAAAGAATACGTAGGAAGGAAAGCTAAGACGAACATTCTAAAAATCTCAGAAGAGTAGCGAATAAGATAGTTAGAATTAAGAAAAGAAAATACTATGACGACCAATTGAGAAGTATCGATGTAAGTTTGCCGAGCAACAACACAAGACAACCATACAAAGTAGTGAAAAGCCTGAAACGTGGTTATGAGCCCAAAACCACGCTCTGTCGTGATGACATCGGTAATATCATCGTTTATAAAATCAAGATTAAGGAAAGATGGGCATAATATTTCAAGAAACTCCTTTATCTTCCGCACAGCTTCACAACATCGGAGCCTATAGATGTCTGCGAAGAGCTTCCATTGGCCCCACTAACTCTAGGTGAAGTTTGTTCCATCATCAAAGCCCAAAAGAATAATAAAACGCCGGGCATTGATGAGCTCATCAAATAAAGTGGCAGTAATGTTCATCAAGCGATTCACAAAGTTATCCAGCACATTTGGAAAGAAGAACATATGCCGAAAAAGTGGAGCCAATCAATTATATTCCCTATACACAAAAAATTTGACAAGCTACAGAGCGAAGATTATAGAGGCATATTACTACTTTGTACGTCGTACAAAATATTTCAAAGATCTTAAAAAATAAAATCGGATCATACGCCAACAGTATTACTGGGGAGTATCAAGGTAGTTTTAGAGCAGGTGAATCTACAATATACCAATTTTCAAATCAAGCAGGTGGTTAAGAAATGCTGGCAGTTCAACATAGACCTGCACCAGGTTTTCGTTGGCTTTCAGCAAGCATACGACAGTATTGATCGTAACGTACTGTACCAAATAATTCTTTGCTCTGGCATCCCAGCCAAATTAGTCCGTCTTACCAAATCAACAATGAGGTCGACAACCTCCCAAGTCCGCATCAATAACAAACTCACTGATGCCTTTGACACAAATATCGGACTAAAGCAGGCAGATGGGCTAGCTCCATTGTTATTCGATTTGGCTCTGGAACACGTCATAAGACAGCTACCTGACGATACACGAGGTAGGTTACTATACAAGCTGAGTGAAGTAATACCCTATGCGGACAACATCAACATTTTGTCACGGTTATTAGAACTGCCGAAGAACTCTTCCTGAAACTTGACAGCGAAGCGAAACCAGTAGGGTTACAAATCAATGAAAATAAAACAAACCTCATGACGCAGTCAAAGAAAAATACCTCAAATACACAAAATATCAAACTTGGCGGCTACGGTATCAAAAATTTGGGTGAATTTCTGTATTAAGGCCCCCAAATAATGAGAACTACTAATGAAAGAGACGAAATACAATGAAGGATACAGCTCAAAAGTAAAATATTTGGTTCAGTTTTGACGATCTTTAAGACCAGCTGTATACACAGGAAAACAAAGCTCCAACTATACAAATCTGTGATAAGACCTGTGCTTTTCTGTGGGTGTGAAAGATGGATCCTAACATAAGCATCCGCAAATATATTGAACACGTTTTAGCGGCGGGTCCTGAGGCGAATAATTGGAGCGAAGCTAGACTGTATGAAGAAATTTTTGTCGGGCAATAAACGAAATCCCAAAACTCTAGTCACAAGTAATCTTGATGAATATTCTGATAATCATAATGTTTATTGCACTGTATCCTCTTTAAACCTTAGTGAATCTCTTTCAAACCTTAATACTGTTCAATGTAACTTATCTTGTCCTAATAAAATGTGTACCTCTATTTTTTACCAAAATGTACGAGGATTAAGAACCAAGCTTGAGGAACTCTTTATCTCCTATCAAGTTAGTAATGATTCTATTATTTGCTTCTCCGAGACTGGCTGAATGGAAACATTTTGAACAGTAAAACGTTTCCTGATCATATTGTATATAGATGTGACCGTGACCTGATTCCTACTGATAAGGCTGATGGTGGTGCAGTTTTGGTTGCAGTTAACAAAGCTCTACCTAGTTCTCCTTGTTCTGATTTCTGTTTTTCTCCTACTTTAGAATGAGTTATTATCGAAATTTCTCTCTCTCTCATAATACAGAGTTTTTGATTTTGTCTAATCACATTCCCTGTTATTCATCGTTAACTGTTTATGAGACGTTTTTTGGTGATCTACCCTCCTATCTAGTTTTGCGACACCCTCACGCCAAAATATTGGTTTGCGGGGATTTTAACTTACCATGCATAAAGTGGAAAAATTATACTACTCCTTCTTCGTCAGTTGACCCTTTTTCTATAACCCTGTCATTTCCTATCTCTTTGCTCCTTTTCTCAATTTAATCATATCCGAAATCCTAATGGTCGTCTCCTTGACCTTGTTCTATCAAATGTTCCAGTTAGCTACTTATCTGTATCTCAAGCCGTACATCCGTATGTTCCTCCTGATTGGCACCATCCTCCTTTATCTATAGATGAATTAAATTTAACAAACCGATGAAATTAAATTTAACAAACCTCATCCCACTCCAAAACTTAACTTTTTTAAAGCTAACTATGAAGCTATTAATACAGAATTACTCTCAGTCAACTGGCTAGATTCCTTAAGAGGCCTAAATTGTGAGGCTGCTTTGGATGGATTTTACATATATATTTATAATCTTATTTGCTGCTTTACGCCTCTTCAGACATCCCGTAAAGCAAATCAAAAGCCTTGGTTTACAAAGCGAGTGCCTAGATAAGGCAAATCGTGTCCTTAAAACACTCGGCACTATTGAAGCAAGATGTAATTTCAGCAGACTTATTCCAGTAGTCTGGATAGCTCTCTTGTGGCTAATAATACAAAGCCTTTTTGGTCTTATATAAGGTCGCTGAAATTCTCTTCTTTCAGTCCTAGTACAGTCCCTTGGAATGGTGCAGAAGTTTCTTCTCCTCAAGAAGTTACTGAGTCATTTGCCCATTTTTTCTGTTCGGCTTTTTCTTCTTCCGCTGCAGCTGTGCATCCTGTTATCTTACCTAATCATCTTCCCTTCCCGATTCCCTTTATTTGTATAAATGCATCTGAAGTCGAAGCTTTGATAAATGCTCTTGATCCTAATATCGGCCCTGGGCTGGACGGTTTGCCAAACATATTTGTAAAGTCGTTAGCCTCATCGCTTAGTTTTCCTTTATCTCTCCTCTTCAATCTAAGTTTGAGTACTTTTACTTTCCCTAACCCTTGGAAAACAGTTAATATTGTGCCTATTTTTAAAAGTGGTGATCCTACGTCAGTTTCCAATTACCGCCCCATTTCCTTACTTTCCTGCTTTCCAAAGTTACTTGAACGGTTGGTTCATAATCGACTCTGAAACTCATTAACTCCTATTATTGCTCCAGATTAGCATGGCTTTCTCAAAGGATACTCCACTACATCTAATTTAATGGAGTTTACAAATAGTATTGCAAGATCTTTGGATAACCAAATGCAAGTTGATTTGATCTTCACAGATTTTTCCAAGGCCTTTAACACTGTGAATCATTTACTTCTTTGTCGTAAGCTTGAAGCTCTTGGCATCTCAGGTCTCTTCTATCTTGGATGTCATCTTATGTATTGTGTCGTCCCTGTCAAGTGAATCTCTCTGGTACTACATCTAGTCCTTTTTATCCTTCATATGGCGTTCCGCAAGGTTCAATTCATGAGCCTCTTCTCTTTCTGTTGTTCGTAAATGATCTTCCCTGTGTAATTAATTCCTCTTGCCTCTTGTATGCTGATGACTTCAAAGTACTTCGAGCAGTCGAATCCCATTTAGACTGTCAGCTCTTCCAAACTGATCTGAATGCTCTAAATAAATTGTGTGCTTCAAACTATTTATGTCTTAGCACAACCTTAATGTCATAAAATGACTTTTTCTTTCAAGGACTCTCCTATTAATTTTAATTATATATTAAATGATGCTTCGCTCTCTGAAGTATTCAGTCATAAAGAACTTTGGATCCAAAACTCAAATTCGATGCACATATTTTAAATATGATTACTTTAGACATCTACATAAATTCAATAGCATCTCTTCTTCTATGCGCCTATTTGTTTGTCTCGTTTGCCCTTTGCTTGAATACTGTTCTGTTACCTAGTCCCCCGATATTCCTATCTAGTGTCTTCTTTAGAAACTGTCCAAAGAAAGTTCACGCGTTTTCTTTACCTTAAGTTTAAGTTGCCATATCAGCCCTATGAATTTCGTTTATCCTTCCTATCTCTTCCATCTCTAATATCCCGAAGAACTTATTTAGACCAATGTTTTTTGTATAAACTCTGATACCATCAAGTCCCGTTAAATATTTCTTCTGAGCTGCGTTTCCGAGAAACATCTCGGATGAACTCTTATTTCGCTATCCCATATGCTAGAACTGATTTATATTTCCATTCTCCAATTTTAAGAATCGTACGAAATCAAAATAATCTTGAGCTTGGTCTTTTCCCCTCTTCTTACATAGCATTTAAGAAAAAATTAAGATCGACATTATATTATTCTTTTTCATTTAAATATTGCTGTATTTATTCTTTGTGTTCCATTTTGTTATTGGATTATTCAGTCTGTAAGATGGAATAGATAAATAAATAGACGGGAACCAATGGTGAATCCGATACAACCATGAGCTGTATGAAATTTTGGACTACGGTAGCTGCAATGGGCTGGTCACATGAATCGTATCGACGAACAACTGATACCCAAAAATGTATTCGTTGCGAGGGCTAAAGGCCGATGACCGGTGGAAAAACCGAGAAAACGCTGGTCTGACTCAGTTGACGAAGACAGTTCATTGTTGCTCAGATTTCAAAATTGGAGGGCGCGGTCAATGGACTGAGACAGTTAGAGGCGCTATTTGCTGGAAGCGAAGGCCCAAGATTGGCTGCAGTGCTAGGAAGAAGAGGAAAAATATGGCAACCGGAGCTTCCGCCAGTTTTTTAGGGGCCGTACCCAAGGTAAGTGTATGGCCAAACCTTGAGGGTAATCAAGCTTAATCTAAGCCCCAGCAACCAAGTGTGGCTGCTCCCATCTAAAATGCTGAGGATCGTTCCAGCCCATTTAATTTCCAGGAGAGAGTGAGAATTGGTTCTCCCACTCAAAAGTGTGCACAATTCGTACGACGATAACCTCTAGGAGGGAAAAAAGGACGATTTTCCCTTTCTTGGTCCAGTTCAAACCAGACTTTGAAGTAAAGAAAGCGTTGGACATAAAGTTCCTACTGTGTCAGAAGATACAATTGGAACGTCTACTAAAAAATAGCACTTCCTAGGGCTTCGATTGCCAACGATTGTGCCACGTTGCTTCTAACTGTGGACTTGAAGTTAGATGTTTAAAATGCGATAAGCATCACAAGTCGAATGAATGTCCAATCTTGAAGGACTAAAAAAAGAAGAGATCTTCTGTCTGAACTGCAATGCTAAGGCCCCCTGCAAGTTTCAGAGGTTGTCCTAAAGCAAAATATGTTGAAGAGGGGAGGAAGAATCTTTAGACGAAAAAAGAGAAAAGGAGGGATTTGATCACCACCTCTATCTTAAAAAAAACTCTGTACGAGAAGGTGCAAAGAAACAACCTACATCGTAGCCGGTATGGCATCCCAAACATCAGCCAATGCAGCAACCCCAGCAATCACAGAATGATCAAAATACGGTCGTGCTAACTGACTTGCAGCAATTTTTTGAGCGTAACTTGTTCACACTCATTCAAAATATTCAAAATATGGACTCATTCATCCCCGCTACAAAAAACTCACTAGTCCCAGTGACAAAAGACTTGCGTATTAAGGATTTGCCATCAAAGTATGTTGTCATGATGAGTTCCATTAACCTCTCCAGCCTCAACATATGTTCACTAGCTCCACGCTATAAAAAGAATTTTGTTCAATAACACTTGAACGCCCACAGACCGAACTTTTTGTTTATATCGGGAAAAGATTCAGAGAAAGATACAGTGTGCATCTGGGAAAATACAAGATTATCAGGCGTGATGATCCAGAGAGAAATCTTGGAGTAGCTATGGCTCACAAATATTACCCGATAGTCCAAAGGTACTGCGTACTAACTCTGAATTGTATTAAAGCATATATAATACAATATGCTCCATGCTAGAAGGGTGCACCTTTGCATTTGTGGGGATCTATGTATATTCGGCATGGATATCCGGTGAAGGGAATTATCGACGACTTGGAAGCACTGCTTACTCGATATCTATTCCACGGGAGATGATTTCAATGCAAAACATCCCTCATGGGGAAATATCAAATCGAATGGCTTTGGTAAAGCTATCTCTAACTGGGCTCAATCAAATATGGATCTCATATTGATTGCCCCAAAAGAGCCTCCCTTCCGCCGAAGCTCGTCCATTATTGACTTTTTCATCGTGTCTGCCAATCTGGAAAATATCTCTCACAGTCGGAGAAATTTCGAGTGTAGAGTTCTTGATGCCGACTCTAAGCATCTTTTAGTTGAGCTGCCCTTAAGGGTGAAAAGGGGTATGAGACTTGAGGTTGCAGATCCTCATCTTCTTATTTCATTCAAATGAATCGATTGGGCAGCAGTTAGTGTTGACTTAGGCGGAAAATTCGATCAATAGATCGAAAAATCTCTCTATTCCTGAGATTGATGAGAGAGTCGCATGTTTAAATTCAACCTTGGATACGGTCATATCAACGATCTCCATTAAGAAATCCTCCTTTATTGAACTTTAATAGAAGACATCTTGGAGCGTCATTGTAGACGTAGTTGGCTTAGAAAGCTACTTGTAAGGATCTACCACCGCAATTTAAAAATGATCAACAGGAAGTATGAACGTATTCATCTTGTGGTTATGTCTTTAAACGGAATAATCTCAAAGAAAGGCTTTTGCTAAAGAGTGATTTAAAGAGGCCCTGGAAAGTATCAAACCGGTCCTTGTATATTTCCTCACATCAATAGAATAACTGGCACGTTCACTTATGATGCATCCATGCTCATGGATGACAAATCTATTACTGACTCTATCGCAAAACATTTTGCGAAAGTTCTTCAAGGAGAGAAAGCAAGTGAGAACTCTTCCGTTGCTTTGTTGGAGAGTAGTACCACAACGAATTTCGACAAAGACCATGAGCGATTGTGCTTGACCAGTTTCTCTGATTTGAATCCGTCTGACGTATCTACAGGCCATGGACTGTTCGTCAGTCCTGGGGGAGCGCGGGAGCAAATTTCCAAAAAATCAGCAGGGGCTCATTGAATCTCTAATTATATGCTTAAAAGCTTCCCCATATTGTCTTTACTCTCCTCACGATCATCCTAATAATTGCATAAAAATTTGCAACTGCAGTCAGCAATGGAAATGCGCACAAATATTTGCAATACCCAAGAAGTTGGGCAGCACCGACATAGTCGATACTAGTCTAATTTCGCTACCTTCAAATATTGGTGGACTGTTTGAAAGGTTTCATACAATTCTCTGCGCAGGAAGGAATTGTGCCGGAAAGATAATTTGGCTTAAATAAGCTTGTTCCACGATAGATGCTATGGCCATGTTCCAAGACGATATAATGAGAAGTTGGCACAACAATCAGCTTGTTGTAGCTTGCCTGATTTATGGGAAAAAAGTTTCTCTACCAAATAATGAATTTTGACTTTCCGGCCCATATTGTGGAAATTATAGAAAGCTTCAAAAGGGGACGAAATGCCTTCGAAGTGGCATTTTTCATTGCTGATTAATTGCTGGCTATCCAAGCAACAAGCAAGTTCGCAAAACCACCCAGATAGCTTCTAATGCGTATCTCACCCCCGAAAATGTTCAAATGTCATAAGAAATTTCTAAACTAAATTGGGGAAATTAATTGCTTTTTTATTGCTAAGTTTTTAAATAGAATTGAGCTCGCACCAAAATAAGTCAATTTCGCACATCCAGATAATGTTATATTCCAAACCAAAAAACTGGAAACAAACTTTTTTACCGAAAATGTGCAAAATGAATCTTTCTTTAATATATGAGTTAATTACAGGTGCTGTCAATTATTTCCCACTGAATTTTCTAGTTTATTCAGAAGCCGAAAAATAACTTTATTAAGGCAAATGATGATTCTATTTTAAGTTCGACTACAGTCTTTTGTCGTAAGTCGTCTTAACTTGGCTTCAGGACAAGAGGTTAATCGATGAATTAATTTACAGTCTTTGTCTATAGTATACTGTGTTGGAAGTCTGAAAGCTCTGATCGTATATCGTGATATAGTGATATTGTGTAATCAAAATTTTAAACCCGATTTCAAGAAGAAGAAGAAGAACTGTCATTGCGTGTCATAACAAATAATTGTCAGAGTGAAAATTTGCTAAATATTTGTTTAAAATAAATTAAATTGTCTGTTTTTAGTGAAATTTGATCAAAATCAGCAATTATTATTACATCATATTGAAGTGAACTGAATTTAGTGAGTATATAGTATTGATACGATTGCTTGATTTTCAACCTAACCTTAGCAGTATTCACTTATATATTTGGTGCTCTGTTTTTTTTTCAATATAATGTCGAATAAGTGCGGAATTTGCAAAAAAGTGGTCAACAAAGGCGATTTCGCAATGAAATGCGACAGTCTGTGTGGAAAATGGTTCCACACAAGCTGCATATCAATGCCAGACACTGTCTATAATGCCTTGAAGGAGGCGGTAGATTGGTGTTTTTGGGTGTGCCCCAGTGAAAAAGCCACTGCCTCTAAGCTGCTAAAAGCAAAGCAATTAACAGCGAGTCAAAGCCAAGCTGAAATAATGGATAAAATTTCAGGGCTGAATGACACTAACAGAGAAATTGCAAAAAAACTAGAAGATCTGCAATCGCAAATCTCCAACAAATCAGTGCGGCCTGTTTCATATGCAGCAGCATTGTCCCAGAATCCAATAGGAGTAGCGCCGAAATATAATGGAGGGGTTATAATAAAACCGAAAGAAAGGCCAGCTTCAGACAAAACTATGGCAAGAGTAAAGGAAGCATTTAAGCCAGCGGCGGCTAAAATTCCGATTACATACAGCAGGGAAATTACTGATGGTGGCATTTTACTCAAAACTGAAAGTTTATCTAATACAGAGGCTCTTATCAATTCATTGCATGAATGCCTAGGTGATGCTTATAAAGTGGTTCCCACTAAGCAGATGATGCCTAGGTTAATAGTGCATGGATTGGAAAGAACATTTGAGAGTGATGAGCTTTTGGATGAGATAAAGGCTCTCAATCCAGGTATTCCTGATTGCTCAATCAATGTAGTCAAGCACTGGCAAAGCAGAAAAACATCTAAATATTCATTAATCTTTGAAGTACCGGGAATTTTATACAAGCGATTGGTTAATACATTTGTTAATATAGATTTTAACTCATATTTTTGTAGGGAAGAATTCAGCATTAGAAGATGCTTTAAGTGTCAAAAATTTGGCCACTCTTCAATAAACTGCAGAAGTAGCATAGAGGTTTGTGCCAAATGTGCCGAGCATCACGACACAAGAAGCTGCAATTCCCAATCTAGTAAATGCTCTAATTGCCTGTCAGCAAAAAAAAAAAAAAAGTTTCTCAGCCAGCATCTCATAAAGAGTGCCCTGAATATCTCAAGGCTATTAAGTTGTTCCAAAGAAGAATCAATTATACATCTGAAAATGAATAAAGCATTAAATATAAATATATTTTATGCTAACATTCGAAGCATTAGGAACAAGTTTGATGACTTTGAAGTGTTTTGTAACTCACATGAGAGTCTGGATGTCATCATATTGAATGAAACTTGGATTTGTAGTGAGAAAGTTAGGTTATATAACGTAAATGGATTTCAGTCTATACATAATTGTAGGGATCAAAGTCAAGGTGGAGGAACTGCTATTTACATAAGAAACAATATTAAGTATAGAGTTCTTCTAGTAGATAATAGATATAATACAATAGTTATTTCCCTTCAGGAGGAGAGGCAAAAAATAAAGATTGGAACGTATTATAGGGCGCCTAGTGAGAATGTTAATGAATTTATTGAATACTTAGATGATATCTATCAAAGTCACGAAAATTTGACGGTCATAGCTGATGTGAATATCGATACACTTCATAGCAACAGCATTAGTATGAACTATTTAAATATGTTAAATATGAATGGAGCACGGATGATTAACTATCAACCTACAAGAATAACGGATAACTGCTCTACACTTCTCGATCATATCGTTACTAACTTGAATACATATTCAGTAAACTTCTTGGTTAAATATGAGGTTTGGCCGGACTTAGACCATAGCGTCTTATTTGTTACTGTTGAGGGAATTAGAAAAGTGTTGATACCCATGGCAAAAAAAAATGTTTACAGCTTAGATAGAGAAAAATTTGTTGAACTAGTAGATAGTAAATTTAAAAACTGCAACCATTGGTTACACATTTCGGAAATTATTAAAACCATCCAAAGCGCGAAAGAGTCAGCTACTACCGTCAAAATGATACGTACTAGAAGTAACACTTGGATTACTAGGGAAATAATTAGAGAAATTAGGAAGAGGCATACTCTATTTAAACGTATGAAGAATAATCCAAATATAGATAACCATATTTTGAACTACAAGAAACAGAAAAATAGGGTTAACTCATTGATAAGAGCTGCCAAAAGAGAGTCTCTTGCTAAGCGAATTGCTTCTACTGATGGAAATGCTAGAAAAGTATGGCAGACGCTTAATAACGAAATTTTGTCATCAGGTGGGGAAAGCAAACAAAATACTGATATTAGTGCTGAAACCCTTGGGGTACATTTCAGCTCTATAGGGAAAAGATTAGCCGATGAACTAGACCAAAAATTTAAGTTAATGAATTTTAAACGATATCAGATTCCGCTTAACGTCAAATCAATTTTCCTCGAACCTACATTCGATAATGAAGTTATATCAATTATAGCTTCGCTAAAGAATTCATTTTCAGGCAGTGATGGTATTTCTGCTAGGGAACTTAAATTGATAAGAGAAATAATCGCCCCACACTTAGTCCTCGAGTTCAATGAATTTATGGCATGTGGTGAGTTCCCATCGGAATTTAGGGATGCAATAGTGATTCCTGCTTTCAAATCAGGATGTGTAAAGGAACCTTCAAATTATAGGCCTATTAGCCTCACGAACACTTTGAGCAAAGTATTTGAAAAAATAATTAATATTCGGATCACTCGATTTATTAATGACTCATTAGGGTTTGATTTGAACCAGTATGGGTTTATTGAAAAAAGTAGCACAATATCTGCTACTACGGATGCCTTACAATTCATCAATAACGAACTGGATGACGGAAAATATGTTGCCGCAATATTTGTAGATCTAGCTAAAGCCTTCGATACGGTCGACCATGATATTTTGCTTTTGTGCCTAAGTGAATTGGGCATCAGAGGCCCTCCGTTGAATTTGATCGGCAACTTCCTGAGTAATAGAACTATTTCAGTTTGTGTTAACAAAGAAATTAGTTCTAAGTATAAGATTAACATAGGTGTCCCTCAAGGTTCGATACTTGGGCCAACTCTTTTCCTTTTATACATACACAACATCTATTTTTCTGGTTTGAAAGGGAAATACATTGTATACGCTGATGATACACTGCTTCTTTATTCAGATTCATCTGCAGATGCTCTTGAACAAAGAATTAATGCTGATCTTATATCTTACGGTACTTGGTTATTAGGGAATAAACTTACTATTAATACAAGTAAAACTAAACTTATGATATTTAAACAAAAAAATAAGGTGGACATCAATTTAAATGTTAAAATCTATGAAGACAAAATTGAACGGGTTTCCTCGATCAAGTATTTAGGTGTTGAGGTAGATGAAAAGTTATCTTGGTCAAAGCATATTAGTAATTTAAAATCAAAATTAGTCTTCTGGATAAGAGTGTTCAGGAGTAGAAGCTATTTAGATATTGGTCTCAAAAGATTAATTTATAATGCACATGTTTTGCCTCAGGTAACTTATGGCATATTGAATTGGTGCCATGCGTCGGAATCGAACATTGGCTCAATTCATAGAATGCTGAATAAGATTGTCAAGGCAATGCATGGTCTGGATAGGTTGACACCCAGTAATAGTCTTTATTTATTGACTAGAAAATTTAGTATTAGACAGTTGATTTTTATGGAAAAGGCTAAATTTGTATTTAAAATCAGTACTAATAGTTTGAAATCAGGTATAAAACTCATCAAATACAGAGATGTCCACTCTTACAATACGAGAAATAATGACTACCTTAAATTATCACTTGCGCGGACAAATAGAAGACTCCATGATCCAATAAGGCTGGCCATGGAATCTTATAACTCATTACCAACTGAGTTGAAGAATGTCAAATCATTTCCCATGCTTAAAAAACTTTTGAAAGAATACACTGCTAAGGTTTGGATGGGTTGAGCTTGCGTTTCTTTATTATATTTAGTTGAATTTCTTTACTTCTGTTTTAATTATTCAGTTCTTTAATTAGTCATCGTAGTTATTACTAACAATTTAATATCTTCCCTTATACTAGCAGCGTTCTGTTGCTGACTGGGAAGTGGGATATATGTGTAAATGATTTTCAAAAATAGAATTTGAACTGGTTTAACTGGATAATTCAAATATGAGCTTCTTCTTCTTCTTTTATGTTTAACAACTAATAATCTTTATAACAAGCTTTATGTCAAGTCCTTCTATCCCATATAAGTAGTTGTACAAGTCTTTTATTAGTAAATGTAAAAAAAAAGCTAACAAATAAAAAAAAAATATATTTATATATATACTAATAATTTGTGATATTGTTAGTGTGGATTTGGAAAACCTTTCCTTAATCCTTTGTCCTGTCGGGAAGTGATGAACAAAGGAGGTGCTAATTGCTAGATGGTACCGGTGTTTCGCTGGTACTACATGAAGAAGCTCACTATCCATATATCTGATCCCATTGTCCATTAAATAAAAAAAAAACTTTCCGCATTCTTGATCGAATCTTTTTCAAAGACAAGTATCCTTTAGATCAGCAAAAAAGGAGCCGTGTGAAATTAACATACATAATAATTCGTGCAAACATATGATTTCTTTTTATTCAGAAAATTATGTCTATAGATAATGGCTGACTTTCCAAAATTTTTTTCACATCCCATTAAAATAAATTCATACAATGTTGAAAATACAACAAGGCGATTTTATGTATGTGCTATTTTTCATTATCATTTGACATCAGGAACAATTGCCATAGAACCATACACTGATTACAGCAAGCCTCAAACATTGACCAGGCCCAGCTCTTATACACATTTATAATACTTATTTGTACATGTTGCAATATATTTCGATTCAAAATTTAATATATTTCAATTTCTTATTGAACATAATTATACTATATAATTTCAAATTCAATGTAACATCTCTATGCAAATACTCAACTTTTGCAGCTTGTCTATCCGTCTGCCCATCCGCCAGTTTTTTCGTGCATTGCCGCAATTTTTCTCAGAAACTGGAATAACTTGTACCACAAAATTGTCTGACAAGTCAAACGTGTTATCCTCTTCAAAGTTTAAGTTCGAAAAAAAAGGTATAAGGTATTCGAAAAAGCCTGAAAAATTTATGTACCAAGGAAGCCAATAAGGTATTGGAGAAAACATTTCAAAAAATTCTTCAACTGGTACTTTTGCTTCAAGAGGTGCAGGGGGAGGTGCTATGTATGAAAAATGCTTCCCTTTCCTTGCGATACGATATGTTTGTCAAGTCAACATTTGACCTTCTTTGTTAATAATGAAAATCTATGAATTTTAACCTTTCTTGTCCGTTTTAAAATACATAAGTAACGTTGCTACTATAAGGTAATTATCTTTTCAGTCTTTTTCAGTCTTATAAAACATATCATCTGCTGCTATACACCTCCTGTTTCCCCTTCGGCAAGCATATGTAATGTAATGCATTTCTGGGGTGGTGCAATCAGATTTAGTTCTAAGTGAAAGATCAGCAATAATTTCCTCAGGCTTTATTAAGTGTACAAGAATATTTTTACAACTTTTGTCAATTTCCCAGGGGGTGAAATATGCGGGAGGGGTTGATGGGGAGGTTTTTCGGAGAAGAAGAGGAGTAATAAAAATTTTTGATGCGCAATAAATTAGCAATAAATTATTAACATAATATGCATCTTCAATAATGAATGCTCCCTGATAGAGTGCATGATGTAGCTTAATGTGGAGGAGGGGTGAGATACACGGTAGGGGTTGAAGGAGTGGTTTTGGGAGCTCGCATGTTGCAACTTTTGACAGTTTTCCGGGGTTGGTATGGGCGGTAGGGGTTGATATAGTGCTTTTCCGGAGAAGGGGTGGAGCAATAAAATTTTTTGATGAGTAATATATAAGCAATGAACAACGCACATATGAATGAATACATTAAAACCCGGAAAAGTGTACATTGAAAATCCAGAAAATTTTTATACACTTAATCGGGCTGTGCACTTATACGGGTCGCGCAGTAATTTGTTTGTTGTTGCTAAATTAGAGGGGTTTTCATCAGAAAAATATTTGAAAATAAAATTTTTCATAACAAAAATGTATTTTTTTTCTTAAATGAAACAATAAAGCAGAATTCAAATTTTCCAGATTCTATAGTAAGACATATCACAAAGAACACTGTAATGATTTGATGTGTTATATTTAAGAGTATTTTTTAATTTTCATTACAAAAAAAATCAAATATTTTCTTTTGGATTACATTTTTGCACGTGCATTTCATCAAACTTTCTTCTACTTTATCTAGATATGTTTCTTCTCCCATTATGGTTAGGTATTGCTTAATTTTAGAGAGGGAATTGAATGCATCTTGTAAAGTTACAACAGCTGAAGATTCTCCAGCGTCCTCTTTAATTAGCTCTTCGTCATCTGAGTGATGTTCATTTTTGAATTGAATTTCTTTGATGATTACATCTTCACCCAGTTCCCCATAACAATGGAGGTTGTCATCACAGGTTAAAAGTTCATTGAACTGATCCTCTGCTATTGGCAGTTTGATGATTTCTTCTTCCCTCTGAATTACTTCCACTAAAGATTGATGAAAAAATTCGGCCTTGAGAAAGCAGTTCTGGATTGTTGCGGGCTTCACCAACCAGCAAGATTTCATTAAAAAAAATTTATCGCTTGAAAAAGATCAAATGATTTGCAGAAATTCTGACTTGATGAACCTGCTTCAGTCGCCAAGATTCACTTGCGGACTACTTGTTGGCAATAATATGCTTTAAACTTCCGCATAATTCCCTGATTTAAAGGTTGAATAATGGCAGTTGTATTCGCTGGCACGTGAACAATTTTGACGCTTTTTAGTACAGTTTCTAATGTCAACTTATGACATGCAGTGTTATCTATAAAAAGGACAACTTTTCTATTGTTGCTGAATAATCTCCACATCAAATGCTTGGATTATTCGGGTTCATATGTCATTAGCCATCCAAGCTTTCCGGTTGGAATAGTAGGGTAAAGAAATGTTTTTTCTCTGGAAGCAATGAGATTGCTTAGAAGGCCCAATGACATGAATGTATTTTATGTCCCATCCATATTTGTTATGAATAATAACGTTAAACGATCTTTCTGAACTTTCCCGCCTACTACAGAATATTTTCCACAATCGAGAGTGCCACAGGGAAGGGCCTTGTGAAAAAGCTCTGATTCATCTGCGTTGATAATGTCTTCAGGGTCGTAGTCCTTGATCATATCTAGCAGTATATTCTTTGTCCAATAGTTGGCTGTTATTATTTAAGATTCCAATACTGCAACCAACCATTGCTTGGCTCAAAAATGGTTGTCCCCATTTTAATTGCCATTTTCGATGGTTGTTCCAGTAGCATTGGCCCAGAAATAACCGCATTCTTTAATCATAATTGTTGGAACCATTTCAACATTGATTTGTCTATATTCTCATTATCCCCATTACGAATCGTCTTCTTTCCAACATTTTTATTTTTAATGACAATTTTCCGAATTTTTTTAGCATTCTTTTTGGCATCTGGAGATTGCAGACGCCTCACATCCGTACTCGAACTCTTCACCGCTTTGCTACTTAATTTGTCAAAGATTTTGATTTCTTGTTTAATAGATTAACCAGTTTTTTTTATGACAGTTTAAAGGATATCGGTCTAAAATTTTGGTTGTATCAAGCAAGCTCAGGAAATTAAGATATTTTAATATTTAAGCATTCAAAAAATAAGTAAGTATACACCCAATATAGGAAATGGAACAAATTCACTTTCACGAATTTAACTTTTAGAAAAATTTAATCCAAATTTTGATACAACTAAGTGAAATCAAGGGACTAACAACGATTGAATATGACTTTTGAGGAATGCCCCTTTCAAATAGAGATTGGCTAAAAACAACAGTGTGTAGAAAAAGAACTCAAAAAGCTTAAAATCTAAACGTTTCATATGATGCAGTCACTGACGTCTGTAAAAATTTCATTTTTTTTTTTCTCTTATTCAATGAAAATGTTACACTAGTGTAGGTAATCGGGTGGATGGTAGACGACGAATATTTGCTAGAAAGATTGTGAAAGCCTAGAAAATATTGATGGAAAAAAATGTTTGCTTTAAAAGGCTTGCCGCCGTTTTAGCTGCCCGTTTTTGCTGAAAAAGATTTAAAACATCAACTTCAACTAAAGTGGCTACGGCAGCACTGTTCTGCAGATATGATTGTGTATCAAATTGTATACAATCATATCTGGGATGGGAACTACTTTGAGTTAAGAAAATAGAAATCGCTGTTGACCTTGAAAAAAATTTTCTAAATAAAATCTGAAAATGATTTTTGAATGCATGCACTTAACCGTGCAAAGTTGCATGAGTCAAATGCAAGAACATTTTGTTCTGTAATAAATTAGCAATAAAATATGGACTTATAATGAAGGCTCCCAAATAAAGTGTACGATGCAGCTTAATAGGCCTGATTTGAATAGGATCTCATGATATCCCGATTTTTAAGTTCCTTATGAAAAGACATTTTTTTAGTTTTTTGGACTCGCCTGTTCCGGTCATGCTTCTCAATGGACTTTATGCCAATTAGATAAGCTCTTGACTCAAAATTTACCAGAAAGCTAAATGCTTTCAGTTTTTAAATAATTAACGCTAATACAAGCGAAAAACATGTTTATTTGTTGAAATCTGATGGCATCAAAGAAGAACGATTAGACTTAAAAATAAGTATCTTAATAGAAATGTGTTTAAATAATTACCTCACAGTATAATAAACTGCGGACCTTTACATGGTTTTGTGAAAAAATTGTTTTCTCAAGAACTGTTAAAGCTAGAATCACAAAATTTTGTGATAAGCTCAAAATTGTGGTCGGCCGGAAGTTTCATAGTGAAAAAATGTATTGAAAATCGGTTTTTTTTACCGAGGAAAGTTAAATGGGATATCCGTTATACATTTTTATACGAAGTCTTTAAAATTTATTTATAAGAGAAAGAGCATGTCTCCTCCACCATCGCTCTTGGACAATTGTGAACGGAAAGATCTGAAATCTTTACGTGTACTAGAGTGAATTTCATGTCAATTTGAGGTTTATTTCAAGAAAATTGTGATGGAGTCTTTAAACTCAATGAAATTCTATATTTAGGTATTTAATCACAAAACGATAATACTATGTGAAAAAATAAGTAATAATATTTACCGAAGTTATGGTCATTTCCGTTTTTTTAAGTGTTGAGAAAAACATATTTTCAAATACAAAATAGCATATGGTAATACCATTTCAGATTTTGATTCTGCCCACACACTCATACATACATATAGCCATAGTAAAATGTCAATAGTCAGTCTAGTTAGAACAACGACACAATAAACACATAAAACGTTCCGTAAAAGAGAACATTATCTTACAGTTTAAATCTTTGTATTTCATTTAATTAAGTTGACTATTTATTTTCGTGTCAATAAATTTCAACATTTAATATTGCAACAACAATAACCCGTGACTATGGAACAAAATGCCCCTCGAATCGACCCAGACACTTTGTTGATATTTTCCCGAAAATTGTGGAAACGATGTTTCTATTATGATTATCCTTATGTATTTCATCAATCAATAATATCCGTAATATAAAAACAAAAAATTTACCACCTTAGATGGAATATAATTATATTATCGTAGTTTTTCTTCAATTCAAGCTTCCGCAGGACTGATATTAAAATAGATTTCGGGTTTATTTATGAATGGCTAAAGATGATGGTCAACATTTCATAAGTTGGGTACAAAACCCTTCCGGCTAGAGCAAGCGCCAGCTTGCACAACTTGTATGAATTGAATGTGGATGCTTAGGAGTAAATCACCCGATCGAAAAATCAAAATTAAAGCAAAGTAAATATGGTTTAGTTGCAGAAATAATTTTAACCACAATCTAAGAATTGTGACAATGGATCAATTGTACTTTCCTGGCATAGAAAATTGAATAAGTTTAATTGTGGCTTCTATGTTTTATTGCTACTGCTTGAATTTAAATTTTAAAATAAAATGTAGCTAAATAAACTTTGGTTTAGCCTCGAAAAGCCACAACATTTAACAAGTCTTACACAAATTCTATGACTCAAGTGCGAAATCAATTATTTTTGTACGCTCCCATGATTTGTTTCGAAATTTTTCAAAGGTTTGCATGCTATAACCTTTTATTGACCTCACGAATGCCAAATTGCATTCTTTTAGGTATTGTTTGGATTTCTTATTTCAACAAATCCAATGTGTTCAGTAAAACTTAATATATTCCTTGAAATACAAGTAATTCTGGAAGATATCCAGCATTAAAAATTGAATTGAATTCCTTTCACTTTTGAAATAACTCATCAGACATTCATTTATAGTAACTTGCATTGCAATACTATCCAAACTGGACTTATAGTTTATGCTATTCTTGGTATTAGAGCATGATCTCTACGTTTATGAAACGACACTTAAGCATACTCGCATGGTGATTACCACGTTACTTTACTTATAATTTGTCTTAACAATTTCCTAGCACTTTCACCCAGATCAACACTCACCATTTTGATGGAAGAATTAAAAATTACTTATAACAAGTTAAAATTCGAACAAATCTTGACCGATTAGCACGCAATCGCTTCTTAAGTATCACTACGATGTTCTGTGTCAAAACCTCACACTAAATCTAAGCCGTCTTCAAACAAACCTCCATCAATAGAACATAAACAATACTTTGTAGCCGAAAAATTAGCGAAGGAAGTGTTAATTGAATTAATAGAATGTGCTAATTTCATTTTAAAATCATCTTAACCTACAATGAGTACGAGGGAGTAATTAGAAAAAGCTGCCAAAAGTGATTGCCAGCTTGAAGAAATTAAATTATAATTCTTACAAAATCTATTGACGGGTAAAAACGATACATGTCGGTATTGTTTAATTAAACATAAACTTTAGCAACTAAATTTTTATCTGCTTTACTGTTTAAGTATTTCGTTAAATAAAATATTTTTCCAGGACGCATAGTCTTTAAATTTAGTAACATATTGTGTTTTCTTCAAAGTCCAAAGCAAAGAATTTATTTTACTTTATTTGCTATCATGTTAGGTGAAAGTATAGGGTTTTCCATTAAGGACATAACAATAAATAAATAAATTTCAATAAATCGATTGTGAGGTATGCTTGTGGCTAGTAGCACCGTCTTGTTGAAACCACATATCGTTGATGTCAAGATCATCCAATCCTAGTCACAAATAATCTTCCAACATAACACGATAGCGCTCTCCTTTGACGGTAACATGACGGTCATTTTCATCCACCAGAAAATACGGCCCAATCACACCTCCGGCATGAAAACCGCACCAAACAGTAATTTTTCGTGGATGCAACGGTGTCTTCAGAAGCACATGTGGGTTTGTTGCTGACCGTTAATGCATATTTTGCTTATTAACAAAGCCATTGAGCCAGAAGTGAGCTTCATCGCTAAAGATGATTTTTCGATCATATTAATTAACAGTAATTTTTCATAATTTTCAATCGTTGCTAGTTCGCGAACTTTATCATGATGAAAAGTTGACTTTAACTAACCTTGTGACAATAACAATTTATTAAAAAAGTTTAAAGGTGCATTTATATAACGATACGAAATTATATATCTTCCAATCTCAGGTTGGTTTCGTGTTATTAACCGACTTCCAAAGGAAGCAAGGTAATTAGTTTGTCGCGTATATATTTATGCATATTTCTTTTTGTTGCTTTCGGATTTTGTACTAAAATACAAAAGCCTATAGAAATCACGACTTGTATCCATATTTCCGTCCGTTTGTATGTCACAGCAGTTTTTCTCCGAAGCTATAGAAGCTAAAACCATGAGGAAAGATCAGAAGTGGTGACTTCTTGAAAGTTTTGGGGTCAAAAAAATTTTTCAGAGAGATTTAAGGGTGGCTTCCTATATAGGGAGGTGACCCTTCAAACAAAATTTCACCATTGGTTGTCAGTAGGGTGTCATTGAAAAGGTCTCAATGAGATCTTGTCAAAAAAAGTCTTCCAAACTACCATATCAGTACCAAGGAGGCAGGAGAAGGGGAAATGTATGACATTTTCGCGTACTCCCCCTCGCGGTTGGACACCTTTCATCCGAAAAATCTGAAAAAAGTCACGAATATAGGCCATTATGAGTACAACAACAACAATTACATGAGAAGTAGAAATTCGCTCAGCTTTGTTAGTAATAGTAAGAACTATCAATTTCACATTTTCTTGAATAAAATCGTAGCCGTACCCTCAAATTCAACAAAATTGGATCACAAATGGTTATTTATAAGATGAACCTATCTGAAAGTTTCAAAAGATCGAATGGTATTTAACAAAGTTATAGTGGTTGGAATTTTCCTGTATTACTATGGAACAATATGCGCTGTATTACTATGGAACCATATAGCTATGGAACAATATGCGCTCTTTACAGACTGAGACACTACAAGTTTGCTAAGATTTGCATGGAAGTTTCAGGAATGACAGGTATCATGAATATCTTTGAGAATTTGTTCAACTAGTGACATCAGTAATCGTAAAACAAAATAGCGATTGTTTTAAATTATTGATATTGAATAAATTTGAGTTAATTTTCCCAAACTTCAACATTTAAGGTACATACTACTAACGCTTGATTGAATTTATTAATGAATGGTTGAAGATGAGAGGTGAAACATGTCAGGTAGGTAGGAGAGTGCTCCTACCAGAAGGGCTTTGTAGCCATATTAGGGTTCAAGATGAGTTTTCTGACGGCACGAATCAATGACTTGAATTATTCATCCGATACTTGCATAAGGAATCATTGAAACTTATCTAAAAGATGCAGCGTTCCTTACATAAGTACATAACGGGTGGCATTTGGTTCCAGCTAAAATAATTTTTCCTAATGCTCAGCCAATTGAACAGGTTCAAATTAAACACTATTACTTATATTTTCATGAAAATCACAGCAAATAAGAGTAGGTAGGTCGATTTGAAATATGTATCAACCATCAACACGTGTTATTGTAGTTATAATTCCATACAATTGAAATGTGTAGTGAAATGCATGGATGTAAATGTCCGTGAAGGACTGCAGCGATGGTCTGCTGTCTCGGTGAGAGAGGATAGTGGTTGTTCGCCGAGGTTGGCCTTGTCTGAAGACGCGTGAATACGCTGGCAGGCTAGTATTGCGGTGTCGTGGGGCGGGTTCTTTTCCGCAGCACAAGAGCCCACTACAAAAAAATTTCGCATTTACGAATTAATAGATAAAATGCGGGTCGACAGGTGTCGAAGCAAACAACAAACTGGGCCTGGCGAAAACATACGAGACGAGACTTCGTCTTTACTGACGATACTTATAGGCCTCAAATAAGAGTAGGGCATCCAGGTGGAAGCGGTGCCGTTGCAAATTTTCGTTATAGTCTTATGTGATGGGATCACATAATACTATACCATAAATGAGCTCGCGAGCGGAAGGCCACACTACCCTGCGAGAGCAACTGTAACGTCATAATAAGGGGTGAGCTCACCCGATGGCTAGCTCATGAGTGGAGGAAATCATAGTTATACACGTCTCTAGTGAAAATGATCAAATGATAACTATTACAACGCCATCAGTAGTCAGCACAAATTAATGTAAACTTATAACTTTTCTGGTGTTTAAAGAGGCCTTAATCTACTGTTTCTGAAAACTTTCATCAAAACTTGCTGGTTAATCGGTTTATTTGGACATTTGTTAAATATTCTATATCCAGATACATGTACTGAAAAAATTATTACCTCTTGCTTGCTAATTATGACTTAAATATCTAATTCCTACTCAACTCGTTTACATTCAATCAGCGATAATAGCACTGCGGACATTTTTGAAAGCGATAAAAGTACTTTATATAGGGCAATTTCGAGTGAAATAATTTTATCCTGTCTCAATTTTAATTTTATACTAAAATTTACAATTTACCCAAAAAAGGGTACCTATCCATCCTCCTCGACGAGCGCTCGCAGATGTGGTGGGCACCGCCGGTGTTCATATAATTAATCGAAAAATCTCTTTTTCCGAAAGGTTAGACTTATTGTTTTGTTTTTATAAAAATTCGAATTACACTTTCATTTAACTTTTTAAGTATTTTTATTATTTATATATTTAGAAAAAGTATTAGCGTTGTTTATCGCTGAGGAATTGATCGAATTTTTGAAAATTGTTCAGCATAAATAGCATATACTTTTTGCTTCTTAGTTTGATAAGATCATTCGTCAGTCTCTGTCGTTCTCTTTGAGCTGTTAAATTTCTCTAGCGTAACCATACACTTCAAATATGTTTGGTGTTTTGTCTCAATTTCACCAACATCACTGCAGTACGAATTTCTCGTATCTTTACAAAAAAGCGTTCACTCAGTGTCTTTCTTTGAGGTTGTTTTAATTGAAGATGAGGACAACGTCGTAGACGCAGTTAATGAATGCCCTGATCCAGGCATATCCAAATGATTCATATCCTCATTTTCATTTTGCATATTCCATTATTGCGTTGGATGGAATAAATCAATTTATACACCACAATTTAATAGAACATTAAAGTGTTTTCAATAAAATGAATGAATCCAAAAGCGCATTGTGAATGATACTTAAAACTCGTGAATCTATTGTGTCCGAGCTATCTACGATTCGCGATTGGGAAACTTGCTTTCAGTTTTTACATCGAAAGCAGAAATCAGATTTTTTAAGGGAAATCATCAGCATCCTGCATGCATTGTATGCGTGAATTCAATTGATATACTAAATATGCGCCACAGATAGAAAGTTCTTTGAATGGTTTAAATCTCTTCTATTAAAATTGATGACTCCCGAGAATTTGGCACCATTGACAGTCGCCTCGATTCCATATTTAAAATAATTCAAAAATTTTAATTTCACGCGTGAAAAGTACATCAGCTAGCGATCGTATGGCGATTCGTATAGCAATGATGAACTTGGGGATAAATTCCATATAACAGCTATGGGATTCGGTTCCCAGCTGTATGATCATTTTTCTAAACATTCCGAAGGTAATACAAGTTTCCTGAAAACTTTCAGCGACGAAAATGGAATATGTTTAATTTTGAATTCAGATAAAACTCGACCGGAATGGCCCAATAATAAATTAACTGTCACAAGTAACCTCGATGTCAACGTAAACACGTATTATTTAGGAACATTTGAAATTGTATTCAGGTCGGACAGCAATAAAATTCCATATCAATCGCTCAGAGCTGAAAGAAACTTCAACTACGCTTGCAAATATCCCTTTGCACGTAGAACAAGTTGGGTAAACAGACCTACGCTCATGTCAGAAGGGTTTTGTATTCAATTTACAAAATGCAGTCACCAGATTGAATAAAGTCAAGAAGCATGTCAATGACGATTTTATTGGAGAAAATATGAAATTCGAAGATCATATTATTATTTGCAAAGTTGAACGAATTTAGACTTTTGAGGTTTTTGTTATTGTTATACTCATAAATATCTCCCTTGATAATTATTTCAGATGTCCATTCTTGAGGGAGGAAACCACATTTTTCATGCATTACCCCCCCTGTGCCCCACTGAAGCAGAAACTGACAGTTTAAGAACTGTTTTGAAAAGCTCTCATGAAAACTTTCATTTCATACTCATATCGGCTACGTTTGATGCATTTTTTTTCAGGGGCCACTCTCCTGTACTGTTATCATCGATTCATGGCCATTTTTCCGAATCCTAGAGTTGTTACAAAGCCCTTTTGCTAGGAGCTCTCTCCCGCCTCCTTGACTTGTTTCACTTATGAGTAATAATTGTAGGTACTCATCTTCAGTCATTCATTAAATTGAATCAAGTGTTCAAAGCATGGACCTTGAACGTTGAAGTTGGGAAAAAATAACTCAAAATTATTCAATCTTCGCATTTAAAACAGCTACCATTTTGTTTCACGATTACTGATACCACTAGCTGAACCGATTCTCAAAGATATACATGACACCTATCATTCCTGAAATTTTTATGCAAACCCTAGCAAAACTGTAGTGGCTGAGTCGGTAAAAAGCGCATATTGTTCCATAGCCATATGTTGCCATAGTAATACTCGTACATGCAGCGCATATTGTTCCATAGTAATACAGGAAAACTCAAACCGCTATAACTTCGCTAAATATAATTCAATCTTTATGAAACTTGCAGGGTAAATCAATCTTATAAATAGTCATCTGTGTACTGAATTTCATTGAATTTAAAGGTACCCGTAAGATTTTATTCAAGAAAACATAAAATCGATAAATCATACTATTACTAACAAAGTTGAGTGAATTGCGACTTCTCACGTATTTGTTGTTGTTGTACTCACCAAGGCCTACAATCCTGATTTTTTTCAGATTTTTCGGATCACAGGTGTCCAATCGCGAGGGGGGGGGGGACACAAATTTTTCGTGTATTTCCCCTCCCTGTGCGCCCCTCGAAGCAAGCTTTGCCAAACTAAGACCTGTTTTGAAAAGTTCTCATCAAGACCTTTCATTTGATACCCATATCGGCTACCTTCAATGAAATTTTTTTTTCGGGGGGTCACTCCCCTATATGGGGAGACCCCCCTTAAATACCTTATAAAATTTTTTTGTAGTTGAACTTTAAAGAGAGCACCAGTTTACACCTACATACAAAATTTGATGCTTCTAGCTTAAGTAGTTTCCGAGAAAAACTGCTGTGACACACGGACGGACGGACGGACGGACAGACAGGACGCGATTTTAGAAGGGTTTTGTAAAATTATTTTACAAAACCCTAAAAATGCACACCCGAAAGTAAAGCACTTCCCGGGATAAGATTAAATGATTTCCCCTTATTCAGCGGCAACTTCAATGACTATTCAACTCGCATACTCTATTAGTCCTCAGAAAATTCAATACCCATTGCACTAGAAAATCATACGAACTTTTTTTATTTAGCACAGTCACCCCTTTCGCACATTTTCTTCTTTAAAACTCCTTCATTTAATCTTAAATTGCGGTCAAGAATCATTCAAACTTGCTTTCTTCAAATAGGCTCAAATGCTGTGCGAATTTTACATCATGACTCATCATAGCAGGCAACCGACAAGCGGATTATATGATGTTTGACAATTTGCAATGACAAGTCAAAACGTCGAACAATTTCATCAACATCATGTGAGATTTTACTAATTTTAAAGTTTTTACATATTGATTGTATTATTCTTCACAGGTTTACAACGCATATGAAGATTACACAGCACGAATGGCAAAATGGATGCAAAATAGTCCAAGGAAAGGTAAAGGTAATGAAAATTTCGAGAGAAAATCTTTTGAGTTATACTTGTTAATTTTAGGTAAAACATTTTTGCACAATGATACAGCTGACTATCAGTTGCCTGCTAGTATGAGTCATCGAACATAGCAGTTGGGCCTGATTAGAGCAGGTAATGCTGAGACACTACCAATGATTCATAACACGCCAGTTACTTCTAGTCGTCGTTGAAACGCAACACAAATCTACGAAAGGTGACTACAAAAACAAAACTCAACTCTACGAATGATTTATGTAGTGATTTCAATGGCAGAAACAATTGGTCGCTGAAATTGATGAAATCGCAAAGGAAACGTTTATACGCACTTTCTCACTACAGTAAGTGGGTTGTTGTGGACTAACAGAATTATCAGTCGGCTCAATTCTGACTGAAATTGCGCTTTTGCGAATTTCAATTCCAGACTCTCACCACCACTAAGGCGAGGGACGTTTCTCTTTAGAAAACTCTTTCCAACTTCATTGCTCCTTTTGCTATAGGTCGTTCTGTTCGAGATTCTCCCTGCTTGTGGTGATCAAGAACCGAACTTTTTCTTGTCTCACAAAGGGGTTTCTTCACCAGCCCACTCATCCATCCAATGTAGTCTCCTTGCGGGACAGTGCAATTCGATGGTAAGTTGCGTGTCAAAGGGGGTTGCCGTGTCCAAATTTTAATCGTAAACTTAAATATTTAATTTTAAATTTACAATTAAAATTGGGTTAGCATTATAATGGTTTTCGAGTAGTTTGCCTAGATGACTTCTTGATTAACATACTACAAATGGCGAAAGCTCACTTGATTATGACTTGATTTCAATGAACATACATTATTGTAAAATTTTAAGAAATTTGAGGGCACCGCTTCGATTTTCGGGGGGAAATGGAAAATTTTCAAATCATGCTGTTATTAACAGAGTTGATTGAATTTTGATTTCTGAGGTATGTATTGCCCTTGTACTCATCAAAATCTACCTTCATGGTTTTTTTTAGATTTTTGGCTCAAAGGTGTCCAATTGCGAGGGGAGGAAACACAAATATTGTTCGTGCATTTTACCTCCCCCTGGACCCCTAATGTAAAATATTTCTTTTTTTTCAGCTTCTGAATGTGCTAAGACTTTTTATTGAACACTCCACTCGGATACATTTAATGATAAAAAAGTGTTTAAGGGCCACTTCGATCTGGAGGGGGACCCCCCTTAAAAACTTTTGAAATATTTGATAAGACCTAAACTTTTGTAAGACCACCGCCCCTTACCTTTTCACAAAGTGTGAGCTATATAGAATAGAAAGACAGACGGGTGGACAGAAGGACAGATGTGCAGACGGGCGGATGAACAGACAAACAAGACACAAAACTCTAGAAATCATGCAGATACATCCAATAACAAATGACTTAGAGGCTGAAATTCGTTGAACTTTGCAAATGATTACAGAATTTAGTATTTTCATCAGTAAACCTGTATTAATATCATTAAATTGGATGAAATCAGCCATTTAAGTAGTTGTTTAAAAGATCCTTATATTCTATACGTTTCAATAAAATGAACGGAAGTTACAGCCATTTAAATTTCCTTTGATTATAGCAATCATATACAATTTTTCTACTACATGGGCTTTCTATCGAACCAGATACTACACTCTCGATTAGATCTTCTCCAAATTTTAAGATAAAATGAATAACAAAAATACATTTATGATTCGGGTCAGTCAATGATTTTAGCAATATAATAACAAAATGATGACTGATTAAAATGGAGCTCTTTTAAAACAAGAATATAATTGTTGTGTATGTCATAAAAGTTACTCTTGAATTAAACCATTCCACATATCAGCATATTGGAGGTTAAGTACAAAACCCTTCTGACATGAGCGTAGTTCTGTCTACCCAACTTGTTTTATGTATTTTCACGCATAATTTTTGAACGGGAATCGATAGAAGGGTTCCGTTTTCGGCATATAATATGTTTTACTTTTTATTACGTTTCATTTCAAGGACAAGAAAATTAAATAACTGTAAAGGACTTTTACCGTCAAAACTAAAAAATTTCTGACTTTCACCCCGTTTTTTCAGCATAATTGATTGACACCTATTGGGATTTTGATTGTAGGTGTGTCAGATGAAGAACAACATATTGGACTGTTTCGGCACAGATTGTAATCATTCCTTGAACTCTGTAGATATTAATAGTTCAATATGATACATTGATATGTAATGATCTAAACCAACCTCTTATCGGTCATAGACGTGAAGTCTTTGAATGTACCAACGGACTGTACCCAATAGTTGAACAAGTCCGGTCACTTTTTTTGTGGTTGGGAGGTGAATTTCATTTACACACAGAGTGTGTGACTATACTATCCAGGGTGAGCACTCCCGTCTCCCTATAGAGGTATTTTTGCAGCCTGTAGTGATTTTAAAGATGTTAAAGAAGCCTGCTCAGGACTGGAGCGGTGTTCTACTGCCTTAATGAGCGGAACAAGGCTCTGCTGGATTTGCCTCACCTGGGGACGCGTGAATGCGCTGGCAAGCTGGGGTCGTGATGTCGGTCTTTTCGCACAGCGTGAAGGCCCATGGCAAATTATTTTCGCATTCATGAATTAAAAAGTGACCTATGTCAAACTTGGAACCGATTGCCCGTTGCCAGAGGTGCCAATGGCAGAAGCCACCTACCAAAAGGGATTACGTACAGAAAATGATAAATAACATATTAACCGCACGCGATACTCAAGTTAATTTCGTCCTTGCTGAGGACGGTCACGGCCCACACATAAGAGTGGGGCACCCCTCTCAACCGGATCGGGTGTGGAAGACCAAGCAGCCCTGTGTGAGCACCTGCACCAATTAAAAAGGAGAAAGCTCATCCAATGGCTAGCTCATAAGCAGAGGGGCCAGCCAACGTGACGGGTCTCATACACGGTCAGGGTCTAAAAAGTGTTAAGACTGAATTTTCGTATTCAATTGTCTAGACATTTTATTCCACTTTTTTTTCTTTCTAAACAACATGAAAAAGAGTTTCGATAAAAAAATAATGTGCAAAGTATCTACAATAATAAAGAAAATGTATTATATTGTCTATATTTTATACAATATTATATTCAAGCATTCAATCTGAGTGATCTCCATATCCATTCTCATGCTGAAATTTCAAAAATATTTTGTTTTTTTTTTTTTAACGAGAAAAGGCAAAAGGTACTTACCCACTCCTTCGACGAGTGCTCGTTGTTGGTGGGTAATAGTGCTTGAAACCTTGTCAACTTATTTAATTTTACAAAAACTATCTTTAAAAGAAGAATCATAACAATTTTAGTTTTTCTTTAAATTTATATTCAAAGACATATGAAAAATTAAATTAAAAATACACAACACATGACAGATTCAATTGAAATATTTTCTTTCTTAGATTTCTTTGCAATTTTAAGCACTTCCTTGAGTCATACGTTCAATTTTAGACTTCAATTCGTGTAATTCTTCACTTGCTTGATTTCACATTGCGCAAGTTTTAATTGATTGTATTTGAATTGAGTAATTCACCGTAACACCTTTTGTAACGTCACTGTTAATAAAGCGGGCACACGTGTTAATTCCAGTACGGAAACTCTGTAAATCCAAAGCAGGGATCATAAATAGAAGTACAAGATGCACTTTTCAAAAAACCAACAAACAAATGTGCCTGGATTTGCATTTTCACTTTGCAACGTTTGCTGCAAAATAAATCTGGGAACTTTTTCCAGCTCGGGCAATTCAATTGGATTCAAAAGTCTAATCCTAAATTTACGCGTAATTTGCAATGCACTTTGCGTTGCGCCTTTCCAGTGTGGGTCACCCAATAAAACCTGGCAAGTTTGCTTACGCGTCAACAATGACACAGTGGTGGTGCTTAAATTTCTCATACCGGAATTCTAACTCAGACACATTTACGATATCACTCCCACTTCGCATTTTTACGCGATCAGCTAATGAGCTGGGTGGACTCAGTCACTACAATTACGAGAATCTGATTTCTTTTGTAGGTCACACGACAAACTGCATAGAATGTCAATTCTCCCATGTAGATATGCACCTACGGCTCGATTTAGTCAGGGATAAATTTTTAATCGTTGTCGTTCAACCCTGAGACGATGTTCTTCTCTGCAAAAAATTTATTGGCTTACATACACTGACACACCGTATTGTACATTGAAATTACTAATTTTAACTTTGATCACATCGTTCACACAATTTAAGAGCAACAAATTTTTGAATGATCAGAGAAATTAACATTTTTTTACACGCTCGAAAATCAGTAGCGACCACCTCCTCTACGCACGACTTGTCATCCGACCCGCGTAAGGCCCCGTGTCCAACTCCTCGTTTTTCTTTCTCGCGCCACAACGGTCCAATTCCTCGTTTGCACCAGACGAGCTATCTCCCTGATGTCATCTCGCTAGATTTCTCGCCATGGCGATAACGGTTTATTCGGATACAAGTGGAATGTTGGAATTACTTCGCTCATTTGAGTAACACTGGTGTTGCTATTCCCAGTTGCTTGATCATATCGTTATTTATTATTCTTGAGTCGAAATTTTAATTTGTTGTTATCCATTGGGCGTAAATATGTTTGTATGTTATTTGTTTTCCCTCAGTCAAAATTGTACGAACTATTGAAATCGCAATATTTTCTATTATTTTATTTTGATGAGAAATGATTATTTTTTCTTGTTTTTCAATCAATTCACTTCGATGCCTAATCGCTTCTCCAACATTCTCAAGAATAAGTTATTCTCAATCTAATTTGGAGATTTTTGTTAACGATTTTCTGAACTAATTTAGAAATTATATTCCAAGTTTATTATCAGCTCTTTTAAAGCTAACTGGGACAAGTAAATTTGTAATTTTGTTGATCTCAACATTATTGTTAGTTAATTGAATCTTTCTTGAATGTTCATTGAGCAGGAACAGGAGAAACATTTTACCAATGATGATAGCAGCGATGATGGTGGTGTTTATTTCGGGCTAGTACTATTAATATTCTTAAGTTGCCTATTAGATTGTTCAGTACTTATTGCGATACTATTATTATTAAATTGCTAACATTGTTGTATTAACTGATCTCGATATGCCAAAATAGCTCACATCCATCGGGTTACACAGGTATGTTGTGGACTTTTCGGGTCACCACCCATGAAATCTAATTTATTATCTTTTGGAGAAGTTTTTTACGTGAAGCATCCTTGAGTGGTTAGCCTAGGCGGGCTGCGCGATTACTACAAGCCTGTCCCATATTGTGCACGCAAAACATGTGTAGCAGGCATTGTCTGCCTGTTCTGGGCAAAACCGACAATCGGAGGAAAGTGACGTACCAATCTTCTACAAGTGAGACTAAAAACACCCATGCCCGCTCAAAAGCTGGGACAGATAGAAGTCAATCTCACCATGCCTTCGATTTAGCCACGGTCTCAAACCGGAATGAGGAGCGCAATCCACCTTCCCTTTGTGCAAGTAACCCAAGACTGCTGCTGTTGAGTGGGCGCTGTCTCTCCTCGTGGGCAATCATCTCCCTCGCGTCCTTGTTTCAATGCAGGTAAATGGCGTGTTGCTCACGCCTGCAATAACTCTCACCGCCGAATCAGAGACTGTCGGATACGAAGACGGAATCCTCAATGCTCCTCTTCTCTGTACCTGTGACAGGTCTACAAGCAGACTAAGTCTGACTACAATTTTCTCAGCCACCGAATCAAATGTCCGACTAAAACGCGTCAAAATCAGTTCAATTGAAACGATTTACTCGACATTAATCCATTTCTATCTCCATCAGACTGTACGCACTGTTCAAAAGAGAGAAACAGGAAACATCATCAATCAAAATCCACGCGCTTCCGATTATTTACGAACGCGGTGCACTCGAATCCAAAACACCCGAATCCACAAGGAAATCAATTAACGTACCTGACCTCACTTCCCGTACCGGAAACAGCTGATCAGTAGCTCTAAATTTCGATAAACAGCTACTTTTAAGAGTGTCAAATATGACATTTCTCAGATGAAATTTTGCCGAAATGATTCAAACGGGATCGAAATACATATATTTGCGCGCTAATGTCTTCGACGTCTCATATTTAAAATAAATCGTTGACATAGTACGGATAAAACTCTAAACTACAGTCATATATACTGTCAAAAATCTTTAAAAAATTTGTTTGATGTAAACAGCACTAGATGGCGCTGATGCGGCTACTAGATGAGGTTAGTTCGCAACGTAACGCGGTGTTTCCGTTTTCGGGCCTGAGTAAGAAGGCAATGGATATTGTCGATATTCACTAAATTATCCGTTATATGTATGAATAGAGATTCAAATGCGTCGAGTTTTCGCAGATTAGTTACACTTTTTAATAATTTGAAATTATCAGCTAACGGTCCCATGTAGTGCCTTCCTGGGTTGTTCAAATCAAATGCGTGTGCGGCAAAACCTTTATTGAAGTTTTTATTGTTGATATAGTATATCTTTCGTGTTCCTTGAGAGGAAATTCAACTGCACTTCTAGTTTGTCCAATGTACTTCATTTCACATTCCGTGCAATTGACTTGATAGATTCCGCTTTTAGGTAAATTTCTCGAGAGAAATTCACGTATTGCAGAGTATCTTATATATATATATATATATATATATATATATATATATATATATATATATATATATATATATATATATATATATATATATATATATATATATATATACATATATATATATATATATATATATATATATATATATATATATATATATATATATATATATATATATATATATATATTTATATATATATATATATATATTTATATATATATATATATATATATATATATATATATATATATATATATATATATATTTATATATAAATATATATATATATATATATATATATATATATATATATATATGTATATATATATATATATATATATATATATATATATATATATATATATATATATACTCGTATATGGGATATAACGAAATTTGTGACCACGCTAGAGGTTGCAATTTCGCTCCGATTTTCACCAAATTTTCTCGGTTAAGTTCGTGAACCAGCTATATCGGCCCGGCGAAAACAAAATGGCAGCCATTTTAGATGAAAAATCGTGATTTCTTTTCTGACCAAAGTATAGCTCCGATTTGGATGAAATTTGGTACAAAGGTTTGCTGATGCATGTGATGAATCTCACAATAAAAAATCCAAAATCGGTGAAGCAGAAACAAAATGGCGGCCGCTCAAAGGCCGAAAAACGTACAAAATTTTGTTGTTGTAGTTTAGACCAATGCTTTCAACCAATGGTAATGAAATTCGGTGGTTTGATAGAAACTATAAGTATCTAAAGAGTTATGTTAAAAAAACTGGAGGTCAGATTGCAAAAATCAAAATGGCGGCCAGTTGAAGCTCAAAATTTCAAAGGCTTCTAAAAGGAACAATTTTGATCTAATGTATATGAATCTTGGTTTCGAGATAGGAATTGGTTGAATCTAAACATTTGATGATCATGCAAGTGCAAATTTCAAAATGGCGGCCGTTTTTATTACGCGTTTTTTTTAAGGTTTTTGTGGCCCTCTAGCGGTCAAATTTTCCAACGAATTTTGATGAAACTTGAGATTCTGGATCTCTATACTAAGTTCTTTATTTGTGCAAAAAATTATTAAAATCGAATGAAAGATAAAAAAAGTCGGAAATTTAAAACCTAATATTTTTAGCTGCCATTTTCACTAAAAATTGAATACTTTTGCCCTGTCTAGAGTGAAACTCCTATTTGAACGAGATTTGGCACATTGATTGATGAGATCCTAGCACGCAAAGATTTAAAATAATCCAAAATCAAATGCATGCATTCAAAATGGCGGCCCCAAAAGGTCTGAAGGCAAGCACAATTCGCTATTTTGGTAGCAACTGAAATAATGAATATTTTTCATGGAAACGTTTTAAATGACTTAAACTTGGAAGTATTTATAAACCAGACCATTTTTAAGATATTGTTAAAATATTTTTAACAATACCCTAAACAATTAGAAAATCGTAACTTGTCTGTCTCGCAAACCACATGAGCTAGAAAGAGGAAATTTTCTACGTAGGTCAAAAGTGGTGCCTCTTGAAATTTGCTGTGCAAGAAAATATTTTAAGGTATTTAAGGGGGGTCTCTCCATACAGGGGGGTGACTTAAATTTTTTTTTCTTCTCTAGTTTCTCAGCAGATTCTGGTGAAACTTGAAATTATAAGTTATTAAGGCAAGTTAATTTAATTTAATTATGCAAATCGAATGCTAAATTAAAAAGTCGATAATTTACAGCTTAATGTTTTTAGCAGCCGTTTTCAGTGAAAATCAAAATGACGGCCCCTCATAGTTCAGAAAAGAATTGAAAATGTATATATTAATGGCAACGCAAGTACTGATTAAACTTTTATGGAAATCTTTTGAAATTAACTATTTGAGCTATTTAAGCCTTTGTGAAATGTGTAAACAGCAAATGTGAGAAGGGCGAAACCTGTATTTATATGTTTACAACAATTTATTATCCGCCGATTTTCAATATGTAATCCATACGTGTGCAACTCAATTTGATTAGCAAAATATTTGCGCCTCTATTAAGTGACTAAATACGAACGTCGGCAGAATCTTTTAATGTCCATAAATACTCATGTGGTACTACAAAACTTGCAGTAAGAAGTCTAGTAGTAGGCAAGCTAAATTCTTTTTCGAAACCTTACGCTACATACGAGAAATTTACCTTTCCGGCTGGTGCTGCCAACGGGGATTTTTTTTTTGTTTTGGTGAAAATGTATCTTCGTAGAGCCATGGAGTGAGCCAAGCTTACGGATGTTATTATGCACAATCCTAAGATTGGCTTTGCTGAATTCCTTCTCAAATGAGCTGCAAAACTTTGGGACATATGCCATAGATACACGCGACTGAGTATTGTTTGATATGGAGTTTTTATGGAGTTTTGATGGAAAAGGGTTGAAGGTCTCTCTCTTTTTAGGGTTTTGTACTAAAATACAAAACCCTATTGCAATCACGACCTGTGCCCGTCCGTTTGTACAGGGTGCGGCAGCATAACTTCCTTTTTTGAAATGCCCGCCCTTAAAGTGCTAACTGTTATAGCGCGGCGCTAATAGTCTCATTCGAGAGAGGTGATTTTAAAGTTTTGCTCATCCCTTGGTTAGTCGCTATCATGCGTTGGAACAGTGCGGAGCGTGCATTTACCGTTGAAAAATTGAAAATTTGTTTTGTTGAATTTTGAAAAAAGGAAGTTATGCTGCCGCACCCTGTATGTCACAGCACTTTTTCTCCGAAACTGTAGAAGCTACAGCAATGAAACTTTGTGGAAAGATCAGAAGTGGTGACTTCTTGAAAGTTCAAGGGTGGAAATTTTTTCGAAGCGGTTTAAGGGGAGTCTCCCCATATAGGGAAGTGACCCTTTAAAAATTTTTTCTCCATTGGTAGTCGAGTAGGAAGTCGATGGAAAGATCTTAATAAGATCTTTTCAAAACAAGTTTTAAAATTGCCTTATCAGTGCCGAAGGGGGCAGGGGAAATGTACGAACTTTTCGCGTACCCCCTCTCGCGATTGGATACCTTCCATCCGAAAAATCTGAAAAGAATCATAAATGTAGGCCTTTATGAGTACAACAACAACAAATACGTGAGAAGTCAAAATTCACTCAACTTTATAAGTAATAGTATGATTTATCAATTTTACGTTTTCTTGAATAAACTCTTAACGGTACTCTTAAATTCAATAAAATTCAGTACACAGATGACTTTTTATAAGATTGATCTGTCCTGAATGTTTCATAAAGATCGTATGGTACTTAACGAAGTTATAGCGATTTGAATTTTCTTGTATTACTATGGAACAATATGCGCTGTATTACTATGGAAACATATGGTTATGGAACCATATGCGCTTTTTCCCGACTCAAATACTACAGCTTTGCTAGGATTTGCATGAAATTTCCAGGAATGATAGGTATCATGAATATCTTTGAGAATCGATTCAGCTAGTGGTATCAGTAATCGTAAAACAAAAACGCGGCTGTTTTAAGTAAGAAGATTGAATAATTTTGAGTTATTTTTTCCCAAACTTCAACGTTTAAGGTACATGCTTTCAACACTTGGTTCAATTTAATGAATGAATGAAGATGAGTACCTACAATTAATACTCATATGTGAAACAAGTTGAGGACACAGGAGAGAGCTCCTAGCAAAAGGGCTTTGTAACCATTCTAGGATTCGAAAAAATTGGCCATGCATTGATGAAGTCAGTACAGGGGAGTGGCCCCTGAAAAAAAAATTCATCAAAGGTAGCCGATATGAGTATCAAATGAAAGTTCTCTATGGGCGCTTTTCAAAACAGTTCTTAAACTAACAATTTTTGCTTCAGTGGAGGGCACAAGAGGGGAAAATACACGAAAAATGTGTATCCTCCCTCGCGAATGGACACCTTTGATTTAAAAAATCTGAAAACATTATCAAGGGAAATATTTTTGAGTATACTACTAACAAATACCTCAGAAGTCAAAATTCGTTCAACTTTGTCAATAATAGTATGATCTTCGAATTTCATATTTTCTCCAATAAAATCGTCTTTGACATGTTTCTTGATTTTATTCGTTGCCGCTGGCTGCATTTTGCAAGTTGAGCACAAAACCCTTCTGACATGAGCGTAGGTCTGTCTACCCAACTTGTTTTATTTTATGCATGCATTTGGCAATTAATTTGACCATATGCGCTTTATCATATACATTCATTTTTGCCAAGTGTACGATATGCATATGCTCGTTTTATAATCTGCCACCGATAATGGCAAACGACACATAAAATCATAGAGATACAAGACTGTAGAGAGGACACTAAAAAACTTTTTTGTCCGAATTTCCCCTTCATTTACTAATACTTATATAAATTTACAACTACCAAACAAATTTGTTCAGAGATAACGAAAAGTAGGGGCAATAATTCATTCATTTTCATTGCAGTAACACATAATAAATTTAATGTAGATTATTTCATTAAAATTAATATTTTACAATTTATTTTGCTGAGGCTAAATAATTTAACAAGTTTTTAATTTTATAAAATTTCAGACTAAAATAATAGCATCCAATTTCTATACATTAGATTTTTTGCATTAATGATATTGATGATCAATCATTTCACAAAAAATTACTAGCAAAAAAAACAAATCCAAGCGAAAAATTATTTGCTGCATCCGAAACTTAATAACGTTCAGAAAAATTAAAATTAAAAATTTCTTGCGGCGTCCAGAACTTAGAAAATTAGCAAGCAAAATATTTCATTCAATACCAAATAACAAAATTTTAAAATTTCAATTACCCCCGTTCATATTTCCATTTGACTATTTCGCTGACTCTTGGGGAACAAACTAAACGGGAATGTAAGCTGAGCACGAAGAAAATAGCACAAAGAATTAAGCCACGCCCACGTAAACAAACGGATGAAGTACTGACTGATTATCAAGAAAACGCACGTAATGAACACTAACTAAATCAAAATGTTGAAAAAATACACGCGCACTCAAAAAATAAAGCAGTAATTGCCAACTTACCTGTGAAAAGATGTTCCTGGCAACCGGCATTTCGTATCATTTCCGCACGTAAACACTATGCACTTCATGATTAGTTTTCTATGTTTGTAACTAGTGTCACTATCACTTAATCACTTCACTATGTTCTTTAAACCTCACCTCACGTATTACACGATATTAAAATTAAATCAACACTTTCGATTTGAAGTTATTTGATCAAATTCGACGGAAATCCTGACGCGTAAAATTTTTACTCACGTCTATCAGTCGATTTGACAGAAGTGCAACTTCGGGTTCAATTTAAGAGACATGAATTAGCTCAGTTGCTACGGATGGGGAAAACGAATTTTTAAGTAATGACTTGTTCACGCTAAGTGAATGATCTCATACCATCAAAGGTTGGTTAATGAGTTGCGTCCTAACTGGTTAAATATGAATTGAATGAATCAGAGTTAACGCTATCTATAACATGCGACAATTTTCGTTTGCAGTCAATGTACTTTTATCAGTTTTGTCGTAAAACTATAATGAAAGTTAATAAAACTGAGCAAAAGTGTGACCATACCTTAACACCAAATACCTTCCTAACGGCAATGTAAGCTGAGTGACAGTATCTAGCCCGAGTGTGCCCGAAAATATGCATAAATGTAAATATTAATTTGAATTTGATATTTATGAATTAAAAAATTGATTTTAATCCGAGAATATAAATTTGTAACTTGTAAAATATGTGTATGAAGCTGATGTAACGAATATTAATCCCTTACGATTTATTTAATAAAAACGTTATCAATGCGAATTTGAAAATGAAATACAATAAATTTTTTAACGAATTTTTAAGTTTCCTGGCGAAAATTAGAAAATTTCTTGCGCTTAAGATTTGCATTAGATTTCTACGTAATGAGTCATTAGAATTTTCAACGCTATAAGTGCTGTCCGCACTCACAAATCTACAAAAAGTCAAAAATGACCAGGTTGGTTTAGTATATACTAATCTACAATACCCACGAAAAGAGCCGAAGGTGGTAACAGCTAATGAGGGGAAAAACTGGTAAAATAAAATTGTTGGGACGCTCACGGACATGAATTTATACGGTTACAGCCCCTCTAATATCTTGTTCCTCTAAGCATAAGATATAGCATCGATCTAAATGCTACGATTTTATTTTGATGTGGACAATACTGTTGTTGTTAGCTTTAAATTCAGAGAAGGTAGCTAAATCAACGGGGACCTACTAAAATCGCGTCCTGTCTGTCTGTCTGTCCGTCCGTTCGTCTGTCCGTCCGTCCGTGTGTCACACCACTTTTTCTCGCAAACTACATAAGCTAGAAGCACAAGATTTTGTAAGTAGGTGTAAAGTGATGCTCCCCATATAGGGGAGTGGCCCCCGAAAAAAAAGTTTCATCGCATGTAGGCAGTATGGATATCAAATGAAAGGTATTGATGAGAGTTTTGCTTTGAGGGGTGCAGGGGAAGGGGAAATGTACGAAAATTTTGTGAACCCCCCCCCCCCCCCCCAAACCGTAAAATCTAAAACAAATCACAGAGGTGAGACTTTAAGAGTACAAGGGCAACAAATACCTTAGAAGTCGAAATCCGATCAACTTCTTTGATAATAGTACATTTTATAAATTTTACATTTTTGCCTATAAAATCAAAATGGAGTCGTTAAATTTCCCAAAAACTACCATTTAAGTTTTATGAAAGCAATTGTATGTGTTCTGAAAATTTCAAAATAATCGAACAATAAACAGCTAGTTAATACTAGGGAGATATACGTTTGTAACGGATCTAGACACTATAAATATGTAGGAATTTTGATATAAATTTTAGAAATGGTTTTTGATATTTATGGGTTATCATGACTAACTAAGCGACGGGATAAAAACACTTGAAACAAAATCTCGGCGAATATAAAAATATAATAACCATAATAATTCATCGAACTCAATTTATGGAATCTGTATATTAGTCAAGTTTTGATATGCAGAATATATTGTATGATTTACTAATTGTTTTACAATACTTTTCTGGCAGGAGCACTCTCCTGCTACTTCAACTTGTTTCTCTAAGCGTATGGATATTCGGTAGGCCATAGATCAATGGCACTTCTGGGTTTGGAACTCTTAAGTAATGCTTATTAACATTGAAGACATTATGTATGATGTCTATGATGGACTTGGCATCTTTCACCACTTTATTTAGAGGCCAAAGGCAAAAAGCAAAATTATCTGCGGATATTAATTTCATGATGCGTTTGTCATAATCGGTTTTGTTAATCATAACAACCTTTTTTCCTTTGTCAGATTTCATGTAAAATACATCGCGTTGTTTCAACGATCTGAAAGCACGATTCCATTTAATTGTTTTGGAGTCAGGGTTGTTGGTTCTAGCACCTCTTTTAACATCGTCGATAACTCGCTCACATGGCTTTTTCTCTTACTTGGTTCTTAACATCTATCGGCTTGTATTGGATTGCAGATTCAATATCTGCAATTACATTAATTACAGGTGGTGATAACGGCTTAACGCGTATGGACAAATTGATTGACAAATGCATGCATAAAATAAAAATAGAGACTGCTTCCACCCTTTTTTATTAAAAATCCATATCAAATGCCGGTGTTTTTTTTCGATTAGCAGTAACAGTGAGGTTCCTTGCTACGGGGGACAGTTATCAAAGCTTGATCTACTTATGTCAAATATCAGTTGCTTCCATATCACGAATTATACCAGAAGTGTGTGATGCCCTAAATGAAGCTCTCAAGAATTATATTAAGGTAGCCAATAAAAAAGAGTATTTTATTTATTACTGTTTATTAAGAAAAAAAATCGTAATTCATTATTAATGTAAAGCAGAGTAATTAGTGGTCCATTCTTTGAAATTGATTATATATACACGCGTATTTGTGCAGTTTTTTCTGTTACTCAAAAACTGCTAGAAAAGCTTCTTCTAAAATATTTTTATCTTAGTTCAAGTTGTTTGCAGCCTCGTTGATGGCAATTATTTGAAATTCTGGACCGGACCTTGTTGTTAATATAGAATTTCCAGATAAGGTAGTGGCCCATGACGATAAGCAACGCGAAGATGAAGACACTGGGGTCTAATAGTACATTGGTTTATGGAATGTGGCCCCTCCGAGCATCAATCAATAAATTCATAGTTTTTTGTTGCACTGTAATCTTTGTATCTTCCGTTTTTAGGCTTCCAATCTTATGACCATTTCTCTAAATACATCGTACTCATCTCGCTCTCTTTTTTCATACATAGTCTTCATCATTTGAAATACTTGAGAGCTTTCGTTGTCCTTCCCATATTTTTATGACTTTTCTTTTTCGTTGGAATTTTTGTTGTTGTATAATCATTTTCACAATCTACACTTTTTGGCGCATTTTAGGCTGAAGCCTTTGGCATCAGAAGCCCTTTTGTTTGCAATGGTGGTTCATATCTTTTACCTTCATCTTCAAAGTCACTTTGGATGTCCAAAGTATTTTGTATCTCTGTTTGAGGATCGCCATTTGAAGATTCACTTTCCTGAAAAACGAAAAACTTGTACAATTTTTTGCTAATCTGTTTAAAAGTTACTTAAATTCTAAAGTGAGTTGTCTAATGTCAAAATTATAAACAATTTTTTTTTTATTTTTGGTGCCCAGCAACTCAGTACAGTGGCAAAAGTTGGCAAATGATTATAACACAAGATAAAACTTCCCAATGTCCGTTGCAAGCATGGATAGGAAGCATGATGCCATACAATCATCCCAATATAGCGGAAGCGAATTCTTTAATTAAAAAGGCACATTTTGCATTGATCTCTTTGCTATAGTCGATGCGAACTACAATTTCACCGATGTGTACGAGGTGTGACAATAAAGTAATGAGACTGATTCCATGAAATCCGTATATTTAAAAATTATTCTGCGAACATCTCCATGAAAACCGTATACTTAAAAATTATTCTCTGCCAACTCTACCATTTCCTTCAAAGTAGTTCTCTTGGGCAGCTATACAACGATTCCAGCGCGTTTTCCATGCTTGGTAACATTTCTGGAACGCTTGGACTGGGATGTCGGTGAGTACCCTCGTCACGGCCGCCTGAATGTCCGTAATGGACTCAAAATGGGTTCCGTTGACCACCGATTTTGTTCTAGGGAACAAAAAAAAGTCACAGAGTGACATATCGGGCAAATAAGGTGGCTGTTGCAACACGGCGATCCCTTTAGAGGCCAAATACTGGGACGCGCTGAGAGCTCCTTAGAAAGGTTCTTTGGAACCATCTTCGCGCACAACTTTTCCATCCCAAAATAGTCGGTTCAAATTTGTCAGACTGTTTCACGGTTCATACCCAGCTCCGAGGCCGACATTCGAACTGTTAAACGCCGATCTTCACAGATTAGGGCACGCACACGCTACGCATTTGTGTCAGTCCGCACCTCAACTGATCTCCCGCTCCACTCTTCGTCTTCCACGCCCCTCCATAAACTCTTTATGACATCGAAACACCTGGGCACGAGTAAAACCACTATCACCATGCACTTTTACAATTTTAGCGTACGTTTCCGAAGTTGTTTCACCCAATCTAGCGCAGCATTTTATCCTGACGCGTTGCTCTTGATTTCGTTTTTCCATTTTCGTGACGAGCACCACCAACACACGTCTACTCAACACGACACAGCAGGCGAACTAAACAAACTAGAGCAATGATAAATATATCAATATCGTATATCGGATGGGGGTGTTTTTAAAAATACCGGCTTTGCTAAATCCTTGAGCAAAGAAACGCTTAGCCTGCCCCAAAACAAATCACTTCCAGAGAGACAAAAACCTGTACTATATGTTTTTGTAGCCGAGGATGCTTTTACGTTATCACCGAATATAATGAAACCATACTCTGGACACCAGGAACGAGGATCTGTGCAACGCATATTTAATTACCGTCTGAGCCGAGCAAGAAGGGTGGTCGAATATGTGTTCGGGACATTAGTATCTGTATTTCATATTTTCTAACAACGTACACTACTTGAACCACAAAATCTAGAAAAAATTGTGCAGACTTATGTTTCATTACACTATTCCCTGCACCGAAATGCTGAATCAAAAAATACATATACACCACCGGGATCATTTGACATAGAAGAAATATTAGAAATGGACCATGGAGGAATGAATCAGAACCAACTGAATTGATATTACCTCTTAAACATGTGGCAAGAAAACATTTACAAGAAGCACAAAATATAAGAAACGAATATTGTGAATATTTTATTTCAGACCAAGAACAAGTACCCTGGCAATTAAAATATGCATAAATAAACAAACGATTATAAAAATCACAGAATATGTTTTGGTTTTAGGAATTTGTTATTATTTTTTTTCAAATTTATGACACCCCGCATTACAAAAAAACCCCCTTTAAAACGTTTAAAAAAATGTTGACCCCTGAACTTTTGAGAAGTCATAACTTCCGACCTTTCCACAGTTTGATGACTGTAGCTTCTATATTTTCCGAGAAAAACTGCTGTCACACACAGGCAGACGGACACAGGTTGCGATTTCAATTGCGTTTTGTATTTAAGTACAAAACCCTCAAAATGCTTCAAAGAAATGCACATATCCATATAATATTTGTTTTAAGCGAAAAACCGACGCTACTTCATTTTCTTTCATATTATTTTGACCTACATCAATGCCTCCTCACACAGGTCCGAAAGCGGATGCATGATGTTACAATGCGCATCAGGATTTTAAGACCTATTGGCCTGTTCTTTTAGACCAATTGAGCAGCTTTTGACAGTTCGCACTATGACGTCATGTACGTTAATTTCTAGCTTGTATATTTATTTATTTATTTATTTATGTTGCCATTAACAGAGTTACCTCTAATACAAATGTTGAAGTATATACTAAGAAACACACAAAATTAACAAATTAGTAAACTAATAAGTTTTTGTTTAAGTAAATAAAGAGAACGAGGAAAAGGACCAATTAGTAGACGATCATGATTGCGAGGTAGCCTTAGCAGTGGAGAATGGAAGTACGGGCTAATCCGAGCAATAGGTACAAGAAAGATACTAGCATTTCTACCCGAGCGCAGATTTAGCCTATAATAAATTCGAGAATCAAGATTTGTATCCGTAAGGCATTTACATATTTTAAAGAGAAGACATTCATCAAGTATCAATCTGCGAATTTCAAGAGAAGGAATCTGAAGGAAGGACAGGCGATTTTCGTAGGTCGCATAAGGGATTTTGAATTTGAAAAATAGAAAACGGGTGAACTTCCTCTGGACGGATTTAAGGAGAACAATCAGATTATCATTGTAAGGTGACCAAATTTGAGAACAGTATTCAAGAAGAGAACGTACGATACAGTTTGATAGCAGACTTAGGGTTAGAAAAAATAGAAGTATGCCTAAGAACAAAACCCGGAACACGGGAAGCTCTAGTGACTAAGTTTATAATGTGAAGGTTAAATTTGAGCTTTGGGTCGAAGATAACCCCTAAGTCTTTCACCTGATCCACTACTGTTAGAGGAGTTTGATTCAGTAAATAGGAATGGGATATTGATGAACTTTTCAACGAAAACGACATTTTGTGGCATTTTGGTACATTTAAATTCAAAAGGTTAGCCTTACACCATGAAGACAGAGATAACAGATCGTTTTGGAGAATATGACAGTCAGCAGGCGAGTTGATTACTCTGTAGATCTTCAAATCATCCGCAAATAAGAGACAGGAAGAGTTAAACACTGATGGGAGATCATTGATAAACATGGTGAAAAGGAACGGACCTAAGATGGAACCTTGTGGAACTCCAGAGCAGAGATGAAATGACTTAGAAACCGAGTCATCAATGACAACTTGGCATGTTCTAGAAGCTAGGTATGAAGTTAACCATGACAAAACGGAATATATATATGAGAATGCCATGGTTGACAGTGTCAAATGCCTTAGAGAAATCAGTGTAGATAGTATCCACTTGAAGACTGTCATTTAAGGCTACTGCCACAGTGTCAGTAAGTTCCAAGAGATTGGTTATGGTAGAACAATTTGGCACAAAATCATGCTGCTCAGGAGCTATTTGGGAACAAAGAGAAGAATAGAGCTCTAGGTGGACAATTCGTTCTAAAATTTTAGAAAAGGATGAAAGTTTTGAGATAGGGCGGTAATTCTCCACCATGGTCGGGTCACCACTTTTGTGTATTGGAGTAACATTAGCAATCTTCCAGCAATCTGGCATGTGACCTATTGTCAAACTTAGATTGAAAAGCAATGAAAGTGGAAAGCTAATGGTAGATGCTAATGCCATCCGGCCCAGGTCCAACGTTAGGATCAAAAGAGTTGATAATAAGTTCAACTTGAAGAGGACTCGTGACTATCGAGGTGATAATAGGCGAAGGCAATACGGAAAAAGAGGAAGCTATAGAAGTCTTGTTATATGAAGAAAATGTAGAGGAGAAAAAGGTGGTAAATAAGTTAGAAATTTCAGAAGGGGAAGAAGCAGTCTTGCTATTCCACTGAAAGTTTCGTGGGAAACTTGCTGTGACGAACAGAGGGAGGGACAGACAGACGGACAGGTATCGATTTTAGAAGGCTTTTGTAAAATTATTTCACAAAATCCTAAAAAGCTTACCTCATATTCCCCACCGATCTATACGCCTTTTCTGGGCTTGTTTCGGTCATGCATGAAGCTCATGCGTTAAAGCTGAACCACTTTGATGTGAAATGCTGACCCGCGCCAGATGCTTTTAATTGTTTGTAACTTCGTCGTTCGCGTTGATATTGCGTAATCACGTTTCTTAACTTTCGTTCCACTTTCGTGCAGTTGGTGCCAAACAATTTCGCAATTTCCTTATACGAATCGACTTTCATAATTCTATTTTTTGTAATTTTTGTTCTTTGGGCACCATACATTTTTGTGTTTTCTGAATGCTTCAATTATTAAACCGATTTCTCCGGTACTCCACTACTTTTTGCACATTTGAACACCTGCAGACATTATCTGGAATAACCAATAAATAATGTAATGGAAAAATATATGCGTATGCTTATAATCATATATATGTGTGTACATATATGTTCTGTTATATGTACTTACTTAAATTCCTGCAGTGAATCTATAAAAAAAATACTATGCAAATACCGCAAACGCAAACCAAAACAAAAACAAAACATAAACTACTGTTTCCACTAGAAAGACATGTTTCAAAACACGTCCAATCCTTTGATCTTACCGCTTTCGATCGGAACTCGAAAAACAAAACAGAATCTGTTGCAAAACACAAAAGTCTTCAAAAAGTTTCAGAAAAGTTGCAGTTCTGTTTCATGCGACACGAGTTTCTGTTTTGTCTGATTAGTGGAAAGCCGGCAAAACAATACTCATCCGCGTGTATCTATGGCATATGTTCCAAAGATTTGCAACTCAATTGAGAAGGAATTCAGCAAAGCCAATCTTAGGATAGTGCATAATAACACCCTCAAGCTTGGCTCACTCCTTGGCTCTACGAAAGATACATTTTCACCAAAACAAATCAGCGAAATCCATCAAGTCAATTGCACAGAATGTGATATGAAGTACATTGGACAAACTAGAAGTGCAATTGAATTTCGTCTCAAGAAACGCGAAAGATACATCAAGAATAAAGACGTCAATAAAGGTATTACTGCACACGCATTGGATTTGAATAACCCAGGAAGGAACTACATGGGACCGTTAGCTGATAATTTCAAATTATTAAAAAGTGTAACTAATCCCCGAAAACTCAACGCACATAAATCTCTTTCCATACATATAACGGACAATTTAGAAATTATCGACAATAGCCCAATTAATTCAAATTTATGTAATTTGTCTAGATAATATATATTAACGGTTAACTTGATTAGCTTTTGCATCATTTATCAAAATCATAATATGTTGAAATAGCATAACAGAACTTTTATTTAATATGGACAACAGTCCGGCAATTTATTTTTCATTTAATCCGACTGAATCATACATCTTAAAATTAACTGTTATTAGCTAATGTCTTTGCTTTGGTTGTGGTTGTTTCAGTAGTAGTTTCGGGTCTACCGCTAAAGATGTGTAGTTTAGAATAAAATACATTTATAACATCTGAAGTATTATTTTATTTTTAAACTTGATTATTTGCGGTCCATAAGGGTGGAGAACTTATTAAATTTTAATCAATACCGACCACAATTGTGTTCATCTAACAGCTTAAATTGTTAGAGGAAAGCTTCTGAACTTCAATATTTAGCATAGGTGTATATATAGTATGTTATGTTTATAATATTAGGTTTAGAGATAATGTTTAACGTTTATGTTTGGAATATTGTGATAGCATTTTTTTAGTATAAGATAAAGTTTTTGATTGGATTTTATTACAATTGGGTTATAACATCTCAGGTTTAGGATAAAAGTTCACTGTTGTGTTAAAATTATAAATAATCGCTTTTGAATAGTGTTGGTTAGTTTTTCTCCTTTTTCCAAATGAATCAAAGAATACGCAATAGTTTGAATTTGATATAGGCTTTATGATTTAATGTTTTAAATCGATAACGTATAAATTTAGAGAGCCATTTGGGCCATTTATTTTTTATATTTTGATTGTTTGGATTTCGCTTTGTATTCTTTTAAAATTTATAACTATAGTATTGAATAAAACGCTTTTGACTTTGACTTTATCCAACAATTGAGTCCACAAATGCCGATAGGGAAAAAATGCACTTAACTTCACCACGCGTTATTGACTTATTTCTTGGCACTATCCCCACGAGCCACCTACCTGGGATCAATATTGCAAACGATAGTTGCGGCTCCGTTCTGAAATCCAACCACCACACAACCGACGTCAAGTGGGGGTTCAATGGCAGAGATTTACTCACGGCACTATTGACGTCAAGTGGTGATTCTGTAGCAGATATCTATCATCCACCACATACCAGCTGATCGAAATGGTGTAGGGATGATCAACATCTTCCAGATATCACTCCGCTGGTTATGAATGATGTTTGTGGCACAATATTGCCGGCCGAATACGCATGCATGTCACTGATACATTTGTGAGTACAATGGTTGATTTATCGATTAGTTCGCAGGGGTGAAAAGCTACATTCTAAGTCAATCAGGCACTGGTCGTTGTCGTTTGTTTCATTGTAAAGCCTTTATCTTTATCTTGGATGAGAGAGCTCATCGCCAACCTTAGCATTAAAATCACCCAGAATTATTTTTATGTCGTTTGTAGGAAATAAGTCGACTAATCCTTCCATGTGATTGTAGAACCTTTCCCCCGATTCTTCGTTCTTTTTTTCAGTCAGGGCGTGTACGTTTATCAGCCAAATTTTGAATAATTTCACTTTTATACGGATCGCACACATTCGTTCATTAACTGCCGTAAAATCCACAATAAACATCACTCCAAATTCTCGCTTTCCAATCGGCTTCCTACTTTTGAATATTATGTGCGATCTCCTATCTTGAATATCACTTACAGTCCAGTTCGTTTCCTGAATTGCCAGCTCAGAGCAATAAGAAATGGAGGGGACAGCCCCATACAAAGTATATGGGGAGATTTGAGAGTCACTTTTCGTGTCGGGCTATCAAACTGGTACGATATTGCTCTCTCGTATTCTCTCTCGTGTCGTAACGTCAAAGTTGACAGCCTAGTTAGACGCTATTTCCTTGCAATTTTGCAAGTTCGCGAACCGAATTAAGTGATTTTCTTGCAAACTAAACATGTCTGAATTGTGTGTGTGTGGCTATAACATTTAAGCCTTTCCACAACACCCATGTACTTTGTGTAAAATATTGTTTACTTTTGCTGGCAGCCATCTTATAGTCTTTGATGGGAACTGTGCTCTCTCCGTCGGAGGGGGTGTTTTTAGGTAGTTATCTTGCCTGTAGCCCCTCCATTTCTTATTGCTCTGAGATTGCCAGTATGTTTGATTGATATTGAGTGGTCTTTTGTAAAAGGTCCTTAACAGCGCCAGGGTTGTTGTGAAGAATTACCTCTTGTCAAAACTAACCCTTTTATCAAATATAATATATATTAGTAGCAAGTGTTAGAGCACATTCCATATTTTGGTGGTATAATCAATTGATCAACGTATAAAACTTAACATGTTTTTTTACAGAACAGTGACAAATTTAAATCTTTCAATGTGAGAAACAATATACAAATCAAACGACATTTGAAGTGATATATTGGAGAAAATTCAATAAAAGGGAAGAACGAGGTCTATCCAAAACTGAAAAGCATGGCAAGTGGTTCACAAACCTCTGCAGTAGATAAAGCAAATTCAGCGAACAAACGAAAATGTGACACCAAGGCAAACATTACGGTTAGGTCTTTTTACGACGATTGATGAAATACTTCTGGAGTGCGGAGTCCTAATTTGAATTTAAACGCAATTGATGATCATCGTAATGTGTGGTTAATCAAATATATTAAAAGATTGTAGTTTGTGGTGATCAAATATACCCAAAATCGCAGATCACCTGCGCTTTTCATTTAGTTAGAATGCGTTCATAACTTTGTTGATAATACATGTTAATCTGGTAACACTTTACCCACATTAATTCAAATAATTTTATTATGAAGCATTCAAGTATAATTGAAATAATCGATGAACGAACGTCATCATTTGCCTGAGTAGCACTAGTCTCTATTTAGCACTTTTATTTAAATCTAGTTCTCCTTGATATGTTTGCATTTTCATTATCGTTTGTGAGAAACATTGGAACACACACTAATTAATGTTAAATTCCCCTCATTAGTCAAATGGTGATTTTATTTTAGGTAAACAATTTTGTAATTATTTTCTAAATAAACACAATATCAAATATATTTTTCATTCAAACAATGAAAGTGAAAGTAATTTGTTTATCGAAATAGCTTATTAATTGGCACCAAACGATATTATCATTCAACGGAAGAAATTCAACAGGAATAGCACCTTTCGTTGACGGTAAAATATGGTGAAGCTTTCGTTAATTTAGATTGGGTTGAACTAATATACTTTTATGAGAAGTGTTTGGTGAAGAACAAACAACCTTCACCCACCTTACATGTAACATGAACTCGTATTACGATTCGCCGAAATGTTAACGCACTGCCGCCAATAATTTGTACTTGTAAATTAAATTAATGTGTCTGATAATAAACTCCTGTTCACTTGTTCCTCATATATATGAAATAATATTTTTCTCTTGAAGAAATGCTTCAAAACCTACAGCATAGATAGATATACATCATGGTACCTAATGAATCTAAAAAAAATTCAAACTGATTTTTATGTATCGTAGCTAGAAAATCTGATATTGACAACCATTAAGAGAGAGTTCCAGAGATTAATTTTGAAAACCATATGGAACAAGTTGAGTAAGCAGGAGAGTGCTCCTGCCAGAAGCTCTTTGTAACCACCCTAGGGTTCGAAACAAGTTTTCTAATAGCGTGAATCTATAACTTGAACTATTAATCCAATACTAGTAAAGGAGGGTCCAACCATAATGCACGATGTTAATTGTGAGTCACACCTTAACGTCAAGTTTTTCGCCCAACTTAATTTGACATTTCTTTGTTTCAGTGTTTGACTAATTCAACTATGGAGAGGTCCACAATTGAGCAGCGCATTAAGGTTGTTGAAGTCTTTCACGAAAATGGGCGTCCAAATCAAAATCCATTTCGTGTACATCGTGATTTTTTTGGTCAGCATAATAGACCAAATGTAGTAATCTAGGAGCTATGGCTCTAAAAGCAGCGCTGACACAGGCACACAGCACCAACTCAATTCAACAAGGAGTAACCATTCAGTCACCTTCCTCATCGCGACACTCGTTTTTTTTTTCGCATGAAAAAAATAATTAAAGGGAAAAATTTCTTTTGTACTAAACACCCGGGAAACAAAATTCTAAAACTGTTTTAATGTGTAGTGATTTTATTTCAATATCTTTTGAACATAATTTAACTAATTGCGGTGTAATGCGGTATGCAAATGCTTAGAACGAAACGGTTAACCCCTTAAATTATAGGAACGATAAAATCATTGTATCATTTAAACCCCACAAAATTTGTCAAATTTTACCCATTCCAACCATAATATTAATTAAAAATTGTTTTGTTTGTTGGTAATTAACGCGTACCTGTCCTATTCTTTCGATTTATTTCCCCCTTAATTACGCCTAATAATTATAAACATAGATTGCTTTCAATTGAAAACTTAATCGAATCTACACAAAAAAATAAACAATTTCGAATTTTAAAAATAACCGAAATGAGTGTGCATTATCACCACCGCATGTTCACACATAGATGGCACTTTTATTTCCATATGGTACGAGCGAGGTTATTGCGTTTGCCTCGAACATGTTTTCAGGGAACAGTTTCCCATAAACCGCTTCGTAGAGAAGACGGCATTCGATCAAGTGCCAACAGAGATCTGGTGAAGTGATTTTGTGTGTTTGCGGTGGTCATTTGAGGAGTATGTTTGGATGGTTGGCGAGGGAGACGTGCTAATAAAACGTGAGTAAATTCATATTAGTTTCTCTAAGGACTATATTTTTTTTCTTTTTTTGTGAATGAGTTTAAGGAACCGTCGCCTATTCAAAAGGCGGCTATACCAATTGCTTTAAGTGGTAAAGATATATTAGCACGAGCGAAAAACGGTACTGGGAAAACCGGTACTTATTGCATTCCCGTAATCGAGCAAATCGACCCATCTCGTGATGTTATCCAAGCTCGTGTCATAGTATCATCGAGAGTGTGACTTCTGCTTGCGGGACTCAGCAGGCGGAAATCGGACACGTTAGAACGTGGAGTGTAGTTTAGGACGAACGGGGGCAGCGTAAGTGGCAGTCAGCTAAACTGTGTTTTGTCTCATTTTCTTCGACGCTCTTTGTATCACCTGTCCTGCTTTCGTTGACTGCAAGAAAATTCCTTTTCGAACTAAAAAGAAAAGGGACAGTTTGGTGGATTGTTATTGCTATGAAGTTCTGTGGAAAAATCTTTTGTTCATGTAAGCTTCAAGCCAGAGACAAAAACGCAATTTAGCAAAGACTCGAGGCAACAGTTGGATAATTGGAGTTGTGCGAGTGCATAGGACAGTTAATGGTTGTTCTGTGCGTGTCCAGAGATTGCTCGGGTCAGTTAATGAATCTACGCGTGCGAATCCGCCAGCGACACAAATTATGTTTCGTAAGCGATTCGAAGGGACGACGAAGACAGGAAAGTGTGCAACATAGAGCAAATGGAAGCAGTGAAGACTTTGTGCATTTAGTATGGGTTTTACTACGTTGAAAGGGGAGTATCGCTATTCGTTAGTGGTTATTGGATTTATTAGAAACGCCAAGGTGGTGCTCGTCGTAAGCCGCGACAATAAAGCGTGTATTACTGTTGTTTATCCGGATCTGCTACGCCGATCTCGAACTGAATTAATGAAAACATTGAATCGAACTTCCCAAACGTGCTTAAAATAAATTTGAGCTTAACCGACAGTTTATCGGCTTTCTTTATATTGTTTCTTCATGAAATGTTAGTGTTCACGCTTGTGCTCAATCTATAATTATGAAATAGTTTGATCACTCAACAATGAACAGAAAAATAAAGATTTAAATGGAGAGTAGGTTACTCTACTTCCCAGTTGATCTATATGAATACCTGAAAAGAAAATGTCTAAGTTCAATGCCTGAACAGCAATATTACACTGCTTCCAAGCAAAGGACTTAGGAAGTTGTAAAGAGGAAAACAGGTTGCCTATATTCCACTTTGCAATTCCACTTTTCAGAGAGTCAATAAATAAAACCACAACTAGACAGCTTGAGTTCTGAATATCAACTCTGTTTATTTCTAAAATAACAATTAAATTTATATCTAAATAATGTGAACTAAGCAATAACATTTTCTCATAGTAAATTTCAATATGTACATTTCATGCGTGTACAATTTTCTTGGTGTAAGCAAAATATTTGACTTGAAAAGAACTTTAACGTGTAAGCAAATACTTTTGGACTTTTGAATTTTAGCATCTAGCGTTACAATTTCATGGACTTTTCGTCTGGCATCTAAAATTACAATTTTGTGAAGAATGTGAATTTGATTGTTTGGCATTTTTGCAAGTAGAAAATTAAATGAATGAATTGAATTAAACAAATTACATTAGAATTTATAATTAGACTTTGAAATTTAAAGTTTACAATATCAAAAATGATTTAATATTTGATTCAGCCTTAACAGTTAGTAATAGTATTTCCTGTGAAACTTTAGCCAGACTTAATTTGTGGAAAATAGACATTTATCAATCCACAATGGTTATTTCCGCTGAATCTTTTCGCAACTATGAACCGCTCTGAAAAATCTTCTGGCTGGGGGAATTGCTGGGATGTGTTCTAAAACTGCTGTAGCGCCATTAGATAGGATAAAAATCTTACTTCAAGCACATTCCTCTCATTACGAACATCTAGGGGTGTTTAGTGGTCTCAGGCACATAATATTGAGGGAATCATTTTGGCATTGTATAAAGGCAATGGAGCACAGATGATTAGGATATTTCCGTACGCAGCCACGCAGTTCACATCCTTTGAAATGTACAAGAAGTACTTATCGCAGTTTGAACTACATTTAAAAGTTTATAGTACACGCGGATAAATTTATAGCAGGAGCTTGTGCAGGACTGACGGCTGTTACATTGGCATATCCGCTAGATACAATTCGGGCTCGTTTAGCATTTCAAGTAATGGGAGAACACAAATACACTGAAATTTTGCAGCGTGCTTCGGAAATGTTCCGCAATGAAGGCGGAATACGTGCACTTTACAGAGGGTTTTTTTTTCCTACTTTAACAGGCATGGTCCCGTATGCCGGGCTGTCATTCTACTGTTTCGAGATGTTTAAATTTTTTTTGCATGAAGTATTTGCCAAAGTACGCATGCAATAAATGCGAAAGGAATACTGGTGGCCTAGTATTACATATACCTGTAAAACTGGTATGTGGTGGCTTAGCTGGAGCTGTTGCGCAATCAATTTCATAGCCCTTGGATGTTACTAGAAGAAGAATGCAACTCGCAATGATGAGCCCAGATACAACAAAATTTGGGATGGGAATGATGCAAACATTAACGTTAATTTACCGTGAAAACGGTATCGTTCGAGGATTATATCGAGGAATGTCAATTAACTATTTAAGAGCAACACCCATGGTAGCTGTTTCATTTTCCACATACGAAATACTTAAACAAGCTCTAAAATTGGATACAGGGATGAAAATTTAATTTTATATTGGCCTAAAACATTTCAATCATTAAAAGTTCATACATTTGAAGCAAAAAGTGCATCGTCTTAATGCGTTATTCTCTAAGTTGCAAATAAGCCAATCGATAATATTTTGCAATTCAACGCGACGTGTGGAATTGCTGGCTAAGAAGATCATGGAACTTGGTTATTGTTGTTACTATATCCATGCCAACATGGCGCAGGCGCGTAGAAATCGTGTTTTCCATGAGTTTCGACAGGGGCTATGCAGAAATCTAGTCTGCTCTGATCTTTTTTACACTTGGTATTGATGTATAGGCTGTGAATGTTGCTAGTAATTGCGATTTTTCACGTATGGCTGAGACTTACTCACATCATATTGGCCGTTCAGGGCGTTTCGTACCTTCGGGTATTGCCATCAATCTAATCGCATATGAGGTTCGTTTCGATTTGCATCGCATTGAAAAGGAATTAGCCCTGAGATTAAACCAATTCCAAAGGTGGTCGATCCTTCGCTTACGTTGCCAACTCGTTACCAAGTTTGCAAAGCGGTAACGGAAACGACATGAGCAATTCATCAATCAATGAAGAAGGGAACGTGAGCAAGTGGAAGAACGTGGGGAAGAACGATGTCTGTGAAATAGTTAAATGCTACAAGTGTGTTAGTCCGTGCGGGAATGCGCGAGTGCCTGATTTATGTGTGAATGTATTTGCGTTTTGGATTTATAGTACTTTATGAATGAACAAATTGTGAATGAAACGGCGTGAATGAAAATTTTGATTTTTAATACTTATGCGAGTCGAATGATAAATTATGAAAGGGATTGTAGGGGATTGATTACCAAAGTGTTTTTAAGAGTATTGGGAGGAGAAAAGAAAATTAACATCATGAAAAGAGCTAAAGTTGGTCGCGTTAGCTTTAATGAGGAATAGAGGAAGGAGTTAGATAAACCTGTAAATAGTGCAGAACAGTTTGGCCCAATATATGGGGCCTAGAATGATTTGGCAAAACGAACTCAGGCTCTGATTTCTAGAGTCCAAATAGTAATAAAATTGAATTTAATAGGGATAAAGAAAGAGCGCACTTGGATAAAATGGTGTAAATAATAGACGAGTGGGAGCAGACGAGACCAAAATGTATGAAATAGGCAAATGCAAATGCACAGAATACTTTTTTTTTTTTTTTTTTTTTTTATGAACGTTTGCATGCAATCCAGTATGGATGAAAATAAGCTCATTTCGCGTCCATTACCTTATAGGTCTTTGTTCGATACTTCAAGTTCAATATGCGTTATTTCAGGTTTGTGGCAGAGACATCTTCTACCATCCTGTGGATGCACAGCGGAAAAAAAAAAAAAAAAAAAAAAAAAAAGGAAACTTCAGATATTGCTACTTTTTCTACGACAGTGCCTGTAAAAAAATGATAGCAGCTGCCAATATCGCCATGAGCCATCAGCATTAGGACCCGAAGTGTGGTGCAACAGGTGGTTGGAAGGCGAGGTGAAGATCTTCATATTACGGAGCGGCACATGTTGATTGGGAAACGGCGGGACCGTACTCCCTGTTTCTGGGAAAACACACCGTTTGTATGCAAAAAGGCGCATTGTGTATTCAAACATAGTTCAACCAAGAGTGATAAATCAACTGAAAAGTTAGATCCAGAAGAATTAGTCAAATCACTCAATCCATATATTGACCAACGGATTGCATATAAACGAAATATTAAACATCAAAAGCAGTAGAAGAAGTAGCAGCGAGCCTTACCACGTTCGAAGACCATACGGTTCTGATATTCAAGGAAGTCTATATGTATTTACACTTTGATAGCTGAATTTTTAGATGATTTTATACACCCTTAAGATCTATTCTATGTCTTAATACTCGTGTGTTAAAATTTGATATATGAACGCGATTCTTCACTACCAAAAATTCCAGGACTTGCTTACCTCCAAATCGTCAACGAGCGCTCGTCGTCGAGGGAAAGGTACTGTAAGTACCCTCTTAACATTTTTATAATTATATATTTATTTAATTAAAAAAAAATATATATCAAATATATATAAAAATTAATATTTATTCCACATAGCAAATTATATTGAATATATATAAAAATTAATATTTATTCCACATAGCAAATTATATTGAATATATATAAAAATTAATATTTATTCCACATAGCAAATTATATTGAATATATATAAAAATTTAATTTATTGAATGATCAAAATGAAAATGTAATAGGACGACAATCGTCCTCCCAATGCATCCGTCTATTTAGGAAAAAAAAAAAAAGGGAAGAATCGTCGTATAAAATCGTTTTTTTTTTAAAGGAAATAATGATTAATTTCGTATAAATCCATGTAAAAAGTTTTGAAACATAATGTATGAAGGGTGAAGGAGTGGCATCTACAAGAGCTAACCACAATAATTGTAATAATACAGGAAATTGGAGTAAAATGAATTTTCTTCTAATGTTAATCCTCTTTTAATATCAATTTCCCTCTTTCGATGGTTAAATGCCTTTCAATATGGTGTTGTAAATTGCTGTGCTGATTGCCATAGAAAAATCATACTGTGGAGATATATCAATTTCATTACATTGGCGTTGTTCGAATAAAAACAAAATGATGAATTAAACTGGAAGAATCGGTCTTTTCCCTTCCGGTCTTTTCCAATCGGGTATAGGACCCGGTACGGTGGCAGGCTTCCACCCCAAAATATGAGCCAGCCGCCGGGTACAGAGTAATTTCTTCTTTTGTTTCAGGAGACTTAATGGGTTGAGTGGCCCAAGCCAAGTGCCTTTTTATGGCATAAAGTTATGCAATTCAATTGTATAATTCTATGACATAAATTGGTCACCGGGGTACTCCCCTTCTGATGGGAAAGTTCATATAATTCAAGTTATATGAGTTTTCCACTCAGAAGAGGAATACCTGGCCACTTCAACAGTTTAACATTGGATTTATTCCGGTTGGGTGGGCATGAAGGGGCTCCACCACCTCCCGGTTGCCCCTCTTTCATTTGTGGGCCCTGAATTTACTTGGGTAAAGACGAGGTTACCCCAAGTTCGCCTTTCTTCTCAGGTTTCTCTTGTTCTAGTAACAAGTATGTCTCCTTCGTGGAGGTTATCTACAATGGTGCGACTTCGGTCGTCTTCGTTGATCTTCTGCAAGCAATTCGTGAATGCGAAATGTTTTGTAGTGAGTCCTCGTGTCGGGGAAACGAACCCGCCCCACGACACCGCAATGCTAGCCTGCCAGCGCATTCACGCGTCTCCGGACGAGGGCATTCTCGGCAGGAATCAACACCTTCCTCTGCCGAGGCAGCAGAACATCGCTGCAGTCCTTCACGGACTTATTGAACATTTTTATTCACTACAAATGGCGCCCAACGTGGGGCCCGAAAAGCCCGGCTGTATCATCAGTCGTGAGCACGAGACAGTCCATCGTCTCTAGGTGTCCCCACTAGGTGTTAGAATTATTGGCGGGTAGATAACTCCCGAGGGTTTTTGCACTGATCGTGCCCCAGCAGCCTAATAACTTTCGAACGTGTGTTGTCTATGGACATCAATATCGTTTGGTCCTTCTTTTGATTTATACTTTGGTGGCTTACCCCATTGTATAACTAGTAAGGCCAAATGATATTAGAGTCCCTTTTTGTGTTCGGAAGTTATTATCCCAACATCTATTTTGCGGAGGATTCTGATCCGCTCCCCAAACCAGCGGTGCCTAAGTGTCTTAAATTACATGGATTTTGATTTCATGTGATTGGCTGATTAGCTAATCCATGACTATCCATGACAAGACACGCGCTGCTTGTGGATTAGAATCCCACCCTGGCTGACAAGTTGTAACTTGAGAAGTTTGCTAATGAGGGATCACTTCTGAACCCTGATTTTCATGGTGCCACAAGAGAGTGTCCCTGAAACGTTTTGGAAGGATTGTGCCATGGTGTCCATACTTGGGAGGATGGACGGAAGGGAAAGACCGGTTATTATTTTTTTTGATAGTCCAATCATCACTTAAATTTTTTCATAAATTTTTTTTTGAGGTTCTGAGGTAGTTCGCCACTGACGGCCACATAAGAATTTTAGTAACTTTTCTCACCTTTTCTTCATTATTGTCATTATTCATATAGCTAATCTTATATACCCATATTCTTCATTATTTATTTATCTAGGTATTTAATTAGGAAAACCATTTGGATTTAAAATGCCTACAAAAAGAACTCCCGAAAGGAGAAAGTTGCGGTCGGATGCCGGACCAGCTCTATTGTGTTCCATCTGTCACGAGGACATGGACGAAACTACAAGCCAGAGGTTGCAGTGCGGACACAGGCTACATCAGCTGTGTTTGGCACAACTGCGGCAAACCTCATCCACGTGCCCGCTCTGTCGTCAGCCTTTGGAAATCGCACAGCCAGCAACAGAACGACCTCAGTCCTCCAGTGCAAGTGGAGCTGTCCCCAAAAGCGGACCCCTTCCATCCACGACAAGGAGTGCACGAGACGATGACTACAGGGCTGAAGCAGTTCCGCCTGCAGAAGAAGCGAGTCCACCGGTGGCTGTGGAAACCACAGTTCTAAGAGATCTAGTGGCGCTCGTACAGGACATGTCCACCCGGCTAGCCTCTCTAGAGAGCCAGAGAGAGAACCCCGCACCATCCCGGCCAAGAACTCCTCCTATGTGGGATTCGGACCCAAATCCGTGGGATTTCCCAGTAGACTCGCGGCGTGATCCCGAACGGATCCGGCCAGGTACAGCCATGAATCCATTGGCTCCAGTTTACCGGCCCCGATTGAGCCAAGCACCGCCACCAAATCAGGCTCCCGTGATTCCGCCGGACCAACGCTTCCATCCACACGACATGTATCAGCTGAAGCCGACACAGATCCCCAGCATCATCCAGGGATGGAATCTACATTTCAGTGGGGAACCCAACACGATAACGGTAGAGGTTTTCATAAGTCGGGTGGAGTCACTGATTGAGCAGATGCTAGCAGGAGACCGCACAGCGCTCGCAGGGTACTTGCCTATGCTGCTTAGGGGAGCAGCACTGGAGACATATTGGAGAATACATTCAGCTCCACCATCCATACGCTGGTCACGGCTGAAGGAGGTACTCCGCATGGAATACCCTACGGTCGACATGGACGAATTAGTCCTGGATAAGATGAATGCTAGATGGCAGCGTCCGGACGAGTCCTTCCATAAATATCGAGCCGATATCCTTCGGTTGAATGACCAGCTGTCAGAGCCATTGTCTTCTACCCAAATTCTGCGCCTGCTAAAGCGCAATCTAAGACCGGAGATTCGTCGGCATATCGTGAACTCCGATCCACAGAGTATGGAGGCCCTGCAGAGAAATGTGCGTCGCATAGAAGGGTTTGAGGAAGACCTACGGGACCGGCCATACTTACTAACCAGGACGGGTCCTCGACGAGGAATCGCGGAATTGGCCCCAGATTATACCACCCTAGATCTGGAGGATGATTTGGACCCAGACCAGCTTGCTGTAGCAGCAGTGGGAAGTCTTACGACCTGCTGGAATTGTCACCAAACCGGACACCGGTTTATTTCATGCCGCGCAGAACGTAAGGTTTTCTGCTGCGGTTGCGGCAAGCCGGACACTTACTTCCCGGACTGTTCTGAATGTGCCGCACGAAAAAACGGCCAAAAGAGTACCCGACCACCTCAGCGGTACTCGAAACCCCAGCAGTAGCTCCTCAATCAGTGGCTCACCCCAACCAACCTGACGTTAACCCACCAGCCATGACCATTACGACTGCGGATGTTCACTCTCTTCCGGAGACCTCACCAACGACAATATTAAAACGACCATCGCAGTCACTGCCAGAAGAACCGCGGCAGCCTCAAGTACGCACTCTAAAACCTTATCATGTTAGACTGCAGGAATATCGGGTGGCTCGAGAGCGAATATTTGCTTCCGAAGTCGTCACTTCCCGTTCGTGCACGACAAAATGGTCAACCCGTCGTTGGCGGAATTTCCGCAAGAGAGTGCGCACCTGCCGTCGAACCTTACACTCTTGTAACATCTCGGAGGTTGCTGAGAATGAGATCAGACCTTATCATCCAATTAAAGTGTTGGGCGAGACCGTGTTTGCTTTGATCGACACGGGTGCCAGTATCAGTTGTCTTGCCTCGAGCTTTGGCTCGAAGGTGCTCCAAGAATATCCGAACTTGATTAAATCCTGGCGCACTGAAATCAGTACAGCTGATGGCACCAAACACCCTATACGAGGTAAACTAACAACACCCGTGACGTTCAGGGGTCAGACGAAGGATATTACCTTCTACATTATCCCGTCTTTGACTCAGAATGTATACCTTGGTGTCGATTTCGTCCTTCGCTTTGGACTGGCCTCCGATTTATTCACCGATTTGTCTTTAAAAACCAGAAATGTCAACGAAATCACTTCTACTCCCGATAGGCATGACCTGACGCCTAACCAACGGCAACGCCTGGAAGCATCCATTGCTGCTTTCCCATCTTACGCTACCCAAGGCCTTGGCCGCACCACCCTAGTCTCACACGCCATCGACGTTGGCGATAGTAAACCGATTAAACAGAGACACTACGCCATCTCGCCAGCCATGGAGAAATTGGTGTATGCGGAATTAGATAGGATGCTCGAGTTGGGGGTCATAGAAGAGTCCCAAAGCGCCTGGTCACCACCGGTAACCTTGGTGGTGAAGCCAGGTAAAGTCCGCCTCTGTCTTGATGCCCGTAAGGTAAACGCGGTTACCATCAAGGACGCGTACCCTCTTCCACTCATCGATGGAATACTAGGGAGACTACCGAAAGCCAATTATATCACCAGTCTCGACCTAAAAGACGCCTTCTGGCAAATTCCACTCGATGAGGGGTCAAGGGACAAGACCGCCTTCACAGTGCCTGGACGACCATTATATCAGTTCGTCACAATGCCCTTTGGCCTGTGTAACGCGCCGCAAACGATGACTCGGTTGATGGACAAGGTCATCCCACCTCACCTAAAACACCAAGTGTTCGTGTACCTTGATGATCTGTTACTCATCACGGAAACGTTCGATCAACACCTCCTACTCCTACAAGAAGTAGCCCTGCACATCAGTAAGGCGGGACTCACCATCAACGTACAGAAAAGTAAGTTTGTCATGAAAGAAGTCCGATACCTAGGTCATGTCATAGGACATGGCACTATCAAAACGGATCCAGACAAAACTCGTGCGATTGATGAGTTCCCCTTACCAAAAACTGTGAAGCAGCTACGACGTTTCCTTGGTGTGTGCGGCTGGTACCGAAGGTTTGTTCGGAATTATGCAACAGTTTCAGCGCCCCTGTCAGACATGTTGCGGAAGGGGAAGTTCGGTTGGACCGAACTCAGCCGAAAGGCATTTGAAGAGCTTAAACAAGCCCTCACATCAGCTCCTGTCTTGCACAGCCCCGACTTCACAAAGCCCTTCTCCATTCATTGTGACGCAAGTCAACATGGAGTAGGAGCCGTGCTGGTGCAATTGACCGACGAAGGAGAGGAAGCTCCCATCGCCTTCATGTCCAATAAGCTAAATTCGGCCCAAAGAAACTATACTGTTTCCGAGCAAGAATGTTTGGCAGCGGTAATGGCTGTGAAGAAATTTCGAGCTTATATCAAGGGCCACCAATTCGAGATCATCACGGACCACGCGTCACTACAATGGTTGATGAACCAAGCAGATTTAAGTGGACGCCTAGCCAGATGGGCTCTTAAACTGCAAGGGTTCAAGTTCTCCATCAAACATCGGAAAGGAACCCAGAACATCGTACCCGACACTCTCTCACGGATGTTTTCCCCAGAGGGAGCCGAATTAACAATAACTGACGAGGACCCCATCGAAATAGATTTGGACAGCCCACATTTCGAATCAGATAGCTACAAAGAGTTGAGGCAAACCATAGCGACCCAACAAACACAGCTGCCTGATTTGAAGGTAATAGACGGCTATGTGTATAGACGAAATGAATACGCCACTGGTGATCCATGGCAGGAAGAAGAGTCTTGGAAACTCTGGGTACCGGAGGAAATGACACAACATCTGATCTTCCGCGCACATGACCATCCTTTAAGTGCCCACGGAGGTTACGGCCGGACACTACGGCGACTCAAGAAATACTTCTTTTGGCCTAAAATGGCATCCCAGGTCAAAGACTACGTGAGCGCCTGTGAGACCTGTAAAGGCACCAAAGCGCTCAACCAGCCTCTTCGACCTCCTATGGGTCAACTCAACGTTCCAGAACGCGTGTTCCAGCGTCTATACATCGATCTACTCGGTCCATATCCTCGGTCTTCAATGGGACACATCGGAGCTATAGTCGTTCTAGATCAGCTCTCAAAATTCCCAATGGTGGAACCTATCCGTAAGTTTACATCTCCATCGATCGTGAAATTCTTAGAGAACCGGGTATTTCATGTGTTCTGTGTTCCAGAGAGTGTGTACTCAGATAATGGAGTACAGTTCCGGTCTCGGCAGTTTAAGAGCCTACTTGAGCAGTATGGCGTTGAACACCAACTGACGCCCATATACTCTCCTCAGTCCAACGCCTCAGAACGTTTGAACCGCACCCTATTGGCTGCGATCCGTTCCTACGTTCACCCATCTCAAAAGGATTGGGATCGGCGATTGTCTGCCATCACATGCGCCCTGCGATCCTCGTATCATTCTGTCACCGGTGTCGCCCCTTACTTTGCCGCCTTTGGACAGCACATGATTTGCCACGGTAAATCATACCGACTGTTACGGCAATTAAAGTGTTTGGGAGACCCCGTCGTTGCGCTGGAGCCCCACAAACGTCTAGGAGACCTCCGCCAACAAATCGGACGGAAGATTAAGGCCGCAGGTAGTGCAAATGAAGCGCAGTACAATCTCCGGTCACGATCTGCTAATTTCAAAGAAGGAGATGAAGTTTTCCGGCGAAACTTCCGCCAAAGTGACGCCGCGGGGCATTACAACGCCAAGCTGGACAGGCGATTCCTGAAAAGCCGCATAAAGAAGGTAATGGGACCTAACCGTTACTTGATAACGGATCCATCGGGAAAAGAAGTGGGGATATACCACGCGAAAGACCTGCGTCGATAGATAATTAGTCACGTCTGTTTGTCCGTCCGCATATATTTTCAAAAACGCACAAGGGTTGTATATTTCCGGGCAAACATCAACATAAGTCAGTCCGTCCGTCTGTCAATTGTGTTTTTCTTTTATTGCCCATCATCTCTAGTCCCGACGCCGAAGCAACCCATGATGCACAGAAATATCCTTCAGCTCCTTTTTCGCAATCCGCATTGCCTTGGGATCACGAGAAAATTAGCTGCCCTGTAGTAATCTAGGAGCTATGGCTCTAAAAGCAGCGCTGACACAGGCACACAGCACCAACTCAATTCAACAAGGAGTAACCATTCAGTCACCTTCCTCATCGCGACACTCGTTTTTTTTTTCGCATGAAAAAAATAATTAAAGGGAAAAATTTCTTTTGTACTTAACACCCGGGAAACAAAATTCTAAAACTGTTTTAATGTGTAGTGATTTTATTTCAATATCTTTTGAACATAATTTAACTAATTGCGGTGTAATGCGGTATGCAAATGCTTAGAACGAAACGGTTAACCCCTTAAATTATAGGAACGATAAAATCATTGTATCATTTAAACCCCACAAAATTTGTCAAATTTTACCCATTCCAACCATAATATTAATTAAAAATTGTTTTGTTTGTTGGTAATTAACGCGTGCCTGTCCTATTCTTTCGATTTATTTCCTCCTTAATTACGCCTAATAATTATAAACATAAATTGCTTTCAATTGAAAACTTAATCGAATCTACACAAAAAAATAAACAATTTCGAATTTTAAAAATAACCGAAATGAGTGTGCATTATCACCACCGCATGTTCACACATAGATGGCACTTTTATTTCCATATGGTACGAGCGAGGTTATTGCGTTTGCCTCGAACATGTTTTCAGGGAACAGTTTCCCATAAACCGCTTCGTAGAGAAGACGGCATTCGATCAAGTGCCAACAGAGATCTGGTGAAGTGATTTTGTGTGTTTGCGGTGGTCATTTGAGGAGTATGTTTGGATGGTTGGCGAGGGAGACGTGCTAATAAAACGTGAGTAAATTCATATTAGTTTCTCTAAGGGCTATATTTTTTTTCTTTTTTTGTGAATGAGTTTAAGGAACCGTCGCCTATTCAAAAGGCGGCTATACCAATTGCTTTAAGTGGTAAAGATATATTAGCACGAGCGAAAAACGGTACTGGGAAAACCGGTACTTATTGCATTCCCGTAATCGAGCAAATCGACCCATCTCGTGATGTTATCCAAGCTCGTGTCATAGTATCATCGAGAGTGTGACTTCTGCTTGCGGGACTCAGCAGGCGGAAATCGGACACGTTAGAACGTGGAGTGTAGTTTAGGACGAACGGGGGCAGTGTAAGTGGCAGTCAGCTAAACTGTGTTTTGTCTCATTTTCTTCGACGCTCTTTGTATCACCTGTCCTGCTTTCGTTGACTGCAAGAAAATTCCTTTTCGAACTAAAAAGAAAAGGGACTGTTTGGTGGATTGTTATTGCTATGAAGTTCTGTGGAAAAATCTTTTGTTCATGTAAGCTTCAAGCCAGAGACAAAAACGCAATTTAGCAAAGACTCGAGGCAACAGTTGGATAATTGGAGTTGTGCGAGTGCATAGGACAGTTAGTGGTTGTTCTGTGCGTGTCCAGAGATTGCTCGGGTCAGTTAATGAATCTACGCGTGCGAATCCGCCAGCGACACAAATTATGTTTCGTAAGCGATTCGAAGGGACGACGAAGACAGGAAAGTGTGCAACATAGAGCAAATGGAAGCAGTGAAGACTTTGTGCATTTAGTATGGGTTTTACTACGTTGAAAGGGGAGTATCGCTATTCGTTAGTGGTTATTGGATTTATTAGAAACGCCAAGGTGGTGCTCGTCGTAAGCCGCGACAATAAAGCGTGTATTACTGTTGTTTATCCGGATCTGCTACGCCGATCTCGAACTGAATTAATGAAAACATTGAATCGAACTTCCTAAACGTGCTTAAAATAAATTTGAGCTTAACCGACAGTTTATCGGCTTTCTTTATATTGTTTCTTCATGAAATGTTAGTGTTCACGCTTGTGCTCAATCTATAATTATGAAATAGTTTGATCACTCAACAATGAACAGAAAAATAAAGATTTAAATGGAGAGTAGGTTACTCTACTTCCCAGTAGATCTATATGAATACCTGAAAAGAAAATGTCTAAGTTCAATGCCTGAACAGCAATATTACACTGCTTCCAAGCAAAGGACTTAGGAAGTTGTAAAGAGGAAAACAGGTTGCCTATATTCCACTTTGCAATTCCACTTTTCAGAGAGTCAATAAATAAAACCACAACTAGACAGCTTGAGTTCTGAATATCAACTCTGTTTATTTCTAAAATAACAATTAAATTTATATCTAAATAATGTGAACTAAGCAATAACATTTTCTCATAGTAAATTTCAATATGTACATTTCATGCGTGTACAATTTTCTTGGTGTAAGCAAAATATTTGACTTGAAAAGAACTTTAACGTGTAAGCAAATACTTTTGGACTTTTGAATTTTAGCATCTAGCGTTACAATTTCATGGACTTTTCGTCTGGCATCTAAAATTACAATTTTGTGAAGAATGTGAATTTGATTGTTTGGCATTTTTGCAAGTAGAAAATTAAATGAATGAATTGAATTAAACAAATTACATTAGAATTTATAATTAGACTTTGAAATTTAAAGTTTACAATATCAAAAATGATTTAATATTTGATTTAGCCTTAACAGTTAGTAATAGTATTTCCTGTGAAACTTTAGCCAGACTTAATTTGTGGAAAATAGACATTTATCAATCCACAATGGTTATTTCCGCTGAATCTTTTCGCAACTATGAACCGCTCTGAAAAATCTTCTGGCTGGGGGAATTGCTGGGATGTGTTCTAAAACTGCTGTAGCGCCATTAGATAGGATAAAAATCTTACTTCAAGCACATTCCTCTCATTACGAACATCTAGGGGTGTTTAGTGGTCTCAGGCACATAATATTGAGGGAATCATTTTGGCATTGTATAAAGGCAATGGAGCACAGATGATTAGGATATTTCCGTACGCAGCCACGCAGTTCACATCCTTTGAAATGTACAAGAAGTACTTATCGCAGTTTGAACTACATTTAAAAGTTTATAGTACACGCGGATAAATTTATAGCAGGAGCTTGTGCAGGACTGACGGCTGTTACATTGGCATATCCGCTAGATACAATTCGGGCTCGTTTAGCATTTCAAGTAATGGGAGAACACAAATACACTGAAATTTTGCAGCGTGCTTCGGAAATGTTCCGCAATGAAGGCGGAATACGTGCACTTTACAGAGGGTTTTTTTTTCCTACTTTAACAGGCATGGTCCCGTATGCCGGGCTGTCATTCTACTGTTTCGAGATGTTTAAATTTTTTTTGCATGAAGTATTTGCCAAAGTACGCATGCAATAAATGCGAAAGGAATACTGGTGGCCTAGTATTACATATACCTGTAAAACTGGTATGTGGTGGCTTAGCTGGAGCTGTTGCGCAATCAATTTCATAGCCCTTGGATGTTACTAGAAGAAGAATGCAACTCGCAATGATGAGCCCAGATACAACAAAATTTGGGATGGGAATGATGCAAACATTAACGTTAATTTACCGTGAAAACGGTATCGTTCGAGGATTATATCGAGGAATGTCAATTAACTATTTAAGAGCAACACCCATGGTAGCTGTTTCATTTTCCACATACGAAATACTTAAACAAGCTCTAAAATTGGATACAGGGATGAAAATTTAATTTTATATTGGCCTAAAACATTTCAATCATTAAAAGTTCATACATTTGAAGCAAAAAGTGCATCGTCTTAATGCGTTATTCTCTAAGTTGCAAATAAGCCAATCGATAATATTTTGCAATTCAACGCGACGTGTGGAATTGCTGGCTAAGAAGATCATGGAACTTGGTTATTGTTGTTACTATATCCATGCCAACATGGCGCAGGCGCGTAGAAATCGTGTTTTCCATGAGTTTCGACAGGGGCTATGCAGAAATCTAGTCTGCTCTGATCTTTTTTACACTTGGTATTGATGTATAGGCTGTGAATGTTGCTAGTAATTGCGATTTTTCACGTATGGCTGAGACTTACTCACATCGTATTGGCCGTTCAGGGCGTTTCGTACCTTCGGGTATTGCCATCAATCTAATCGCATATGAGGTTCGTTTCGATTTGCATCGCATTGAAAAGGAATTAGCCCTGAGATTAAACCAATTCCAAAGGTGGTCGATCCTTCGCTTACGTTGCCAACTCGTTACCAAGTTTGTAAAGCGGTAACGGAAACGACATGAGCAATTCATCAATCAATGAAGAAGGGAACGTGAGCAAGTGGAAGAACGTGGGGAAGAACGATGTCTGTGAAATAGTTAAATGCTACAAGTGTGTTAGTCCGTGCGGGAATGCGCGAGTGCCTGATTTATGTGTGAATGTATTCGCGTTTTGGATTTATAGTACTTTATGAATGAACAAATTGTGAATGAAACGGCGTGAATGAAAATTTTGATTTTTAATACTTATGCGAGTCGAATGATAAATTATGAAAGGGATTGTAGGGGATTGATTACCAAAGTGTTTTTAAGAGTATTGGGAGGAGAAAAGAAAATTAACATCATGAAAAGAGCTAAAGTTGGTCGCGTTAGCTTTAATGAGGAATAGAGGAAGGAGTTAGATAAACCTGTAAATAGTGCAGAACAGTTTGGCCCAATATATGGGGCCTAGAATGATTTGGCAAAACGAACTCAGGCTCTGATTTCTAGAGTCCAAATAGTAATAAAATTGAATTTAATAGGGATAAAGAAAGAGCGCACTTGGATAAAATGGTGTAAATAATAGACGAGTGGGAGCAGACGAGACCAAAATGTATGAAATAGGCAAATGCAAATGCACAGAATACTTTTTTTTTTTTTTTTTTTTTATGAACGTTTGCATGCAATCCAGTATGGATGAAAATAAGCTCATTTCGCGTCCATTACCTTATAGGTCTTTGTTCGATACTTCAAGTTCAATATGCGTTATTTCAGGTTTGTGGCAGAGACATCTTCTACCATCCTGTGGATGCACAGCGGAAAAAAAAAAAAAAAAAAAAAAGGAAACTTCAGATATTGCTACTTTTTCTACGACAGTGCCTGTAAAAAAATGATAGCAGCTGCCAATATCGCCATGAGCCATCAGCATTAGGACCGGAAGTGTGGTGCAACAGGTGGTTGGAAGGCGAGGTGAAGATCTTCATATTACGGAGCGGCACATGTTGATTGGGAAACGGCGGGACCGTACTCCCTGTTTCTGGGAAAACACACCGTTTGTATGCAAAAAGGCGCATTGTGTATTCAAACATAGTTCAACCAAGAGTGATAAATCAACTGAAAAGTTAGATCCAGAAGAATTAGTCAAATCACTCAATCCATATATTGACCAACGGATTGCATATAAACGAAATATTAAACATCAAAAGCAGTAGAAGAAGTAGCAGCGAGCCTTACCACGTTCGAAGACCATACGGTTCTGATATTCAAGGAAGTCTATATGTATTTACACTTTGATAGCTGAATTTTTAGATGATTTTATACACCCTTAAGATCTATTCTATGTCTTAATACTCGTGTGTTAAAATTTGATATATGAACGCGATTCTTCACTACCAAAAATTCCAGGACTTGCTTACCTCCAAATCGTCAACGAGCGCTCGTCGTCGAGGGAAAGGTACTGTAAGTACCCTCTTAACATTTTTATAATTATATATTTATTTAATTAAAAAAAAATATATATCAAATATATATAAAAATTAATATTTATTCCACATAGCAAATTATATTGAATATATATAAAAATTAATATTTATTCCACATAGCAAATTATATTGAATATATATAAAAATTTAATTTATTGAATGATCAAAATGAAAATGTAATAGGACGACAATCGTCCTCCCAATGCATCCGTCTATTTAGGAAAAAAAAAAAAAAGGGAAGAATCGTCGTATAAAATCGTTTTTTTTTTAAAGGAAATAATGATTAATTTCGTATAAATCCATGTAAAAAGTTTTGAAACATAATGTATGAAGGGTGAAGGAGTGGCATCTACAAGAGCTAACCACAATAATTGTAATAATACAGGAAATTGGAGTAAAATGAATTTTCTTCTAATGTTAATCCTCTTTTAATATCAATTTCCCTCTTTCGATGGTTAAATGCCTTTCAATATGGTGTTGTAAATTGCTGTGCTGATTGCCATAGAAAAATCATACTGTGGAGATATATCAATTTCATTACATTGGCGTTGTTCGAATAAAAACAAAATGATGAATTAAACTGGAAGAATCGGTCTTTTCCCTTCCGGTCTTTTCCAATCGGGTATAGGACCCGGTACGGTGGCAGGCTTCCACCCCAAAATATGAGCCAGCCGCCGGGTACAGAGTAATTTCTTCTTTTGTTTCAGGAGACTTAATGGGTTGAGTGGCCCAAGCCAAGTGCCTTTTTATGGCATAAAGTTATGCAATTCAATTGTATAATTCTATGACATAAATTGGTCACCGGGGTACTCCCCTTCTGATGGGAAAGTTCATATAATTCAAGTTATATGAGTTTTCCACTCAGAAGAGGAATACCTGGCCACTTCAACAGTTTAACATTGGATTTATTCCGGTTGGGTGGGCATGAAGGGGCTCCACCACCACCCGGTTGCCCCTCTTTCATTTGTGGGCCCTGAATTTACTTGGGTAAAGACGAGGTTACCCCAAGTTCGCCTTTCTTCTCAGGTTTCTCTTGTTCTAGTAACAAGTATGTCTCCTTCGTGGAGGTTATCTACAATGGTGCGACTTCGGTCGTCTTCGTTGATCTTCTGCAAGCAATTCGTGAATGCGAAATGTTTTGTAGTGAGTCCTCGTGTCGGGGAAACGAACCCGCCCCACGACACCGCAATGCTAGCCTGCCAGCGCATTCACGCGTCTCCGGACGAGGGCATTCTCGGCAGGAATCAACACCTTCCTCTGCCGAGGCAGCAGAACATCGCTGCAGTCCTTCACGGACTTATTGGAACTCTTTATTCACTACACAAATGTGTCCACAATAGGAGAATTGTGCACAAATTTTAGCAAACTTGGTCTGTAGGAAATGTGAAATCACCTGTGCATGCTCGCCTAGTTCGTTCTGCGGAAAATATTTCTGTTGTTCGCGATAGTGTGGCAGAAGAGCCGTCAACCTTGACTCATCGTCGTGCCCAACAATTGAACATATCACGAACATCACTGATGTAAATTTTGGATAAAAATTTGAATTTACACGCTTAAAAGGTTCAATTGACTCAAGAGCTGAAGTCTAATGACCATTTCAAGCGTCGGCGATACGCCGAATGATTAGTTGAACAGACAGAAGGGAATGGTGACTTTACAAAGAAAATCATCTTCAGTGACGAGGCACACTTTTACCTCAGTGGATTCGTTAACAAGCTGAATTGTCACATTCGGGCAAATTAATATCGATGAGTGATTGTTGAAGAGCCGATGCTCGCAAAGAGTGATTGTTTGGTGCGGTTTATGGGCTGGCGGCGTCATCGTACTTCTTCAACAAGTTGAAGTAGCAGAGGTGTGCTCCTGCCTGAAGGGTATTGTAAAACAATTAATAAATCAAACAATATATTCTGCATATCAAAACTTGACTAATATACAGATTCCAAAAATTGAGTTCGAAAAATTTTTATGGTTATTATGATTTTAAACTCGCCGCCATTTTGTTTCAAGTGTTTTGACCCCGTCGCTTAGTTAGTTATGATAACACATCAATATTACAAACCATTTTTAGAATTTTTATCAAAATTCCTACATATTTGTAGTGTCTAGATCCGTTGCAAACGCGTATCTCCCTAATATCATGTGTTAATGTTGTTGTAATTGCTAAATATTCAATCGGCTGCAACCTAGCTGTTTATTGTTGAATTATTGTGAAATTTTCAGAACACATACAATTACTTTTAAAAACATAAATTGTAAGTTTTGGTAAATTTGACGGTCCCATCTTGATTTTATAGGCTAAAATATAAATTTATAAAATTTAATATTATTAACAAAGTTGATCGAATTTCGACTTCTGAGGTATTTGCTGCCCTTTGACACTTAAAGTTACGCCTCTGAGATTTTTTTCACATTTTTCGAGTCAAAGATGTCCAATCGCGAGGGGGGGGGGGGGGAGGCGACACAAAATTTTCGTACATTTCACTTCCCCTGCACCCCTCAATTCAAAACTTGTTAAGACCTATTTTGAAAAGTTCTCATTAAGACCTTTCATTTGATATCCATATTGCCTATATGCGATGAAAACTTTTTTTCTGGGGCAACTCCCCTATATGGGGAGACCCCTCTTGGAGATCTTATAAATTTCTTTTCATCGTGAAATTTTGAAGAGGAGGTCACTTCGCACCTAATTACAAAATCTTATGATCCTAGCTTATGTAGTTTGCGAGGAAAAGTGGTGTGACACACGGACGGACAGACAGGACGCGATTTTAGTAGGGTATTGTATAATGGTTTTACAATACCCTAAAAATGAGTAAAGCAGTTACCGTGAATGGTGTTCGCTATTGCAAGATGATAACGGACTTCTTGTGGCCAGAAATTGAGGTTATGGACCTGGCCAATATGTGGTTCCAGCAGATGGTGCCACTTGCCACACAGCCAACGAACCAATGGCTCTTTTGTGTGAGAAATTCAATGGCCGTGTTATCTCACGTTGTGGCGATATTAATTGGCTGCCACGATCATGTGATTTGACACCGTTGGACTTCTTTCTCTGGAGATATTTCAAAGAAAAAGTGTACGTCAATAAGCCAAGAACAATTCAAGAGCTAAAGGATGAGTTAATTCAGCACATTAACGACATTGAACCTCAATTATGTCTCAGAGTCATTAAAAATATGGACCATCGGGTAGAATTATACCACCGTAGCCATGGCGAGCTATTGGGCAATATTTTGTTTTGCATATAATTGTCATAGATCTTCCTATTGTAATAAAAAATATTAACATGATTCTCTGAAAAGTTTTTATTTTATTTACAATTAACATCGTGCGTTTCGGTCGGACCACCCTTTATAAGAAATTGTTCAAATTACTTGTGTAAATTCTTTTTGTGTAGCTACATAATTGAGTTGTTTTCAATAATATTTCTGAAAAACTATTAGGAGAGAAAACTGTTGGAAAATGGTGCACTAATTCTCCTTCGGCCATCACTCTTATTAAATACACACCGGTGATGGCGATTACCATGCTTAATGGTGAGAGAATTCTTTTTGATTTTCCTACTTGTGCGAACTCAATATGTTTTAGAACTACGAATTATGCTCCGGTAAGTACTTATCTTTGTTAAACTTTAAAATGATATTGTGAAGCGTGAAATAATCAAAATCTTTCAAATTTATGCAAAAGATGCAGAGTTTCTTTCATAAGCACATTGCAGCCGCTATTTTGATCCAGCTCAAATACTTTTTTTGAATGCTTGGCCGATTGAACGTATTCAAATTAAACAGTTTTCCTTAAATTTACATGAAAATTCGAAATATGTATCAACCATTAACACGTGTTATTGTTGCCATAATTGTATACAATTTAAATCGCTATAACCAACTTGAATAAAATTCGATCTTACTTTAATCTATATAATTGCAAAATTTCAAGAAGTTTAAGGGTAACGTTTTGATTTTATGGGCAAAAATGTAAAATCTACTAATCATAATATTTATAATAAACAAAGTTGGGTGAATTTCGATTTGTGAGGTATTTGTCGCACTTATACTCATAAAGACCCACCTCTGTGATTATTTTCAGACTTTTCGGCTCAAAGGTGTCTGATCGCGAAGCGGGTGGTACAAAATTTTGGTATATTTTGCCTTTCCCTGGACCCCCTAATGCATAAGATTCCAGATTCTCAAAGTTTTAATCAAGACCTTTCACTTGATACTACACTCAACACCTTTTTAAGGGCTACTTCGTTATAAAGGGGAGCCCCCCTTAAAAAATTTTAAAATGTTTGGTAAAACCTAAATTTTTGAGAGACCGTCACTTCTGACCTTTTCACAAAGTTTGAGCATTCTAGCTTCTATAATTTTTGAGGGAACTTACTGTGACGCACGGACAGATGGACAGACGCACGGATGAACAGACAGATTGACATACAGGTTGAGAAACTAGTTGGACTTTGTAAAAAAAATTTTACAAAGACCTAAAAATGAATCATTTTTAAAGAAGTTATAGCCATTTTTTAAATTACAACAACAACACAGTGCTTTGTTATTTTTTGGAATTTCCATGTATCCAGACATAACAGTTTCGATTCGATATTTTCGAGATTTTCAGCTTAGACGAATAATATACTCGCAAATATCTTTGAAATTTTATCCAGTCAAATGTATTTTTTTTTTGAGGTGAGTTTCATTTACGCATTGAGTTTACGATTCCCATGCTCGAAAGAAGGTGACTGGACTACCCACTAAACACCTACCCTGACAACTCGAGAACGCAGTCTGGAAACGAACTTCGGTCCAAGTCTCGTCTTGTTACGCTGTGAGGCGCCTTTAAGCTGGGAGATCCCTATTCTAGCGGGAGGGGAGAGGGGAAGTCGAATTGCCAGACAAGCGATCCACAGCCCCAACCGTAGTCCGTCTCACTTTGTACACGCAAAAAATGTGTGGCAGGCATTGTCCACCTCTCCTGCGAAAAACCGACAATTAGGGGACCGTGACTGACCAATCTTGTGCAGGTAAGACTGAAAACACCGATGCCCATCAAAAGCTGGGTCAGATAGGAGTCAGTCCAACCATGCCTTAGATTCAGCCACGGTGCTCACATCTGGGATCAGGCGCACAATTCGCCTTCCTTTCGTACAATTCACCTAACACTGCTGCCAATCTTAGAGTGAACGCTGTCTCTCCCCAAGAACAACCATCTCCGTCGCGTCCTTGTTTCAACGCAGGTGAAATCCGTGGCACTCTCTAGCAAGGCGGGCAACAGGTACTATGCCTGCAATAACTCTCACCACCGAATTAGAGACCGTCGGATACGAAGATGCAATCCTCACTGCTCTTCTTCTCTGTACCGGTGCCAAGCGTTTTCGGTATACCTCCTTACTGAAAGGGTCGCCCAATATTTCTGCTCCATACAGTAGCACTGAGCATACAGCACTCATCAAGAGGCGTCGCCTTGATGGGCTGGGTCCCGCTATGTTGGACATAAGTCGACTCCAATAGCAGCCGTTGCTCTAATTTGCTCAGAAAAACTCACCTTCGAGTGGATCAGTAGCCCCCGATACTTTTCTGCTGGCTTCGATTGGATTAGTATGTCTACTGATCATCGTTACTCTAGGGATTCGCTTTTCTGTCAAGATGACCACTTCGGTCTTCTCCAGTGCTAAACTGAACTCGCGAGCAGTCATCCAGCCTCTCGCTCACTGCATTAGCATACCTAGCCTAAGTTACGCTTGTTCAACGGTGCGCCCAGTGACCAGAGGCACAACATCATCCGCATAGCTGACCAAGTACGACTCATCTGACATCTCTAGTCTCAGTAGCCACACTTGACAAATACAGTATCGAAAATGTTAGTGAATTTGTGTATCTAGGCGCCAAAATAATGAAGAGGGCTAATGAAAGAGACGAAATACACCGAAAATCCAGCTCGCAAATAAAATATTTTATTCAGTGTTGACGATCTTGAAGACCAGCTGCATACATTGGAAAACAAAGCTCCAAGTAAAAAAATCTGTGATAAGACCTGTGTTATGCTACGGGTGTGACACATGGACCCTAACTCAAGCATCCGCAAATATATTGAACGCCTTTTAGCGATGAGTCCTGAGGCGAATATCGAAGCGAAGCTAAACGGAGACCAATCGTGAACTCGATACAACCATGAGCTGTATGAAATTTTCGACGAACCGGAGGTCTCAACGATTGTAAGACTGCGGAAGCTGCAATGGACTGGCCACATGAATCGTACGGACGAACAACGGATACACAAAAAGGTATTCGTTGGGAGAACTGAAGGTCGGAGACCAGTGGGGAAACCGAGGAAACGCTGGTCTGATACGGTCGACGAAGACAGTTCATCGCTGCTCGGATTTTAAAATTGGAGGACGCGGTCAATGAGCCGAGACAATTAGAAGCGCTATTCGAAAAAAGCGAAGGCCCGAGAGAGGAGGAAGAAGAGGAAGATTATTATTAACAAAGTTGAGCGAAGATGACTTCTAAAGTATTTGTTGTTGCTGAGCTCATAAAAACCTACCTCCATAATTTTTTCCAGGTTTTCTAGATCACAGTTGTCCAATCACGAGGGATGGGAGACACAAATTTTTCGTGTATTTCCCTCCCTTTGTGCCTGTCGAAGCAAAAAATGTCAGCTTAAAACCTGTTTTGAAAAGTTCTCATCAAGATCTTTCATTTGAAACGCATACGATGTGTGACAATTAAGTAATGACATTAATTTTATTGCCGCGCTTGTGGGAAACCTGCAACCTCCCCGGCATCCTTCCCCTCTTCATTGATATAGGGTTATCCATTTTACGCTTGGGAAAGCAAAGCTAAAGAAAACACATAAAATATTCAGATGGAAACAACATTTTTATTCACTATAAAGATAGACCCTTGCAATTATACGTAAAACACAACATCATTCAAATGACCTCCACGAGACCTCTTATAGGTTTTAATCCTTTTGAAATGATTTTCAATGACTTTTCGGCACATTTCCGGCAATGTCTCGGCCATAACGTCACGAATATTGGTTTTCAATTGCTCAAGATTTTGAGGATAGTTCGCGTAAACACGATCTTTCACATAGCCCCATAAAAAGAAATCCAACGGTGTTAGGTCGCAGGATCTTGTGGGCCAATTGACATCACTCAATCTCGAAATTACGCGTCCTGGAAATTTCTCTTGCAAAAGTGCTCGACTAGCCTATGTTGTGTGGTTTGTGGCTCCGTCCTGTTGGAACCACATGTTCTCCAGATCGTAATCTTCAATTTCTCTCCAAAAATAATTGGTTAACATCCGTCCATGGCGGTCAGAATTGACTGTAATGGCTCTTCCTTGATCGTCTTCAAAAAATACGGGCCAGTAACCCCACCAGACCATAATGCACACCAAATGGTCACTTTTTCCGGATGCAAAGGCCTTTTTGCGATCACCTGAGGATTTTGAGAGCCCCATATGCGGCAATTCTGTTTATTTACGTAACCTTTGAGCGAAAAATGAGCTTCATCACTAAAGAAAATTTTGTTAGAAAAATCGTTATCAATGGCTTGTTGTTCAACCACCCAATTCGCATACATTCTGCGTTGTGTATGGTCTTGAGGCTTAAGTTCTTGAGTGAGTTGGATTTTGTACGGATGGAGATGCAAATCCAAATGCAAAATCTGCTACAATGAGCCGTAAGACAAGCCCAAATGTTGAGCACGTCGCGGAATCGACAAATTCGGGTCTTCCTCCACACTTTGAGCAACGACAGCGATATTTTCAGCAGAACGAATGTTGCGATGATGCACAGGCCTTGCAATATCAATAACTGATCCAGTCTCTTCAAATTTTCTCACTGTGTTCGAAATTGTTTGCTGTGTAGGTCGATTATGTCGACCGTAATCGAATCGTAAAGCCCTAATTGTTGATGCAGCAGAATCACCATTTTTATAATAAAATTTAATAATTTTAACGCATTTTTTGACTGTTAAAGGATTTATATTTCTAAATGGCAAATCACCAACTAACAAAAACACGCTTTGAATGATATTTATATTTAACAAATGTCAAATGGCAGGATTATACTTTCCCTACCACGAAATGGATAACCCTGTATATTTACTATCGCTCTAGCTTGTTTAGTTCGCCTACTGTGTCGTATTGAGTAGACGTGTGATGATGATGCTCGTCATGAAAATGGAGAAACGAAATCAAGAACAACACGTCACGACAAAATTTTGCGCCAGATTGGGCTTCAGAAACGTACGCTAAAATTGTTAAAGTGCATAGTGATTGTGCTCTTAGTCGTGCCCAGGTGTTTCGATGGCATAAACAGTTTAAGGAGAAGCGTGGAAGATGAAGCGCGGAGAGGGAGACCATTCAAGGTGCGGACTGACGCAAATGCGCCACGTGTGCGTGTCCTAATCCGTGAACATCGGCGTTTAACAGTTTGAATGTTGGCCTTGGAACTGGGCATGAACCGTGAAACAGTCAGACAAATTTTGGGATGAAAAAGTTGTGCGCGAAGGGGATGGTAGAGTTATACATGATTTTCAAGTATGCGGTTTTCATGGAATCAGTCTCATTACTTAATTGTCACACCTCGTATCAGCTACCTTTGATGAAATTTATTTTCAGGGGCCACTCCCCTATATAAGGAGACCCCCAGAAAAAGCTTTTAAAGCTTTTTTTTCTTGAACTTTGAAGATAGTACCACTTTTCACCTATGTACAAAATTTTATGAATCTAACTTAAGTAGTTTGCGAGAATGATTGCTGTAACACACGGACGGACAGACAGGACGCGATTATGGTATGGTAGTGTAAAATTATTTTACAAAACCCTAAAAAACGATTGAAATGTGAAATAATAAAAACTTAAAATCAAAAGTGTTAAATAGTATATAACTTTAAGGATTTTATGGATAAAACTAAAATATAAAGTTAATAAATACCCGCATAAAAGAAAACAATGTCGACTTATAATTATCGGACATGCAGAAGCCACT